>CM060446.1:99666734-100266734 GCA_030545235.1 Helianthus tuberosus | reverse complement strand
CTGATGCTTTCGCTTCTTTCCCCTATTGCCACTCGACTGTTGGGTAATTTGGTTGGCTAGCTTGGATGGAACAGGTTTTGTATCTTGTTTATCGCGAATGCGATTGTTGTTCAAGGAAGCGGCCAAACGGTAAACGGCTTCGATGTTGTCGAGTTTGGCTGCCTCGATCGCATCGCGCATGCCAGGAGGTAACCCATTGATGTATTTCCTTATCTTACGGTCGGTGGTCATGACGAGATGGGGAACAATGAAGCTAAGCTGTTTGAAGCGGGTAGTATAGGCTTGGTTATCATCATCAACTTGTTTTAAAGCCCAGAATTCTTCTTCCAACCTTTGTTGCTCATGCGGCGGGCAAAATTCTTCCATCATCATTGTCTTAACTTCCTCCCAAGGCAGGGCATAAGCAACTTCATTAGAACGAAGATTCCTTTCGTCTGTCCACCATTCGAGAGCTCGGGCTTGGAATACCCCAGTCGCACTACGCGTTTTGAGCTCTTCGGGACATTCGCTGTTGATGAACGTGACTTCTATGATGTCAAACCACTCAAGCATAGCGGTCACCCCATCATTACCAGTGAACAGTTTGGGGTTGTAAGACGAAAAGTGCTTGTAGTTAAACGACACAGGCTTGCGTGGTTCAACCTTTGAATCAACTGAGGAGTTTGGAGTATCAGAAGCTCGAATCTCAGTAACGATTTTAGGGACGATACGCACAATTTGGTTGGCCATGAATGCCATCATCCTCTTTTGAGAGCTGGTCTTTGACTTCTTAGTCGAGTTGGAGAGATGAGAAGACATCTAAGATTCAAAAGAATGAAAAGGGGGAGACTTGATCATAATGTTGGTTTAAGAAAAATCGTTTTCATGAAATGAATCACATAGCATAAAGTGTCACATAGCATAAAGGTTTCAATTGTTTTCACATAGCATAAAATGTTCAAGTTATATCACATAGCATAATCATAGATTCCACATAGCATAACATGAATTTCACATAGCATAATCATGAATAATGAAAGCATCGTAAATTTAGTTTGTTCACGAGAGACTATTATTGTTTTTGATTGCGCTAAACGTGCGAATAGTGTAAAAAGTTTGAAATGAATGAACATTCAAGTATA
Organism: Helianthus tuberosus; assembly: GCA_030545235.1. Lineage (NCBI taxonomy): Eukaryota > Viridiplantae > Streptophyta > Magnoliopsida > Asterales > Asteraceae > Helianthus > Helianthus tuberosus. The sequence continues at coordinate 100,265,613 of CM060446.1, read as the reverse complement.
AAATCACATATAAATTGAGATACATAAAATAGAGGCTCAATAAAACATTGGATTGTTTCGAGTAGAGAAACGTCGACTATTCCAAAGTGGGTTGAAAGTCCTTTCAAATTAGAGAAATCGTGCTTTGGCCTATAGGTAAGATACTCTCGTCGAGAAGCGATTAACGGTATCTTACCCTTCTAGTTACTACACGTCTCTAATCGATTGAAACAATCGGGACTTTGGCGAGATTGAAAATCGAGGAATGGGACTTAATCGACGAGATGCGGGTTTCACCCCTAACTTGACGATTTCGTACCCTAAATATGGTTGGTACTCGTCGGGTCAAAATATAATTTTAACACTTTGACGAGGGTCCACTAGAGTTTGAAATGGAAATTAACCATTAAGTTGTGGATTTCACTCCTAGCTTAATGGTGTAATTTCGTGCAAAAATAGTTTAAGGTAGAATGAGAGTTGTTTACCAAATTGTGGGTTTCACGCCTATTTTGGTAAAGTCGTCTCGTCTTTTGTTACAAGAGTCTTCAAATAATCAAAAGTGTGTTTATGTTAGCCTTAGGAAAGGCATGTAAGTTTAACAAACAAGAAGTGTTGCTAGGAAGCATGTAAGGTAAAATGCATAAGTTTTAAACAACAAACAAGAGACAAAGTTCCTAAAACTATAGACTAGGGCAATGCATTCCTACTTATTCCTAATTCCCTATAGTTGCTCTTATACCAATCTGTCACACCCCAACCGATGGCGGAAACATCGGGATGAGACGAAATAGATTGCAAGAGACATCATAACACTATGTGACAATATAATTAAAATTCGAATTTCATAAATGGACTAAATGTCATACAAGATTCCAAAGAAATACAACATTGTTCAACAAAACATAACATCAAAAGATAATTTAAATTTAGGTGTGTATCTAAGTCCACCTAATCTTTGTTCTTCATCGCATCATCATCAAACTATCAACCTGCAACATGTATTAAAATATATCAATAAAAAAAGTTGGCGAGCATACAAGTTTGTTTACATAGCATAATATAGACTAAAAAGTTGCTCATATCCACATGAATCATAATATGCGAGTTACTAGTATGCCTAGATTGTGTAACAATATGTTCAAACCCAAGTTTCCAACGCGTTTAATTTTGCCTATCCCATAGTATCGTGGGAGGTTACATGTTTAACTTAACAATACCCCAAGTATCGTGGGCGGTGCGTTAATCCTATAGCGCTATAATTGTTAAGGTAAGCTAGCAAAGTTAATGAGCATATATCAACACAAATAGTATACATGGCATACGAGATTAACAAGCATCACACATAGTTTCATGTTTCAACAATGGATAGAGTTCGTTTAAACTAGTTTCAAAGTGAAGTGTAGTTTGTATAGTATACATGTTGCACCCAAAAGTGATTAAAAGAAAAAGGGATCGAGCATGCTCACGGTTTTTGCAAGCTTTCCTACTTGAATCCCGCGAGTGGTGTTGGTTGTTTAGTTTGGAGCACCTTATCCTTCTACAAAAAGGAACATAGATGTAAGAGTTTGGGAATACCGGAAGATTATAGATCTCGGAATTTAAATAACATGAACATAGCCATATGAAAAAAAATCATCCATCACATATGATGTTTAGATGATATACTTACTAATTTGACAATGTCCACTTGTTCATCATCAAAGGTTCAGTTTGTTTGAATATTACATAAGTATTATATAGAGTATAATATATCATACAAGTCAAGTATAAGGTAGAAGATCAAAGTCTTCATTTAGGTACCTCTAAGTTTCATGGAAATCATGTAGGAGGTAGGAAAATAATCCTTCCATTTAGGCACCTCTAAGTGTTCACCACTATACTTGATGTAAGAACATTCAAGGAGGGTCATGAACTTACAAGTAATACAAGAATATTAAACATTAATCTATAACAAATCATCAAGTAATGTGTGGTTTTTATGTAGGACAACTCAAGTTAATCCTCAATCACACATACATCAAACTTTGAGTTTGAACATCACTTGTGGGTTGAAACCCTAAACAAAATAGAAAGTTTATGAGGATTAATCCTCTGATTTTGAATGTCTCAACCTTGTTTTTAAGCCTAACTAACCATAGAAGTGGTTATAAGCATAAGGACATAGGTTTGAGATGAGTTAGACTGAAGTTGAACAAGTTTAGTAAAGATTAGATAAAATCATAAATGAACAGTGAACTTTGGAGCCTTTTTGGCGACGTTCCAGTGACTTATTTACTGTGAAAAACCCATGGAATTGAAGCTAAGATCAATCCAAGCACATAGGAAAAAGAATGAGGCAAAACGGATAAGAAACGAAGAAGTTATGCTCACTTTAGTGAAGAGGTAGCAATCTGCTCGAATCTGGAAACTCGGCTGCGTTTTAGATGATTTGAGAGTGATTTAGATGAGTTTGCAAAGTAATTTAAGCTTGGCAATGGCTTGGTATTTATAGGGAAGGTTTAGGTTAGGTTGTGGTTGAATAATTAATGTTAAAACATGTTTAAAAACTCAAAAACTCACAAAAAAACCCGCCCAAAACGAGTTTGGTTGCGCTGGTTGCGGATCAGGCCGTTTTAACGAGTTAATATATATTTTACTGGGCTGGTTTTGTTTGATGAGGAGTCCCACCTCAGCTGGTTGGGCGCGTGTTTGGTGAGGGTACAGACCCGGGGTTCGAGTCCCGTGGTCTGCATCCTTTTTATTTCTTTTTTTTTCTATTATATTTTCAATTATTACACAATCAGTCCCTGAAACTTTTACACTTTCAAAAATTGCATAACTCACCCCTGAACTATTAGATAACCAAGTTATATTAAAAGAAAACTAACATTTTAGTTTAAACTAACTAAGTTAGTTTACTAACTTTAATATCTAACGAGATTAACTAGTTTATTAATAAAAATAAACTTTTAAATAACAAAATTAATTAATTTAATTAGTTTAACTTTGAATAATGACCATATTTTTAACGAATAAAAATCTTTAAACGTTTATTCGTTTCACAAAGCTTTCGAGTTTCGAGATTTAGGGTCCGGATCTCATCATTTTAATAGTTTCAACTAGTTTAACGAGCATCAAGTGTAGATAAATATAGAATTAAGAATCCTTGAATAATATTTCTTTTAAACGAGAAATCGATTAACAGTTGCACATAATATGATTACACAAAATAGTTTCATTTTCATTATGATCAATAGTCTCGAATTACAAGTGGAACGAAAGTAGATTACAAAGAGAGTACAAGCGTATAAATACGGAAAGTACAACATGACTTGCTAAAATAAGAAAGTTCGAAAATGCGGAGCGTTACAATTGTATTCACCGACCATAAGAGTTTAAGATATGTCTTCGGACAAAAGGAATTAAACATGAGGTAAAGGCGTTGGATGGAAATTCTTAGCGATTATGATTGTGATATCCAGTATCATGCAGGAAAAGCTAACGTAGTAGCTGATGCCTTAAATCTAAAATATCATGAAAAACCAAAAAGAGTACGCTCTCTTAGACTAAACCTGCAGATAGATTTAAATGAGCAAATTAAAAAGATACAGGAAACAGCAATCAAGGATGATGCTGAAGGTTTGAAAGGAATGATTAAGGAATTAGAGAAAGGAACGGATGAAATTTAGAGATTTCATAAGAACAGAATCTGAATACCTATTCAAGGGAACCTACGAAACTGAATTTTAGAAGAAGCCCATAAGTCTAAGTATCCGATGCATCCTGGAAGTGACAAGATGTATCAAGACTTAAGAAAGAGTTTCTGGTGGATAGGAATGAAAAAGGATATAGCAAATTATCTTGGCAAATGTTTAACCTACTCATAGGTCAAAGCTGAACATCAGAAACCTTCAGGATTATTGCAGCAATTAGAAATGCCAATTTGGAAATGGGAACAGATAACAATGGACTTTGTTACCAAATTACCCAAGACACGAAAAGGTAATGATACAATCTGGGTAATTGTAGACAGATTAACCAAATCTGCCCATTTCTTACCAATGAAAGAAACTTTCAGTATGGAACGGTTAGCCAAACTGTATGTAAATGAAATAGTTTCATTACATGGAATACCTTTATCTATTGTATCCGATAGAGACAACCGTTTTACTTCTCATTTTTGGATAAGTTTCCAAAAAGCAATGGGAACCCGATTAAATCTAAGTACAGTATATCATCCTCAAACAGACGGTCAAAGTGAAAGAACAATTCAGACAATGGAAGATATGCTTAGAGCTTTTGTGATAGATTTTGGAGGAAATTGGGATGAACATTTACCTTTAATAGAATTTTCCTACAACAACAGCTATCATACCAGCATCAATGCTGCACCATTTGAAGCCCTCTATGGACGGAAATGCCGAACACCGGTATGTTGGACAGAGATCGGAGAAAAGCAACTGTCAGGTCCTGAGATTGTACAAGAAACAACTGACAAAATTATTCAAGTCAAGGAAAGACTGAATGTAACATTCCCATAATTTTTATTTATAAAATATAAGATAAAGTATATAAAAACTTATGTTATTAAACGGATAGATCATGGGTAAGTTGATGTTAGAAATATAAAGTATCAAGACGGGCCTAGGAACCGTTTAATAATTAAATTATAAAAATACAATATATTTGAACCTACTCCGTTTTTAATGAAACTTGGTTCAAAATGTAGATAAGATTATTCTCGTTCTAATGACATATTCATTGTTTTATAAAACATCATATTTTAGAAGTTATAAGCGCCAAATAAGTGAAGCAGCTGAATTAGTTATAATATATAAATTAATAAAATAATACTAATCAAAATTTAAACTTTACGTAATTTGAATATAATAATAAAAAAAAATTCAACCACTAACATTCAAAAGAATGTTGTCTACGTGGTGCATGATTTTGCATGAATACGTGTGTTTGATAATTATGTGCACGTATGTAGCTTGAAATCCAAGCTAAAGAAGTAGTATAAATAGATAATAGATTTAAGCATTCTAACCACACTTTTTCTTTCTTTCTGTTCCCTCACGCTCTCTCTCTAAATTCTATACTTTTATTATTTTTTTTAATCAATAATAATAATAAAGCTCTGCCCCGTTTTAAGTGTTGCAACCCCTGATCACTAAGTTAATACCCTGTCCAATTGATTTAGGACCCACCAACGCATGTTAAGGCTCTGACCGACTAAGTACGTTGGGGTTCTGTCTCGGATATTGTCACACCCCGACCACGTAAAACAACAAAACGTGGCGGAAACGTCGAGGAGTGTTGTAACAGAATTAATTGTTTCACAACTATGGAAATTAAAGTTACGTTTTATTTATCAAACAAGAGAGTTACATTGTCTTAAAACAAGAAACAAAGAGTACACAACATGATTTAACCAGTTCTAGCTTCATTTTAAGTTGCTAAGGCACGGGTCCGCCTATGTTTGACTTGATCATCCTATGCAACAACTCCTGAAAACACATGTGAAAATATGTACGTCAGCATAAAAATTCCTGTGAGATACATAGGTTTTGTGAAAATAGGATTCATGACTTAAGTTTAAGAAACTGTTTAATAAAAAGTAGCCATGAATCTTGTTGAGTGTTTTCTTTCATAAATCATTTGAAAAGCAATGAATAAGTCAAATGATATGTATATAAAAGAATAATGTATGGTTAAATGAATAACCAAGTAAGATGAGTTTGTATAAGTTAAGTTATTTGTAAAACGACGTTTATGTGAAAATGAGTTGTAAAGGTAATATGTCTAACTGAAATGGTTTAAGTAACGCTACGATATGTAATACCATAAAAGCACTTATATATAGAAAGTACCAGCGGCGTATCCACCATGTTTATATCGTATTACACGTCGCCTCGTCACTTAAATCACTTACCCAAACAGCCACCAAGATGAAATGTTTAGCAATTGTAGAAATGTTTATGTATGGTCAAATACGGTTCACACGGTTCAACAGTTACAAACGGTTCATATAATCAAATGGTTACAACGGTTCACATAGTCAAATAGTTACAACGGTTCACATAGTCAAATAGCTACAACGGTTCACATAGTCAAATAGTTACAAATAGTTCAAAATGTAATATAATGTGTTCATATGCTGGATGAGCATATGCAACAAAATGCAATGTAAAACAATGTGTCCATATGTTTAGTAAACATATGCAACTAATGTAATGTAAATCAATGTGCTAGCATGCTCAGTCAACATACATAGCAGAAATGTAAAGTAAAACAATTACTAAGTATGCTAAGTAAACATACATAGAGAAACAATGTAATTTAAATCATGTACTATAAATGTACTAATGAACATAGCAAGTATATGATGTGAAAACAGGAAAACACGAAAGTAACAAGTAGGCACATGTGTTTCATCCCAAAACGTTTGAAAAAAACAGTAGAAGAGGGGTCTATGTATTCACTTGAGATTGCTTAGAAGTCCTTGAGTAACAACCAAGCAATGCTAGAGGTCACGGAAAATCAAACGGCACCTAATATAGGTAACTATGTTAATAAACCGGACCTAAATCGGAGGATCGGATAGAATGAGGGTTCGTAAACCAAATGAGTGTAGGAACTCATGTAATATGGTTTAACAAAGCCTACATACTAAAACGAAACTTAACCTAAGTGCTTACGACCCATTACGACCCGTTTAGGTAGCTTATGCTAATTTAACGCGTCGTTCGCGCAAAATGAGTTCGGACCGCCTAACTAGTCCTATGACAAGTAAAATATGCCTTAACATGTCTAATATTGTTGCCAAATCAGTTTAAATGTCAAAAGTTATGTTACATATGCTTAAAATGAATTTTGGCGTAAAAAGGGCATTTTGGTAATTTACCTAAGGCATATAAACTACTTATCATACAACTAACTAAACGTCGTGACCACAAGGTATAACCTCGGAAGGTTATTACCTATATACTATGGTCACCTAATGTGTTTGGTCAGATCCTAATGATCGACCAAATGGGTCGGGTTCGAAAGTATAAGCGATTGATTAGATCGCTTAGCTTTACGACCCTAGACAAGCACAAAACTAAAAGTGATGAGCTAAACATGTTAGAACATGTTTAACAAGGTTTGAAAACAGGTTTGGTATCAAAACAAACGGTTTTGATACCTACAAGTAGTTTGGTTACAAAATACGCAAGAATACGTATTTTGGCCGAAACTACGACTCGTCATTGAGCCTAGATAACGTGGTAATAAGTAGGTATAGTCACAAGGGACTATAACCATCGTGATTACGCTCACGTTTGCGAAGTTCAACCGAACTTCGTGTTGAACATAAACTAGTCAACGCAGAAAACGCTAAAGATGCAGAAACGCTAAAAGAACGAAAGAGGACTTACAACGGGTCCAAGAATGGAAGTTTTGATCTGAATATTCTCAAGTATGAAGTGTTAAACACATCAACTTAGAGAACAAATTCAGATTCAAAGGTGTGGGTTTTGGAGTTGAGATTATGGGGGTATTTATAGGATTTCTAGGACCGTTAAGATCGTTCCTCGAAAACCGTGCTTAAATCTCATCCATACACCTCATGCCCATGGTTTTACAAAACCATTTGAGCCCCTAGTATCAGGAAATACCATTTGCAATTGGGTTTTGGGTGTTTAACAGTTGTAAACAGTTGTTAAAACTGGTTTTGCTGATCTGGGAGGGCCTCGCGGCCCACTTAAGGTATGGACAAACCTTACGCGCCCCGCCTGGGTGTCCTGATCAGCAAACAAGTTTGCAAAATGTCAGTTTCAGTCCCTGTTGTGTTATAAGCTCATTTTCGACAGTTCTAAGGCCCGTCAAGCCAACTTTAAGGCCCTAAAATGATGCCTAAACATTGTGGACATGAAACATGCTCAAAGATATGTCAGATGTCGGTTCCTTGGGTCGTACGATCGCGATGTTCGCTTAATTACGACGGAATGCGCATAAGCGCGAAAAACGATCCAAATTGCGCGACGAATGGAATTTTCTTATGCCAAACACTAAAATAAAATATTTTAGTGCTTACATAAATTTTTAGATGTCCGGATGTATTCAGAATGTAAGTTATGCGCGAAAATGCAAACTTGTGCACTTTTTGACGCTTTTAGTCCCTAAATGACCCAAAAGTTTATTTTAGCACACCGAACCCCTCAAAGCCTATTTCTAAGCTATGTAAAGGATATTTATGGTATGTTTAACTTATGGTCATGTTCCGGAATTTTTGTTCCAGTACGAATCATCAAACTTTCGCAGTTTGTCGAATTAAGTCCCTGTAAGCGTTTAAACTTGATTTTACCATACCAACGCCTTCAAAACTTATTTCTAAGTTATGTAGAGGTTATTTAAGGTATTTTAAGCATATGTTGATGTTCCAGAGTGTTTGTCGCATTAAACTGATTATATTTACGCATTAGATTGCGTATAACCTCTCTAGAAAGCGATGTAGAGTTTGAAATTGAACAAAAATCAAAACATGCAAAATGTCAAACATAAATAAACAAACATTGGGATCAAATAAAATTATTTTATTGATCTGGATATTTGTTTGATGGTCGTGGAGGCACATGTGTCACAGATATATTGATAAAGTTGAATTGGGTTATTATACCCTCATAAAACACCCTAAACACTCCTAAATACACCTGTATACTCATAAACGAACCTGAATAACCTTACTTATTATAAAAATCAAATAAAACAAGATTCTTCATCGCTCGCGGGCAGCGAAGGATTTACTAGGGCGGGCCGCGACACCTTATTACTTGCCGGACACCCTGATTGCCACGTGTCAGACACACGTCAAACCTACATTCTTGACTCACCAACCCTAAAACCCTAGCTACATATCTCGCGGGCCGCACCAGGCTAGGCCTGTGGTCGTCGTGGGGCGCGAGGGACCAGTAAAACAGCTATAAATAGCTCCTTCGATCAGCAGTTCATCTCCGTTCAAATATTTCTTTTCTCTCAAACTTCTGTGGGTGAAATTTATAGCCAAAACACCCTTAAAAACCCGAAGCTTTGCCTCCTTGTAAGTATTATAACCCCCGGTTACGTATTAGTTAATGTAACGCCCCAAAACTCGACTTATAAAATTTGCTAGTATGCCTCCATGTTTAATAAAATGAAATGTAATAACTAGGTTATTAAACCTAGTTAAATGCTTAGTAAAACAAGCAAGGGAATGAATTGGGTGACTATTGTGAGCAAGTAACAAACTTGAGGGACCAAAGTTGTAGAAAAGGGAAACTCATGTTTATAAACAAAAGATTAACACACAACACACACATAGTGTGTGTGTGTGCGTGGAACGTTCAGGAGAAACACAGGGAGCCAAACCCTAGTTCATCCAAGACCCATCAAATTGAAGGGTGAATCGAAGCTCAAACCTATTAAGGAACATGAATTAATGATCACCTACATAAGGGGATTATGAGGTATGTCTTAGAATTCAATTTGGTGATTTTATATGAAGTGGGTTATGACCAATTCGTGAATTGATATGAAATTATGCATGAGTGTGTATTAGAATCACCAAATAGAACTTGTGTTGTGTATGATTTTGAGTAATTTCATGTTTTGAAGTGAAACCTATTTGATTTGATGAAGATGGTGACATGAATGTGTCACCCATGCCTATCCTAGTGCAAATGTGATGTATTATGTGGTGTGTGATGCATATATGTTAGTTAGTTTAAAGTATAGTATGAAATTTATTTGATTATAGTTGTGTTGATAAGATGAATGCAAGAAGTGGGATTTAAGGCATGATGGGTTGGACATTATGCTTAGTATGTTGTATGCACTCCAAGTGTTTGATGAAATGTCTAGGTGAAGTTAGAATGTGAGATTATTTGAAAAGATTTGATGAAACTAAATCTGTCCAGAAAGTTACAGCCGAATTTAATCAGCTATAACCAGGCCAACTCTTATAAGAAACTGATGTTTATTGAGTGTATGATAAACTTCCAGCAAAAACCTTTCAAACCCAACTGGAATTGCATTTTTTCGACGAAAAATGAATGTTTTATGATTTTTTCCGTATCGAAGGTTCAGGCTGCGTTTTCTGGCAGAATTTGCAACCCATTACGAATGTTATAACTCAATTTAGGAATTGAGTTATGATCTCAAATTTTTACTGTAGGTAGCTTCAGGAGGTTAAGAAAATCTCCAACTGGAATTATGTCAATCGGATAATCGAGGATTTTTAAATGAATTTTTCCGTGGGCTGCAGTCAGAAAGTGACGAATCTGATTGATGCTTACTAATGATTTTTTGTAAATTTTTGGCAGAGAGTTAGACCCTAAAAATTTAAAACAATGATAACACTTCCGAGGGGCATGTCACATAAAAAGATGGTAATTTTTACAAGATCGTAAGTACAGTAAACGGACGTCCCAAAACAGCCTATTTTCAGTGAATTGAGCTATGCATGTTAGTGAATGAATTGACTAATGAAAGTCAAATGTGGAATGTGAATTTGATATGATCGTTAACATGTACAATTGTGTATGCTAACAAGAATGTGATTTCGATGACATGAAAGTATAGGGATCATGTTGAGATGGACTCAAGCACAAAAGGCTAACGGGTCAAGAGGAGGCAAGGAAGCAGATACGAACACGGATGCATAACGTAAGTGATTTCTGGAATCACTTCTTAATTTGTTTAAGTAAAGTTATGTACCAGTTATTTAATTTAAGCATGATAATCGAAGTCAAATAAGGTTTGGTTGTACGAAATCGATGATTTTCGCTAGTAGACCGAACGGGTCAAAATGAGGTCTTATTGCTATACTGGAATGGTTGCATAAGTAATTATTACGGTATTATAATCGGGTAACGGGTAAAATTGTGTATAAGCACGCTAACCGAGAAACGGAGATGCGGGTTAATAGTCAAAGGACTCGGTTGTGAGTTATGATTAAATGGATAAACAATTTCATGTGTGGAAATTTTACTACAAAGTTCAATTACGTATAATTGAATGGGATGAATGAGTTTAACGCATATCGGGTATCGGGTGGATAAACCCAAAGTTCGAAACTCCGGATAATGTAAAACTTTTATAGTTATATTGTTCATGTAAGTCTTGGGTTAAAACAAATGTGTTGTTTGATAAAAACATGAATGGGTCGAATAATCCGTAAAAGAGTATTAAGCTAGAAACTCATAAGTTAAGAATTTCCTTAATCCGGATGTTGGATTTCAAGTTCACATGATAGAAAATCAAATTACGAACATGTGGGAAGAAATGGGAGGTTAAACAGGTAAGCGGTTTAAAAGTTACTCAAGTTTTAGCATTAATGGACGACGAAACGAAACAGCAGAAAAACAAGGGGCAGAGGTGGCGTCGTCGACGCCGTGTTCTGATGTTGGTTTTTCATGGACGCCCTTTGGTGTGCAAATTCGCTGAAAATGTAATTTTTGACCCATCATGAGTTCCATGCCTTCCGTAACTTATCCCGTGACCTTTAAAAAGTCCCAAAATGTATTCCAAACTCATTGTTGAGTGTTTATAAGATACGATGAGCGCGTACGTAAGTTTAAGAGGGAATGAAATAAGTTTAAAGGCACGTACAAGTATGGGTATGGATTTACCTCCATGTTAGTAATGGAATCCATAGGTAAGCATGTTTAGAAATGAATACGTACGTTGGTCAATACGTATAAGACTTATTTATATGAATGCTTTTGATTGGGATATAAGTTAGTATAATCATATGAGATTGTAAATAGTATGCAAGAGCTTGTATGTAGGCATGTATGTATGTATGAATATACGCGTGAATGTACGTATGCACGAAGTAGGAATTATCGCCCATATAGAATGGTGCATGTATGTATGTATGTATACATGGTTTCAATACGTTGGATATTTACGTTACTAATAGTGTGCCTTGAGAGTGAAATGTAATGCTGGTACATTATTGAAGTCTCACCAAGGATTAAACACCCAAATGAAAAGCTTAAATTAGAAAGATAACGGAATGGAAAGTATATGAGGATAGCACGTAACGAGACTCCATGATTATGAATCGTGTTTATATATATAATGTATGCTAATGTTACGAATGTATGTGGTGGGTGCAGGTGGTACAGAATCATGGATCAACATGATGGAAGGCTAGTGATTGAAGATCGAGTGATAGAGACATGGATTGTACGGAATAGGTGGTCATGTAATATGTATTAGTATGTTATTATCGATACGTTAATGAAAGATAAACAATGTAGTTCCTTACATAAAGATGTTGTTAAATGATTTTCAAGTATAAAGGAACGTTTTAAGAAAGAAATTTTATGGCACGTATTTCCGCTGCGACTTTTCGATCAAAACGTGTTAGGGTCTTACAAGTTGGTATCAGAGGCGTGGTTTGAGAGAAATCAAGTATGAGGAGGTAAGTACTTGAACTCAAACCCGTGTGCTCTTGTGACAAGGAACCCGTACAATCCAAGACTCGATCAAGGTCCAAAGGTAGAAGTGAATGTAAGTATGTACTTATGTATGCATATAAAGAAACTAACAGTATGTTATGTGCAAGGTAAGCATAAGTGTTTGAAGAGGATGATCTGCGAACGCAGTCTAGGATGAATACCAAAGCAGACAAGTATGCAAATAGACAGATGGACCCAGGTACACAATATTAATATATATGGGTACCGGTGTTAAAAGAAAAAGGAAGAAAATCCCCTTAAGAGGGTAAGTATTAAACGAAAGACAATGATATTGTCTTGGTAAGGTTTTAAAGATGTCGCACGAACCGAAACCCACTTCTTCGGACATAAGGCGATGATTGCATGAAGGCACAAAACTAGTATGTGGATTGCGCACCTGGCCAGTACGCAAGAAGCATATGACATTCGTGAGACTGTTTTCGCAGGTATGTCCGGTAGAATTGGGTAGCAGGTGGACGTGTGGGTGAAAGGAGTAGCAAGAACTCTCAGGAAGTTGAGAGTACTATAAAAGAAAGAAAAGCATGAATGAAAAGTTGAACCCGTAGTTGATGTACAGGTCAAACTTGAAAGAATGAAATGCATGAAAGAAAGGCATGAATGATAAGGATGAAGAATGTTTCGAATCTGTAAAAAGTACGGATCAAATAAGTAAGCATGATGTGTTTGAATCCGCGAGACGGATTCAAAGCACAGAAAGAAAGAAAAGCAAGAATGATATGTTTGAATCTGCAAGACGGATTCAAAACATATAAAGAACGAAAGGTAAGAATGATATGTTTGAATCCACCAGACGGATTCAAAACATAGAAAGAATAAAGAGTATGAATGATACGTTTGAATCCGCGAGACGGAATTAAGGCATAAAAAGGATGAAATTAACCTACATAAGAATGTGTCGACAGTTTGACCTTGATAAGTCAAACGGGTCATATGAGTAAGTATAAAGTAAGGTCTTGCATGAAATGCTAAAACAATGGGATGATGTTTTGTGAATAATAAATAATAAATGGCAGTTCGACCTAGAAAAGTCAAACCGCACAAGTCGGTAAATAATACTTTACGAAATTTTGAAAGCATTACATAAGGAATGCAATGCGTAATGTAGGATACCGTTAGTAAGGGACTTGCGAAAGAACATAGGTGAATTAACACCGAATACAATAAAGGAAAATAATATGTTAAAGAACGGTCATGTAATGACCTGTTATGAATGGGTTAAAAAAAACTAACTAATGTTTAAAAAAGAATCTAGAAATGGCTAGTATGTAAATAAGATGATTTGATAAACGTCATACTTGAAGGAATGTGAATGAAATGTGCTAATAATTCATTTTATAGATAAGAATGGTAGAAATCTTGGTGAGTAAAGTTGGTCGAGTTGGAAAAGGATGTGCACGAGCAGAAGCTAATCATCATGAAGGGAAAGGTCAAACCATTTATGGAATGGACTCATGAAGAAACGGGCCGATCCGGGTCACGGATCGTCGAGCTATGTAATAAAGTCAAGGTTAGTAAAATGTTTAGTTCATAACCGATGAGTAAGAAATTGTAGATCAAATAGTACACATGAATGAAATGATTCGATGTTAAACCTAAGGGCATGCATAGTACAGGTAAACGGTAGAAAATGTAGAATGATGCTTTATCCTCGTATTAAGTACGAAAAAGTAAGTCTAAAGATGGTAGTTTTGTTATAGTAATAATAAGTAATTGAATGCTTATAGTATGTGTATGATGATATGTTGATCCCTCATATGAATACGAAAGTAACTAGAAGGAACGTTAGTAATGGAATGTTGTGGTTTGCTCAAGATTAACGAAAAAGAAATATCATGTATAACACATGAGTGAAATGGAAAATTTATTTATCCACTATGGTTGGTAAATGTATGCAAGTCTTATGCTTAATTAAGAAGGCAAGAACGGGACCTATCCAAATGGTTGTGCGTGAATACTACCTCTCTAAGGAGTCACAAGTGTTTTCGTGTTGTAGAAAGCTTCTTGAATGAATTGATTTAAAAATAAGACTAGAATTAGTCTAGTAGAAATGAGAAAGGTTTCGGGGACGAAACCTTCTTTAAGTGGCGTAGACTTGTAACGCCCTAAAACTCGAATTATTAAATTTGCTAGTATGTCTCCATGTTTAATAAAATGAAATGTAATAACTAGGTTATTAAACCTAGTTAAATGCTTAGTAAAACAACCAAGGGAATGAATTGGGTGACTATTGTGAGCAAGTAACAAACTTGAGGGACCAAAGTTGTAGAAAAGGGAAACTCATGTTTATAAACAAAAGATTAACACACAACACACACATAGTGTGTGTGTGCGTGGAACGTTCAGGAGAAACACAGGGAGCCAAACCCTAGTTCATCCAAGAACCATCAAATTGAAGGGTGAATCGAAGCTCAAACCTATTAAGGAACATGAATTAATGATCACCTACATAAGGGGATTATGAGGTATGTATTAGAATTCAATTTGGTGATTTTATATGAAGTGGGTTATGACCAATTCGTGAATTGATATGGAATTAAGCATGATTGTGTGTTAGAATCACCAAATAGAACTTGTGTTGTGTATGATTTTGAGTAATTTCATGTTTTGAAGTGAAACCTATTTGAGTTGATGAAGATGGTGACATGAATGTGTCACCCATGCCTATCCTAGTGCAAATGTGATGTATTATGTGGTGTGTGATGCATATATGTTAGTTAGTTTAAAGTATAGTATGAAATTTATTTGATTATAGTTGTGTTGATAAGATGAATGCAAGAAGTGGTATTTAAGGCATGAATGGGTTGTACATTATGCTTAGTATGTTGTATGCACTCCAAGTGTTTGATGAAATGTCTAGGTGAAGTTAGAATGTGAGATTATTTGAAAAGATTTGATGAAACTAAATCTGTCCAGAAACTTACAGCCGAATTTAATTAGCTGTAACCATGCCAAATCTTGTAAGAAACTGATTTTTATTAAGTGTGTTATAAACTTCTAGGAAAAACCTTTCAAACCCAACTGGAATTGCATTTTTTCGACGAAGGTTCAGGCTGCGTTTTCTGGCAGAATTTGCAGCCCATTACGAATGTTATAACTCAATTTAGGAATTGATTTATGATCTCAAATTTTTACTGTAGGTAGCTTCAGGAGGTTAAGAAAATCTCCAACTGGAATTATGTCAATCGGATAATCGAGGATTTTTAAATAAATTTTCCGTGGGCTGCAGTCAGAAAGTGATGAATCTGATTGCTGCTTAGTAAATGATTTTTTGTAAATTTTTGGCATAGAGTTAGACTCTAAAAATTTAACACAATGATAACCCTTCCGATGGGCACGCCACATAAAAATATTGTAATTTTTTCAAGCTCGTAAGTACAGTAAACAGACGTCCCAAAACAGCCTATTTTCAGTGAATTGAGCTATGCATGTTAGTGAATGAATTGACTAATGAAAGTCAAATGTGGAATGTGAATTTGATATGATCGTTAACATGTATAATTGTGTATGCTAACAAGAATGTGATTTCGATGACATGAAAGTATATGGATCATGTCGAGATGGACTCAAGCACAAAAGGCTAACGGGTCAAGAGGAGGCAAGGAAGCATATACGAACACGGATGCATAAAGTAAGTGATTTCCGGAATCACTTCTTAATTTGTTTAAGTAAAGTTATGTACCAGTTATTTAATTTAAGCATGATAACCGAAGTCAAATAAGGTTTGGTTGTACGAAATCGATGATTTTCGCTAGTAGACCGAACGGGTCAAACTGAGGTCTTATTGCTATACCGGAATGGTTGCATAAGTAATGATTACGGTGTTATAATCGGGTAATGGGTAGAATTGTGTATAAGCACGTTAACCGAGAAACGGAGATGAGGGTTAATAGTCAAAGGACTCGGGTGTGAGTTATGATTAAATGGATAAACAATTTCATGTGTGGAAATTTTACTACAAAGTTCAATTACGTATAATTGAATGGGATGAATGAGTTTAACGCATATCGGGTATCGGGTGCATAAACCCAAAGTACGAAACTCCGGATAATGTAAAACTTTTATAGTTATAATGTTCATGTAAGTCTTGGGTTAAAACAAATGTGTTGTTTGATAAAAACATGAACAAGTCAAATAATCCGTAAAATAATATTAAGCTAGAAACTCATAAGTTAAGAATTTCCTTAATCCGGATGTTGGATTTCAAGTTCACATGATAGAAAATCAAATTACGAACATGTGGGAAGAAATGGGAGGTTAAACGGGTAAGCAGTTTAAAAGTTACTCAAGTTTTAGCATTAATGGACGACGAAACGAAACAGCAGAAAAACAAGGGGCAGAGGCGGCGGCGTCGACGCCGTGTTCTGATGTTGGTTTTTCGTAGACGCCCTTTGGTGTGCAAATTCGCTGAAAGTGTAATTTTTGACCCATCATGAGTTCCATGTCTTCCGCAACTTATCCCGTGACCTTTAAAAAGTCCCGAAATGTATTCCAAACTCATTGTTGAGTGTTTATAAGATACGATGAGCGCGTACGTAAGTTTAAGAGGTAATGAAATAAGTCTAAAGGTACGTACAAGTATGGGTATGGATTTACCTCCATGTTAGTAATGGAATCCATAGGTAAGCATGTTTAGAAATGAATACGTACGTAGGTCAATACGTATGAGACTTATTTATATGAATGCTTTTGATTGGGATATAAGTTAGTATAATCATATGAGATTGTAAATAGTATGCAAGAGCTTGTATGTAGGCATGTATGTATGTATGAATATACGCGTGAATGTACGTATGCACGAAGTAGGTGGTGGGTGCAGGTGGTACATAACGAGACTCCATGATTATGAATCTTGTTTATATATATAATGTATGCTAATGTTACGAATGTATGTGGTGGGTGCAGGTGGTACATAATCATGGATCAACATGATGGAAGGCTAGTGATTGAAGATTGAGTGATAGAGACATGGATTGTACGGAATGGGTGGTCATGTAATTTGTATTAGTATGTAATTATCGATACGTTAATGAAAGATAAACAATGTAATTCCTTACATAAAGATGTTCTTAAATGATTTTCAAGTATAAAGGAACGTTTTAAGAAAGAAATTTTATGGCACGTATTTCCGCTGCGACTTTTCGATTAAAATGTGTTAGGGTCTTACAGTTACTCTGCCTGATTGATCTAGGACTCCGTAACGCATGTCAAGGCTCTGTCTGCCTCAGTTCATCGGAGTTCTGTCTCGGGGGTATGGCTAATGTGATTTGGGTTATCTTACTAACACGTGTGCATTGTCTAAATTTAATAAATAATAACCTGGAGAAGCAACAGGAAGCTATAATATTACTAGGAAGCCTGAAGAAATACCTAAGTCTACAAATGTGAGTAATTCCCATTTTTGTAAACTGTTTTACAAAACCTCAATTATTTTAAACTATATTTAACAGTGATTGAGTATTTGTGATTCTACAATTACTGTCGGTATGTTGGGGTTTTGTGTACATAACTTGTTACTACACTGTGAGTAGTAGCATGACCACAAGTCAGGATTGACAGTACCGTGGGTGGTAATTGAGTAGATGTAAACAAATGTAATTGCATATGCCCTCAATACTGTAAAGTGATAAAAATTGTTTTAATTAAACTGGGATGCACTCGCCAGTATTTCTTGCGGATAAAACTTTTTAACACGCGTTTCAGGTAACTTAATATGAAGCTAATAAAAGCCAGCTGGAGAGCACTGAAGAATTTTAACATCTCACAAACCTCTAGAAATCAGTTTTGTCATTCCTTCCGTCAACTCTTCTCGTTTTCTACAAACTGGATCAGTTTCTTTTTTTTACACTGCGGGAGGTAGACATATTGAGTGTTATGTTAAAAAACAAATCGAGAGAAATACAATATTGAGTATTGTGTGTTTAAAAAAAGTTTTTTTGAATTTGTTTAAATAATGTGTAAAAATGTTGTCGCCAAATCTGGGAAGCATTTGAGGAAACTCCCCGTTCTTAAAACTTTTTCACGGGGCCATGCGGTGCTCCCGATTGGATCCGCCCACCCTGAAGTCTTTTTCATGGCCACTCTATATTCCCTTTAGACAATCAACTTCTCTCGCACCCCTCTAACATCATTTTATTTCGCCCTAAAACTAAGTATATCTCTTTCATTTTACATTGCCTAAAATTAGCATTCCTCAGCAAAACCATGATCGGAGTGCCGCGCTCCGGTCAAAGATAATATTTATAGTCCCAAATTACTCTTAACAATGCGTTAAAGGTAGTAAGGGTTCGAACCACGAATAGTTTGTGGTTTGTGTACGAATGTGATTGATTGTAAAGGGTATCACTCTTATGAAGCTTGCTAGTGGTTTAAATTGAACGTTTATTTGTTTGAAGAGATGTCAGATTAAACCGATGAATTTGTTTTAGTTACTTAACCACGAAAACTTGATCAATTGAGAATTGCATGAAAACTTGATTTATGGATTGAAAACAATAGTGGAGAACAAGGTTCACACCCGGTTCGATAATTGTAGGACCTAGGGTTACTACATTTTTAACTTGGCTTAATTGAATTAGTTCATTAACGGTTTAGAATCACGAGGCTTGGGAGCTGATTGCTATCAACGTACAAGACGAACCGCAATGCACTTCGTTCCCTCAGACAAGTAACTCCTATCAAAATAGTAAGGCATAATTGCACATAAACATTCCATAAAGTCAAATTTCATAAGTCACTCGATAATTCATGGATTCAATACAAATGCAAGACAATTATCTAATGATTCAAATGCAATTGAAATTGTCACAAACCAAATATTAAACAAGTAGTAATCCCTAGAAATCCTTACAAAAGTCTACACCGGGGTGAAACCCAAAGAGACTAGCTGCTCAAGGTGAACGGAACGTGATCAACAGATGATGAGAGCTTAAACATGGTCATCTTGAAGCCTTGATGGTGAAGTGATGAAGGTTAGTGATGGTGGAAAATGGATTGTGAATTGGATGATGATGATGATGATGAATTAGGGTTTTGATGATTCGAATTGATAGAGGTGATTGGGATTGATGGAAGGTGATGGTAGAGGTGTTCTTGGCTCCAAGATCAAGTTTTAAACTCACAAAACTCATAACACCTTTGAAAAAAACCCTAAAATTGGGTTATAGGTCGTCCAAATCAACAAACAAGCAAACATTTGCGTCGGGCACCAGGGGACGGCGGCCCGCCCTGGCGTCACTGACGGGCTCTAGAAAATCCAATTCTTCCCGACGTCTTATTCTACTGGCTACGCATGTTTCTGGCCGACGGGATCACCCAGAGGGCGTCACCGATGACCAAAGAGGGCGTCGCCGACGACCCCTCTAAGTCTTGGTTTCTGTTTTTCTTGTTTCTTGCTCCCAGTTGATCCATTTCCCGTCCCGATGCTTCGTATATCTCTCAAATAGCTCCTTAAATTCTGTTAGACCTGCAAAACACAACTCCAATCAAAAGTAGGCTATTCGAAACTAAAAGTTATGTAAAATCATGAACTTAAACATAATAGGACACTGGTTTTCGGCCACGCATCAAACCATAACCAATTAACCACGCGAGTAAACTGCAATTTCACCCCCTGGGGTTTAGGGTGATTGACACCCTTACCCCCCCCCCCCCCAACGAAATAATTTCAATTTTACCCCCCAACGTTTGCTGTTATGTCGCAACCTTACCCCCCGGCTTCAAATTTGTTGACTGGTCTGTTGACTATAACTTGAAATGACTATAATGCCCTTTCATATTACCCCATGTGTTTTGTTCACTCTGTGATATTACCCCCTGCCACCACTGCCACCGCCATTCACCACCACAACCACCACTGCCACCTCCAGCCACCACCCCTCTTCACCCACCCCCACCACCTCCACCTCCGTCTAACCACCATTCTTCAAACTCCACCACCACCACCGCCCCACCGGTTCAATCATAACCTGCATAGAAAAGAACGGTTCTTTCACCTCAAACACCAATAAAAACACTCAAAGAACCTTATTCCCAGGTGGGTACAAGAGGCCAGAGATCAAGATCCCCAATGTTGTCCTCCACTACCATCAGCCGCCACCACCCACCTCCACCGCCGCTACCCACCTCCACCTCATCTCCTCAACCCCCCCCCCCCCCCCACCACCTCAACCACCCATTCACACAGAGTTATACCGAGATCTTTTCATACAAAATTTTGAATCACCCAACATATTCTAGTTGTACCCTATGCATAATTATTTGTACATTCCCCATTAAAACCCATCTTCATCATCTTGAATAGCAGATTCATAACACAGGTCATACGGTACGTACATTCAATAATCTGCCATCTTTTTGTCACTATCAACAACTAATTAAGGAAGTCATATATACATTTAGCACATCAATATCAAGTCGAAACAGAGGCATAAACATCATCGTCTTTATTTATTTAAAGCAATTAATCCTCATCTTTATTATTTCACAGTTAACAGATTTAAGCTTCAAGCATACTAGATTCATCATCATTATTTCGGCTTCATTGTTTTATTAACCACAGTCATTCACAAAAATCATTACCGCTCATAACATCATATCAACTCATACTTAACATACATAAATTTCTAGATATCATCAAGCTTTCACACAGATTCCGTGACACGCATTTAGCACTCAAGAACATCAAATTTAACCTTTTAAAATGATATCCTACTAACCTGGATTCCGAGTTGTGAACCGTCGGAGGTTTGATTGGAGTGCACATGTGTCGCCGGAGGTTTGATTGGAGATGATGATGTTAAGTTTGCAGGTTTTAGAGAGAGGGAGGAGGGTTAGATGGGGGGTAAAATTGAAGGGTACATGTGTCGCCGGAGGTTTGATTGGTGGTTTACTTATAACCAGGTGGGTGGTGGAGGCTGATGGTGGTGGAGGCTGATGGTGGTGGAGGTGGGGGGTAATTGTGCAACATTACAGGAATGTTGGGGGGTAAAATTGAAGGGCATTATAGTCATTTCAAGTTATAGTCAACAGATCAGTCAACAAATTTGAAGCCGGGGGGTAAGGTTGCGACATAACAGCAAACGTTGGGGGGTAAAATTGCAATTATTTCGTTAGGGGGGTAAGGGTGCCAATCACCCTAAACCCTAGGGAGTAAAATTGCAGTTTACTCTAACCACGCCCTTCCTTAGTCTCACCCTTTTTCTCCTCCCTCTCACTTTTATCTCTTCCTAAAACCACCTTAGTTAGTGTTTGTTAGCTCAAGGTTTACTTATATTGTAACCACAAAGATACATATGTTATTGTCACCAATTATGTCTTTTTTCACGATTCGTTTATATTTGTTATGCAAATATGACATGTTGAAGAAAAAAAGGTTAAGATTTTCATACTTTTAATACTTTGGAATTAGCCATTCCAGCTTTGGCTGGGTACTAGAGGCTCGTGCCTTTTGGAAAAAAATAAAACTTTGGAATTTAATGTCCTTTCTAAATAAAACTAGGTGTTATAAAAATAACTTATGGCACTTGTTACAAACACGTGAACAGTGTGATTACAATGCTAGAGTTATGTTCAGGTACAAAGAGCCTTATCATACAAAACGCACGAAAGGCAAAAAAAAAAAAAAAAAAAAAAAAAACGCAGTGACATTTTCGTATTTATTTGCTCGTAGGGTAATTTTCAAAATTACTCTACAAATGATTTTGTCGGGTAATCTTGTAAAAGTATCTTGTAAGGTAATTATCAAAATTACTCTACAAGTGTATCAAAATTACTCTGCAAGTTTATCAAACAGTATACAATTCAAAATTACTCTATAAGATCAAACTTACCATACAAGATCATTTGTAAAAGAGTTAACTGCCATTTTCGTCCCTGTGGTTTGGTCACTTTGGCCATTTCAGTCCATTTTTCAAAAATGCGCCATTCTCCTCCCCGACGTTCTGGAAAGGTGCCATTTCAGTCCAAAAATCATAACCCAGTTAAGTCGGTTTGTAAATAAGGATTGATTGTGTAAATTTGTAACATAAAGGACCATTTAAGTAAAATGTATAAATATTAATATAATTATAAAATATAATATATATATATATATAATGTATACACACCACCGCCGCCGGAACCGGAGCTCCGGTGGTCACCACCGCCGCCGCCGAAACCACCACTCTCTCTACTCTCTCTCTATGCTCTGCAATCACCACCACCATCAACGTCATCATCATCATCGCGATCTTCATCATCATCATCAGACCTTCATCACCACTGCCGCCGCCTGCAACTCACCGGAAAAACGGCACCCCCACCGTCGCCGGTTCTCTCTTCCGCCTCCTTCTCTCTCTCTCTCTCTCGTCGTTATCTCTCTCTCTCTCTCCGACTTTCTCCCTCTCTCTTCTGATCTGTGAGATGTGGAGGGGTGTGTGGTTAGTTTGGTTCGTGGGGGTGCCGTTTTTCCGGTGAGTTGCAGGCGGCGGCAGTGGTGATGAAAGTCTGATGATGATGATGAAGATCGCGATGATGATGATGACGTTGATGGTGGTGGTGATTGCAAAGCATAGAGAGAGAGTAGAGAGAGAGTGGTGGTTCCGGCGGCGGCGGTGGTGACCACCGGAGCTCCGGTTCCGGCGGCGGTGGTGTGTATACATTATATATATATATATATATTTTATATTTTATAATTATATTAATATTTATACATTTTACTTAAATGGTCCTTTATGTTACAAATTTACACAATCAGTCCTTATTTACAAACCGACTTAACTGGGTTATGATTTTTGGACTGAAATGGCATCTTTCCAGAACGTCGGGGAGGAAAATGGCACATTTTTGAAAAATGGACTGAAATAGCCAAAGTGACCAAACCACAGGGACGAAAATGACAGTTAACTCTTTGTAAAATAATATTATGATACTCTACAAAATCACTCTGCAAGATCAAAATTACCCTACAAGATCATTTGTAGGGTAATTTTGATAATTACTCTACGAGTAAATAATTACGAAAATGCCACCACGTTTTTTTACCTTTTCACTCTATTCGTACGTTTTGTATGACTAGGGTATTTGTATTTGATCTTTTGTATGCAATGCTAACATAATAAAAACATAAATACTGAAATATGTACGCACCTAACTTTGTCCAATAGAAATTATAACCAAAATAGATCTATCGATCAACATGTCTCTATTTATGGTTTGATGGCCATGGCGGACCTTACTTTTCTCTACCACTACTTCCTATTAGACTGCCCGATATGGGGCTTGTCTTAGGGCCGTCTCCCCCATGGAGGATAGTCCCACACCGCCCCCTAGGGGCCCGACACGGCAAAGACGTCGGAAATCCGACGGTGGAGACGAGGCATGGAGTGGTGGGGTCCATTCAATATATCCGTTGGGCTATTTAAAAAAAAACAAATTAATTTAAAACTTTTATAAATACCCACATATCTATCCACTTTTATACCAAAATTCACTCACTTTCTCCAAACAACTCCCACATTTTTTATTCAAAATACCCACATAATCTTCTCTAAAAAATACACCATGTCATCTTCTTTTTCATCGGGTTCGACGGACACCATGGAAGCCGTAAATTTTTTTATAAACAAGGTGGTAGAGGCGACACAAATAATTTTGGAAGAAGAAGAGGAGGAGGAGGTTTCGTCACAACCACGAAACAGGAACCCACACATAGAGCGAGACCGAGAAAGTTAGTGATATTTTTATTCTTATATATTTATTCTTAATTTTTTAAGTTTATGTTTTTAGTCTTATTTTTTTAATTATAAGTTATATATATATTTTGTTATCTTGTAGGTGCTAACCAAAGATTAATCGTTGATTACTTTGCGGACGAGCCGCTGTACTCGGAGGCTATTTTTAGACGCCGTTTCAGAATGAGTCGTCGACTTTTCTTACGTATCGCCGACGATTTAGCCGCTTATCACCCGTTTTTTACCATGCGACCCGATGCTAGAGGCAAAATGGGCTTCACCACCTTACAGAAATGTACTGCGGCGATTCGTCAACTTGCTTATGGGACGACAACCGATTCTTGGGACGAATACTTAAAGATGTCCGAAAGACATGCTAGAGAATGTTTATACAAGTTTTGCAAATTTGTGGTGAAGCTCTACAGCCAAAAATATTTGCGAAAACCGAATCACATTGACGTTCAAAATTTGTATCAACACCACCAAGCAAGGCACGGTTTTCCAGGCATGCTCGGGAGCATTGATTGCATGCATTGGCCATGGCGGAATTGTCCTACCGCTTGACGAGGAATGTATACGCAAGGCGATCAGGGACATCCAACAATAATTCTAGAAGCTGTTGCGTCTCAAGACCTATGGATTTGGCATGCTTTCTTTGGTATTCCTGGTTCGAATAACGACATCAACGTTCTACAAAATTCGGATGTTTTTGACGATGTTATAAAAGGGGTCGGTCCTTATACGAGTTTTACAGTTTCGGGCGTAGAGTACAGACGCGGGTATTATCTTGCCGATGGAATATACCCACAATACTCTACAATAGTTAAAACGGTTAGGCATCCTGCGGATGAAAAAAGAAAGAAATTTGCCAAGTTTCAAGAAGCGGCTAGAAAAGATATTGAACGGTGTTTTGGGGTTCTCCAACAAAGATGGCATATTATTGAAAACCCAGCACACGCTTTTACACCCAAAACGTTGCGATACTGTATGTATGTATGCTTGTATTCTGCTGCATAACATGATCCTCGAAGACGAAGGATATGCAATTTGTGAGTATGACGAGAACGCGGTGGAGGAGAATAATGTTCCGGTTAGCGGAGAACAACAAGATTTGAACAGGTTCTCGTTACATAACGATTTCACACATGTCAATCTTCAATCGGACTTGATCGATCACATTTGGAGTCTCGGAGAAAACAACGCGTAGTTTTTTTATTTATTTGTAACTTTAGGCTTTTTTTTTAATTTAAGTTTAGGTTTTTTTTTTAATGTAGCTTTAGGATTTTTATTTTAAATGTAATTTTAAGTTTTTATTTAAATGTAACTTTTTTTATTTTTATTTACTTTGTTTTAATTAATATGGCAAAAAATAAATAATAATAAAAAATGAAGGATGAGCATCCCCACACCCTTGGATAGTCTCCAAGGGGAGGGTCCTTCTCCTTTGCCTACGTGGCGCTTATGTGGAGGATAGTCCTTTGGAGACTATCTTCCCCCATACCCAATGGTCTTAATGATTTCCTTTTTTTCACCACTACTAATAAAAATTAAATCGTTTAATTTTGAAGCATTTCTTCTAGAACAATAATACGACGACTGTACGCGTTAGTGGCATCCCTTTTTCAGGTAGGGGCGGAATCAAAGGCCAAGGGGTCAACAGAGCTCCGTTGACCTCAGGCCATTGAAAATTTATATATAAAAAATTAAAATTTTCTTAAAAATGATTTGAACCTTTCAATTATAGTTAGTAGATAAGAAAATCTTATATAAAAAATAAAAAAAAAATAAAAATGATTTCAACCTTCCAATTATACTTAGCAGATAAGAAAATCTTATGTTAACCCTTCTACAAAGAATTTCTTGTTCACCTCTACATTAATGGGTACAAGTTTGTAGCCTCAAGACAACCCTTCCATCATCAAATCAATATCATATTGATAACCATGTATACTTGTGTATAATCTATATATCAACATATTTTTACGTATGCGTGTAAACTAGCAGAGCCGAGCTCGAGCTTGTCCTTTCGAGTTTTATTTCTAAAGCTCGAGCTTGACTTGTGCTCTACTCGTTTATTATATACAAATTAATTTATATACATTTATAATTCTTATTATATAAATATAAGTTACAATTTATATATAGTAATAATAATTATTATTATTATTATTATCTATACTATATAATAAAAGAAACCACATTTGGGACACTTGTCATCATATTGGGTCATCTTCTTATAGATAATTATTATTTTAGTATAATAGAAAATTATTATTTTAGTTTAATATTATTTAGTTTAATATCTTATATTATAAATAACTCTTCTACTAAATATTACTAGTGGGAAACCCGCGCGTTGCGGCGCAGTCAACAATACGTCACTTGGAAAAGAGCAGAACATGCGAACTTGGGTTGGGATGAGTTAGGTTTGTTGATCAGAAAACCTTTCATAGTTTGTCCATTCTTAGGCTGTTTTCACGCAAAAACCTCCTACGAGCCCTAATTTTGACCAATTGTGACCCAAAACTACATGAGGCGCGCCTTCATTCCACGATGTGTAATTAACAGAAACCATATAATAATAACAATAATAAGAATTATATAATGCATTTTAGGATGTTTAGCATTAGAAACACTCTTTGGGCAACGTCCGAACATATTTGGGATATCATCATGGGGCATTCCTCGTCCATTGTCCTACAAAACATTTCAAAGCATCGGTCATCATCTGAACCAAACAAGAATCTTATTAACCTAAATCCATGCATTACAAATCTGAAAAATCAATTAATAAAAGGTTCAGAGGAGGGATATGCCAGACCTTACAAGTCACTCTGTAAAACGAGGCCTCGCCTCGACCCTTAACGGCCTTTGAAGAAGTCGGTTCTTTCACTTTCTTCCCAAGGGCAGCATTTTTCGCCTGAACTTCTTGCAAACGGGCTTATTTGGCAAGCCGTTTCTAATAACAGAACAAGAAGCAGTGAAAGGCGAAACAACATAAGTGACTACAAGTTTTTTAAGATGTCTAAGCTGTTAAAAGAACTTATTGTTTCGAGCTTTTCAAATTTATTCACTAACGCGTACATGATTCAACTTCTAATCTATAATACATCAAGTCATCAACAATTCATTGTTGAAAAATTAAACTACAACTTACAAACCTCACGAGCCTTGTCGGTCTCAGAATCACCGTACAGCGCCTCATCAATTCGCTCACGGTAAATCAGACCAATCATGGAATTGAATTTGCTTTTATTAATCTCCTCACTGTCACACCAAAACAATATGAAAAACACACCTAAAAAGCCCTATGTGCTTATAGCCTTATACCATAAAAAAATATACACACACACATATTTACAAAACCCTAACCACTTACATTGTAACTTCAACTAACAGAAGCTCAGCAATGGACTCTGCAGAATCAAGTGCATTTTCAACAAGTTCTCTAACAGTAGTGTAAAGAGATTTCCCAAGCTGATATTCATCCAAACAAAACACAACTTGTTTGCTCAATTTGCACAATATATAAACAATCATATGTTTTCAACAAACTAATGGAACTCACGTTGTCAAATCCGGCAATATTTTTGTTCTCCGCAAAAAAATTCAGCCGGAGATTCTGATAGATGCAAACGTAAAAGTAAATTAACAGTGAAATAGTAAAATTTATATATGTTGAAGGGACTGCTTTTGAAACGTCTCTTAGCGCGTCAACATCTAATCCAAAATCAATTTCATCCAATATCGCCAAATCTGCCCCAAGCACCTTTTCAGAAATAAAACGATCAAATAACATAAATAAAAATATAGGGTTCCTCAACATTATCATTTGAATTTGATTAGAAAAATATGAGAAACAGAATAGCACTTATTTAAGTTGACAAAAATAAGAAAGTAAAGAAACTACAGACATAAACTCACCTGGTTGTTCAGCATATACATAACTCCCAATTAGTGTTTTTCTATCAATTTGCTTGTCCATGTGAGATATTTATGTATCCTACATTCTGAAGCAGTGGGAAAAAACTGAGATCCAATAATTGCCGTGTGGACTCGCAAATGTGGGAATTTAACTCAAAGAATGATGTGTAAAAAAATTATACCTGCAAGCTATACTCACGAAGCTCCTCATCATTCTCTGTTAGAAAATAAAACCAAATTGTTTCGGCGCGAATCGTTTTGACGCGAACCGTTTCGATGCGTAACATTTCGACGCGAACCGTTTCAACGCGAACAGTTCAATCTGTACCGCTTCGACCGGTACCGTTTCGACCAGTACCGTTTCGACCTGTACCGTTTTTGAACCTAAAGAAACACTAGATTAACGACCGGGATCGAAATATCTAGGGGGTTTGGATCTGCATAAAAGGGTTTGTTCTCTCTCGTTTAATTTGATTACGATTGATCTTCTTCTCCGATTAAACTCTGCAAAAAAAGAAGCACCGTTAGCCTCGCCAAGGGGAGAAAATGGTTCTCTCCTTGACCCGACTCCGGTGTGAGAATAAGTATGGGTTATGAAGAAGAAGATGTATTGAAGAAGTGTTTGTAACTTGAACTTCGTACCTGAATGGTTCTCATATTTATAGCCGAGAGTCTTTGGGCGGGAAAACCCGTTAATGAAATGTTGACGGAAAATGCTAACCCCGTAAACGGTTACATTTCCTTCCGTTAAGTTTCTTGATCCGACGTCAGTGCACACGGATCGTGGTTTAGATCTATGGCTGGGGATTTGCCACGTGGAAAGTGATCAAGTGGAGGTTTCTTTCCAATTACATGCTATCATCGTGATTTTAGAGATGCCTGAGGTGCTGACACGTGTCCAGACGGTTGTAACCGTTTAGTGGTGCACGATTGGATCTTTCTAGAAGATTACTGCTGTAATCTGGTGTGACTCCTTATCGTGTGGAGTCAGCTGAATAAATAAATCCCAAGTCTGGGTATTATCCAGCGGGAGATGTTTGTCTCAGGAATTTCATCCTTTGTTTGTGGAAAAAAGCGCAAGGATTTATGATTTCCTTTTGGCGCGCAAGTGTTGCCTGATATCAGTCTTTTAAGCCTTCTTTGTAAGATCAGTGCGCGACCGCGCAAGGTTAGAAAGGCTGATTGACTAGGTTGTGGTATGGTCCCAAGTACTTGTTACAAAGTTTTTGGGACCTTACCCCTTCAGAACCGAACCGTTTCGACACGAACCGATACTGGTCGACACGGTTCGATTCGAAACGATACTGGCAGATTAACACTCAGTTTCACATCCCAGCCCAGGTCATCTTCTTCGACAAAATCTATTTGTTTCAGATCATACATGCTATATCAGATCACAAACAGCCCTGCTCATCTTTTACAAATCTAAACAAATTCTTTTTTTTTTTTTTTTTTGAAAATCTTTCGAACTCAATGTACACAGTTCAAAATATTCGAAACTACAACCTGAAAACAAGTTCAAAATGATTGAAATTTTTATCGAAAATCAATGCAACAGATCGAAATGAACAATAATCGATCTCATACAGATCAAAAACTTGTTCAAAATTCACCTAAAATCAAATAATTCAGTTCAAAACTCGTCGAAATCACACTGAAACACATTAAATCAGTCTGAAATACACATACAATATACCGAAACTTATCGAAAATCAACTAAAATTGTCCGAAATTCGACAAACAACCTGCAACTTTAAATTGACCCGTTGTGACCCGAACCCATTTCGACGCAAACCAAAACAACCCCTTTTTTAATTGACCCGTTTTGACCCGACCCGTTTGACCCATGGCCCGACCCGACCCGATATAACACCTCGAAAATTCACGTCCTATAATGTGTAGACACGTGTCGTATGTTTAAACGTGTGAAAGAAATATTATAGAAGGACTAAAGTTGACAATCATGGAAAGTATGTGGATATACGTATTCTAAATGTCAACAGTGAATAAACATACTTCATAATAACCCTACATGATGTTCATATCATCAAACGAATAAATCATGGATCATACGAAGCAAAAAGTGAGAGATTACAAACTACAGGGGCTAAATGTGTCAACATGTTTAAGTTATACCTCTGAGTGACCTTTTGGCGAACCCGAAGCTTTGTAACGGTTAATTATGCTCACTAGAATGCACGATTAAAATTTCATAAAGTTTCGTTATCGTATGAGAAAGTTATGATCAAATTCGTGTGCGAAGGGTTAAAGCGTAAATGTTGAAAGTTAGGACTTTTCGGGTAACAATCAAGTTAACCGGGGACTTAACAAAATGGGTATATGTCTTGAGGCCCCTAAACATCAATTTGGAGGGTTCATAATGCAAGAAACAAGTGCCTAATCAAATTTTGAAGAGCCAAGGATCTAATTACAAAAATCACAAAATGCTGATTTGGTCAGATTAGGCCTAGCGCGACGCCAGGGGGGGTGGCGTCACGCTAGGGGTCCCCAGATGTGAATTTTGTTATTTCTTGTTTGCCCTTGTACTTATGATCGACTTTAAATGATTTTTCTCAACATGGGCGACCCCTAAATGCCTCCTAGGACCTTAGGGACATGTGTTGGTGATTTGTGGTCAATAGTAGACTTGTGTGTCAACAAGTTATGGTGATTTAAACACTATATAAAGGCCATGATATGCACCAATGATCTTCACATCTTCTCTTGCATTCCTGATCAATTTTGGAGCTCCCAAGCAGGCTCAAGTGATCATAATTAGTGCATAGGACCTTGGTAAGTTTGCTAAACCTTTCTTGATTAAGTTTTAGCCTAGTTTTAGCTTAAAAGTCAAACCGTCATAATTAACGGTTGACTTTAAGATTAATCACTAATGGTCCAGTGGTTAGTCGAATTAAAAGTAGTTATAAGTTGGTATTTATGTGGGTAATAAAACCCCAGAAGGGTTTCCCCTGATCACCACTCTAACTAGTTCAAATGTCGGGTCAAACGTGTAATTAAAAAGTCAACAGGAAGTCTAAAATGCCATTTATGCATAATTATCATTGTAGATCATATACAACCTGTTGGATCATTGTTATAACTTAGTAATAAGTGTAAGAACATGTCTAAACATGTTCAACCCGACAATTTCCTGTTTAGACCCGGTTCGGAACCGAAAGTCACATAGTTTGACTTTCACTTTGACTTTCAGTTCTGACCCGTTTGAGCATGTTTTAGAAATGCCTTAGAGCCTTATTTGGATTAGGTAACATGCTAGTATGACCCTCTGTGATTATACACCATGGTTCATTAGTTAACCAATTAATATACATGATTCCGTTAATTACTCATATGTTGACCATTATGCCCTTATTACCTTAAAACGTGATTTTTGGAAAAGTAAAAGAGTAGAAACTTAAATTACTGATATATAAACGTGTATGCAAAGTTTGACATCAATTTGAATTGGAGATTAAGAGTTATCCTCATTATCGCAAAATGAATGCTTTATGTTAATAAAATGGCGTAATTAGCGTATAGCCTACTTAAACATACTTTTTGATATCAAATCTTTTACCCACTGAGGTAATATATTATTTTGGGAATTTTAAAGATTTTTAATTAATTTTAGGCTGAGCATAACTCATAGTCGTAGGCTTAATCCGGTAAATGTCGGTTTTGCCCTTACGGGCCATAAAATGAGTTTTACATATTTAAACAACTCCAAACCTTTTGCTACTGATCACACATGTTAAATAAATTATTTTAAGCCTTCTGGAAATATAAAAATATCAAGTTTAAGTATCGAACCCGGAAATGGCCTTTAGTCGCCTTATTAAGCGTTTTTAACGCATGGTATGTATTAAAATTATATTGAACATACCCGGGTTGATACCTACTGATATTTTAGGCAAATTATCATATTTTAACAGTAAGCAAAAGTTGATTAACTCAGACTTCAGTTTTGAGCTTTTCGGCTTATGAGAAATTACCAAAATACCCCTACGGGGCATAGTTTGGTTATAATTGATAAATTTCACATATCTAAAATACCTTACTGTTATAAATCAGTAAACTAAGTATTGTTGCTGATTATATCAGACCTATAACTCAGTTAAACATTTAAACTCTTTTATAAACTTTTAAATGACCAAACTACCCCTACGGGGCCTAGTTTGTGTTTGAACACGTTTCGGGCATAATGAAAGACATCTTACTGATGTCACAACATATTTGAGACATAATTAACTTAGGAAACCTGTATATAGCTCTCATGAATACCCGTCACGCTTAATACGCGTACGGTTCGGTTTATGTAACAAGTTTACATAAATTAGCCGAAACGGGTCAAACCTTAACGGTTTTATCTCAAAATCCATAATGTGAATAATAAACCCATATTAAACAAGTCTTCAAACTTGTCGGGTCTAAATCACATTCTATCCGGTCTTCGCTTAATCGTGCGTACGAACCGTATCTTTGAAACTAGCCGGTCTAAGCTTAAGCTTAATTAAAGACCCGTTAGGATTCTAATAGGTTATATAAAACCTTCGTTCCAGATTAGGAGAACCAGTAAAAGCTACTTGCAATTGCTTATTGTGATTTATACATTGCTCAGGTAAATACTTTTAACTTATTTTCCCTATACGGGCTTGGGTTACGGTATATAGCATACCGCTTGATCGGGCATCAAATCTCCACCATTTGGTGGGTAGTTGAATAATTTGATCGGCTCGTTTAAACAGTCTTGATTACTTAAAGCCTTTGGGGGGTTAATGACCATGTCCCGGATATCCTTGGCATCATCTTACGAGATGGCCACGACCTGAGCACGGGGTGTAGGCGTACACCTGTCAGTGTATAACTCTATATTGTGGTGTGTCTATTGATCTTTAACCCGGACAAGATCCGGGCGACTGAACGCACAAGTAACATGTAATTCGTTCACAAGATTATAATATTAAATGATTCTCCCAAGTTAAAATAAAAATGTTTATGCCACGTGCATCCAAACCAATTTTCAATCATTTTCCAAAATGAGTCAGTTGAATGTATTTACCAGTGTAAACTGACGTATTTTCCCAAAAAGATTAAATGCAGGTACTAAGCGAAATTGGCTGGGATTTCTCCTTAGCATCATTAGAAGTCTCGCAAGCTTAAGATGCCTGAAGTCTGTTGAACTATTGTTTCATATTTTATTTCGATCCGTTCTGTGGATAAATATCCGAACGTTGTGATACTTGATATTACAATAATTTATTCGGTTGTATTATATCTTTTAATTTGCTTCCGCTGTGCATATTAATATTGTGTTGTTTGACTATTATGTTACCAACCATGACGTCACGATACTCCCCACCGGGCCCACCGGTGACACGTGGAAAATCGGGGTGTGACACCCGACCCGTTTGCCAGGTCTAGTTTAACCCGTTAAGTTAAAGAAACCAATAAAAGGAAATTGACCCACAGAATCAACAAATCAACAGTACCTATTAAAACTTTAGCTATGAAACTAATTTAAATGTGTTTGTAAGGGATATTGAACAAAATTTATATTGGTTTCATATGGACATAAATATGGTGACTTTCTACACGAGAGATAAATTATCGTTAAAAAATATATTATACAACCAGTACCTCAAAGTCTCAAACGACTCAAGTGTTCCAGCACAAATTACTTCACCACTTTGATCTGATGCCAAAGAAACAAACTGTCGAGATGACGGGGTTTTAAATGTCCTATAATTCCTATAACGGAACAGATCCCATGCACGAACGGTGCCATCTAAAGATGCACTCAGTAAACAGTGGTTGCTAGCCATGAAATGAAGTGCGGTAACTGCATTTGTATGCTCGGAAAATGTCACAAAACAGAAGCCTGATGACACGTTCTAAACCTATACAAAAAAATCATTTTGTAAAAATACGAATATCAATATAAAAGCAAATGATGTAATGTGTTCTTCCAATCTAAAAAACGTATACTCCGTAACACATCTTGATTTTTTATTATCATCTGCGCCCGTAGCCAAAAGCTGCGAATTAGGCGAATACGCAATCGTATTTTCGGAATTTCAAAAATACATAAGGTGGGTCACTCAAACTTAAATTTCAGCTAGTTAAGAAATGAGTTTAAAACTCAAAATCATACATATAAAGAAGAAATAAACTTACAAAAGTATTGGAATTTTAGTAGACTTTGATTTCTACCGGAATAAATTCAAGCACTTCTTGCATATCATGACTAATAATTCTAAAATTAGATAAAGTTATAGTTTTAACTTTTACCTTTAATTTGAGATTCTACTAATAATCGCCACAAGAACAAGATCCACAAAGGAAATGATGAAAACAATTCATGTCTCTTTATATGATTTGTCGCTCTACCACCAGAAATTCGCCAAATATGGGTACCGGTACCAATACCATACCGATAGTACCGGGACCGAAAACACCAAAAAATGGGTACTGATTCGATACCGAAAATAAATCGGTACGGGAAATTCAGTACCAAATGCTCATACCCTAAGCTCAAGTGAGTGTGTATTTGAAATAGTGCTTACCTGGTTGGACAGTTAACCTTGATGGTATGAATCATTTCCTGCCTTGCCAATTCAAAAAATAAACAGTACCATAAAAAGATCAGTTAAAACCGCCAAACTGCCAAATCACTAAAATCGACCAGTCTGGCCAACCCACTAAACCCGCCAGTTTGGTTTGTAGTTTTCCTAAACCCAAGTTGGTGGTTTAACCCATAACTTTCATCAAAACTCGTCGAACCGGACCAAGAACAACTCTAATTGTTGCTTTAAATCGTACAACTCTTACCATGTTAATGTGTGATTGTGTGATCACGAACATGAAAAGTTGTCGATAATATAACTGGTGATTGTACTCATATAGTTGTATGGGGAAGACGCTTTACCTCTAGGATCCACTCGATATGCTTTAAATTGTTAGCGTGCCAGTTGACATTCAAATTACTCCATCTTGGCTGCATGAAAAAATAATCCAAAATATCAATACGGTCAGGACTGTAGACAAATAAAAATGATATGTAATATTTATAAAATATTAATTAAGGTATGGAAGATGCATCACAAAGTGGTGCTCTATTTCACCTCAGACTTCATCTGGTATTTTTTGTAACCTCCTTTCTCTTTATTCATCATAACCCACTTACTCTGAAAATATAACCAAATTTTTTGTTGTTATAATCAGCAAATAAAAATTAAAAAAGATTAAGAGAAAAATGTTTATATTTGTTATAACCTTGAGGCTCTTGTTAAAACTTCGCATGTTTTATAATCACAAAGCAGCCAATCACGGCGCATACCGTTTTTTTTTTCATTTGGGGCTACCCAAGTATCTACTTGAACAACATCTCCCCTGCAATAGATTTTAGAATAAAAACATATCACAGTGTCAAACTCATAATTAAGTAAAGTGGGTTCTTAGTAACTTGAATAAGACCAACAGAAAGACCTAAAAAGCGATGAACACAACCCATCCACTTAACATCACGTTGAGCAAAATAATCATTAACAGTAACCACTATATATCAATAAATCATATTGATCATATGATAAAATATATTGGCATATGCAACATGCTTGCACTGTAACTTGGCTTCTAGCTTCCAGATAAACAATTACAGTAAATTCAAAGTAGAAGAACAACCAAAGAGTAAACACATACCATGAACACCCTCGCCAGTCAAGGTTTTAAGATATGCAGCCAATGTTGAGACCGGTGTTTTTCCCTATCTCGTTTTCATCTCAGCAATAGACCCGCCATTAAACTCCACCACCAATAATCTAGACCAAACTCTAATCAGGTTTATTAACCAAAATAAACATTCCATCGCATAAAATAAAGAATAAACTCATTGAACTTTATCAGACTACAATTAAGGTAATTAACTTAACATTCTCCAATTAAAACAACCATATGCAGTGTGTGTCTGAGAGAGAGACCTACGTATCAAAATGGTGCATGCCAAGCTTCCTCTTGGCAGCTTGACGAACAATAGCAAACGCCTATGTAGTATAATAATGTAAAGTAAATACATGTATTTAATCAATAATCATTACAATCATAAAGAAACAAACTTCGATCCAAACCCTAAATTTCATATAGAAAACCACAACTTCCATCACAATTCAGAAAGTTAGCAAAATCACCTGAATTCATGAAGAAGTTAACTTCTATCCATATAAAATGTAGTACAAATCTCAGGAAGAATTCGTGAATAGTGTATCAATCTGAATCACGTACTCTGAACCCTACCTGCCATCAAACATAGTAGATGTTCAATTGGGGTTCTCGTGAGTAGAAGAGAATCACCAAAATTACAAAAGTGAATTGTTTTCAGCCCTAGCTCGCTGCACAGCCGCTGTGAGATCCATCACCCTTCCATCGTTTTTGAGGAACCGCATATAAAGCATCTTTTTCCGTTACTTCTTATCAGGGGTCAGATGGAAATGATCGGACGCATTCAAGAGGAGGTTTAGGGAATTGACTGCTCATCAGAGAGAAGAAGAAATTGTCTAAATTGCCACACTTGGCGTCTTAATTTATGAGTTGTTGACCACTTTACCCCTCTCAAATCCCTTTTATTCTATTGTACATGCTGTTTCGAAACTTGTACGCGTTGTAAAATTACATCCCTGTCCATCACTTTTCCTTTTTAATCTCCCTAATATAATAAATCAAGAGGTATTTGGCTGAGGTGTCAACACCACAAGCCACCCTCTTTCTCTCTTTCCTACATGTCAATCTCTGCCTTCCTCTATGTACACGTGTCAACTCCCTTTTTTTTTTAAACCAATTTATAAAAGTGAAGGGTCATAAATGATGGCAGACAAACATCTGTTTCTCCCCCTCTCTCTCCTGCAGGTCAAAACAAACGTCCAAAACCCTACCCGCCCTCTCACCCTTCTTTCCCTTTCCTCGCCTTCTTCTTCTTTCCTTCTCTGCCTTTCAGTTTTCCAAAAATAACTTCACATTCAAATTCAAATTCAAAATTCAGATTCAACTTTACAGGCAAAATCTTAATTTCAGTCAAGTTGTTTCATCCTTCACTTCCCAAATTTTGGCACAGGTCAATATTCCAAACCCTAATTTCACCAATTTCTCCATTATTATTCATCCATAATCTGCATCTCTGCTTTCCAATATATTCAACTTCCTGCACTCCGTTCACGATTAAGCCGATGCGTGTTTCGTACGCAGTGATTTCGTTCACGGCTTCATGATCCGTAAGTTGTTTGATTTAGTGTTTACGTATGATTCTAGATAACTTTAGACTTATCCTTAAATTTTAGTTTTATTTCAATATATTCATTAGATGTTTTAGTTTTGCTGTTCATGTTGTTAAGTTCCCCTCATTATAGTTATTGTCTTTGAACTGGGTTTTTGATAGGAGTTTCAAGGATAAGTTTTTAAGTGTTCTTTTGCTTTGAGTGTTCTTCAAGGGTAAGTTTTTTATTGTCTTTGATGCTTTCTTTGATTTTGATTCTATTTTCTTTTCCTTTAATCGTCGTTTTCCTTTTTGGTAGAATAATGGAACCCTAGAAGTCTTCGCCACCACCACTAATAACTTTGTGAGGGTTCAACTTTTATTGGTAGCCGTGTTTCTTCAAGATCCAAAGTTGATAGCTCCACCAGTGGCTTCAGTAGTCAATATGGTAAAATCTTGACTCTGTTTTTTAACCATATTCATCATGTTGTTGTTGCTGTTTGTTTTTTTCATAATTTTTGTAAATTGTTTTATATAATCTTATTATTTAGGGCATGGGTTGACGGTTTGACCTGTTTAAGATCCAACCATTTTGGTTGATTGTATGGTTATGACAGTTTAACAGTTTGAAACTTGAAATCAGCGGTGTAATCGAACCGGTATTGTTATTTATGTATACGTATTATAGTCATTAACGAGGTTTATCGAAACAAAACATTAATGAAAAACTTATTAACTGGCATCGGTCTGCCCGTTCGGTTTGTGGTTCCTCAAAACTGATTTTTTTTATCAAAACTGACCATACCCGACCATGTACATCTAAATGACTTATTTAATCTCATCTTTACTTTTTTATTTATATTTATTTTTATATTGGGATATAAAAGAGTGCATGATTTGGACCTTTTTTTTGCTAGCTAATTAATTAATTTATGGGTTTATTTATATGTTATGAAATGGGATTTGATTTGTGCTTAAATGATTTGAGTTTGACAAATTTACTCCCGCACAACTCATGTGCTATTTTGTCTTGTGCTAAGAGGGTAATTTTGACAATTTTCCCATATATATATATATATATTTTTTCACAAGTCTCTTTTATGAAGTACTTTGAATCATATACTCAAACTCCAACAAAACTTTGCAAAAGATGGTGTTTGGATGCTTTATTTATTTACTTGTTATTAGTATTATTGTAAAACTTTCAATAATGATGAGTAGTGGTCCTTAAAACCGATTGAACCGTCTAAGTTGAAGCAAGTCGGTTGGTTCAACTGGTTTGAGATTAACGCGATTCAGTTCACAGTTTATATTTGGTGGTTAGGTAGTTTAGCGTTTGACCAACGTTTAAACTTGGAACCAGTCGTTTAACCTTTTTTATTTATTTACTTTTTTCACTTTTGGAATTTGCCAAACACCCCCTAAATTCTATTTCTTTCAACTTTAACTTACATACTTATAATATTACATGTTCAGTCTAACAATTATCTTATGTGGTTGCAGATACTAAATCAGCCGCTAACACTAGCAAAGATCAACCAGAAATCCCAATAGTCTCCCCAACAACCACAAGCAACTGTTAAAACAACAATTTGTCATCACCAAAACCCAAAGAAGAGCTCAAAGTTGCTTCTCGTCTTCGTAAATTTGCATTTAATGATCTTAAACTGGCAACAAGAAACTTTCGACCCGAAAGTTTTCTTGGTGAAGGCGGTTTCGGGTGCGTTTTTAAAGGATGGATTGAAGAGAATGGAACTGCACCGGTTAAACCGGGCACCGGGCTTACTGTTGCTGTTAAAACACTGAATCATGATGGGGTTCAGGGCTATAAAGAGTGGCTGGTTCGTTCATTTAAAAATTAAATAAATGAGTAAAATGTCATTTTCGTTCGTTAGTGAAAGAAGAGCGCCTAAAGATGTAACATCTGTCTAAATAGTTATTACAATGAAATATCATATGTTTCTCCATGATAATAATTCTACTACATATCATCATGTAAATGCTTTGCTCCAATATGCGTGTCACCTTGAATAAATATATCAATTCATAATTTCATATGTCAGATCGCTAATTATTTGTTTCTCCTAGCGCAGCTGCCGTGCGTAAGGAGATTGAAGATGAAACCGAGCGTGTTACTGGGAGGTCAAAAGCCATCTCTAACCGTCCAATTCACCTTAGCATTTATTCTCCAAATGGTACTATCACTTTCAGTGGTTGTTACTTACTTCACAATCATATATACATTCATATAATAGTAAATTACTTTTTGAGTCCTTGTATTTTAGTGGTTTTAACCATTTGAGTCCAAAATCAAAATGTTTAACGCCCTGAGTCCCTAGACGTTTTTTTTATAACCATTCGAGTCTTTTTGAGTCCAATTTTTTTTAACAAAATTGGACTCAGACCATTATAAAATGAACAAAATTGGACTCAAAACGTTATAAAATAAATGGCTAGGGACTCATTGCGTTAAACTTTTTGATTTTGGTCTCAAATGGTTAAAACCACTAAAACACATGGACTCAAAAAGTAATTTACTCTTCATATAATTTTTCATCAATTTGAATATTATTTATGATAAAGAATAGCAACTGTACACTCAACCTCTTCTTGA
Source organism: Helianthus tuberosus (assembly GCA_030545235.1). Taxonomy (NCBI): domain Eukaryota; kingdom Viridiplantae; phylum Streptophyta; class Magnoliopsida; order Asterales; family Asteraceae; genus Helianthus; species Helianthus tuberosus. Next base: position 100,225,659 of record CM060446.1, on the reverse strand, counting down.
ACCATAAGTTTTTATTTTTACGAAGTTTCTTTATGGGTTCACTGCACTTTTTAGTGCAATGTTTGACTTTTGACATGTGTAGTCAGACTCCATTGTATTTTTTTTTCTTATGTTTCCATTTGGCAAAGGACATGTTCACAATCTTGGTGGATGATTTGTTTGGGATATATCAACATTAAGTGCCTTATATTTGTTTTACAGTTGTGAACCTGACTCTCATAGATCTTCCTGGGTTAACAAAAGTTGCTGTAGGTGAGAATTTACTATTATTCAAGTATTAGTTAATTTGTTCAGCCTCGTGTGTTATACCATGACAACTTTAACTTATGCAATGTAACGACACTGTCGGCTTTTGCAGAGGGACAGCCAGAATCAATTGTTGAGGATATTGAAAATATGGTTCGTTCTTACATCGAGAAGGTAACGGAACTTACGCCAAATGTTATTTTAGAATGATGTGTATGTGTTGTGAATATTTTCTTTTAACATAACTGTTATGGTTTCTGACATACAATTAGTTATTCATCTATTTTTACGATTTTATTAGGGTTATGTTTCATCTCTGAAGTGTTATTGTTTGTGCTCATACACAGATGGCAGCAGTTGCAGCATTATGTGTTCAATATGAAGCGGATTTCAGGCCAAATATGACGATTGTCGTGAAGGCTTTGCAGCCGCTTTACAATGCAAAACCAGCAGGCTCGAATCTCAAGCTTCTCATTAAATTACACGGTACATAATTTTCATATTCTTTATAATCTTGTACTCGTGGTCTCAGAACCTAAGATAAATTTGGTGTCATTTTCGGTTATAGGGAGAAAGGGCGTACAAGGGGCAGAACCTGGCTCCGTGCTGAGCTGGACTCAGAGAGTTAGAATCGCATACGGTGCAGCAAGAGGGCTCGAATATCTACACGAGAAGGTCCAACCTTCGATTGTTTATCTGATTATTTGCGAGTCAAATAAGCTGTTTTTAATAAGAATTTTTAATTTACCTAGGTGTGTCTGTGCATAAAATTTGATTTTAAAAGGAATAGTGTATGTGCATAAACTTTGCATCAGGTATGATTCGCGCTATTTTGAAAATTTTACCAGTTATATTTATGTATTTGTTTTAAATTTGGCTATTTGATGCAGGGTGGAAGCTTAGGGTCCTTTTCCCCGGACATAAGTAGGCTGTTGCAGCTTTGTGATGAAGACGATGATGGTGTAACCAGCGGGTTAGCTGCCCCAAAACCCGACCCAGATGCTCACAACATTAGTCCAAATTCTATTGTGAACAACGCGGTAAATGACATTACCCATGTGAAGGTGAATACGATAATTATAAACATTGTTTGTTTTCTAATTGAATTGTGTTTTGAGTAGGTTAATAACTTACCGAAGCATTTGTAGGGAGTGTTACCAGAACTTTGGGTATTCCAAATACCATTTTTTCTTAACTGGAAGTAAAGATGGGGATGTAAAGCTTTGGGATGATAAAAGGGCAAAATTGGTATCACTGGCCAAAAATGCATGATAGACAACCTTCATTCACCGCTCAAGAGGATTTGGAGTGGCTAGGGTATATCATTTTTACCCTTATAGTTTAATTTTTTGTTTAGTAGATCATAACATGAGGTTTGCACTTGAATTTTAAATTAAAGATTGAAACACTGTGATAGATATTTAGGTTGTTTCAAATTGTTTTTTTTTTCCATGTAGTGGTGATGAATCAGTTAAGGTGGTTCAACTTAGAGAATTACTATGATCCACATGGCCCATGGCCTGTACTGTCCAATCCCTGTAGGCAACCTGTGACCCATGGTTGGTTTTTTACTAATTTCTTTCAACCTCTTTGGATAACAATAACCTGAATGGTTTCACTTAGAAGTGAATGGGTCAAAAGTGTGTCATGCATGGTTGAAAGTTGATTCGATGAATGCTATAAATTTGCAAGGTAATGGAATGGGTGAATTCTTTGTATCAGTTAAATTTATAAGCCTTCTATAGTCTTCTTGGATATTATAGTTTGGGATTTGGTTCTTAGCGACTTGCTAAGAATTGGTCTGGTGGTAGTGTTGAATAGTTCATTTTGTCTGACCAAAAAAGTTAACGTGTGTTTTTACCTCTAAGTTCATTGAAAGAATTAATCTTTCTTTTTCTGTTTTTAGTTTCTTTGTTACTCGCCTGCATCTTTGTAAGATTTAGTCATTAAACATGTTTTTAAAATGTGGAAAGTCTTTTTTTAAAAGAGGAATCTGTTGGTTTATTTGTTATTTAAAACAATTGTGTTTAGGTTTCGGTTTATTGTTTTAAAACGATTAAACATATTTGTTATTTATTTGTTATTTAAAAGATGTTCCCTTTCTTTATAATACATTTTTAATAAACCTTAAAAAATGTGTATCCATTCGTCGTTTAATAAAATGTGGTATATAAATTTTTTAAAAACCACCCATGTTTTTACACGGGGTTACATGGGTCTTAGCATGAAGAGATATCAGGTTATAAGTCATAAAAAATACATTTATAGATATAGATTTTTTTAACAAAACCCATAACCCGTGAAGCTCACGGGTATATAACCTAGTATATTATAAATTAGTCTAATATCTTATGGATTTTCTGGTATACCAAAAACTATCTTTAAATGATATTCGTTTATTTCATTGGACCCGCATAAATCTCCACTATTATTCACTTTGCCGTGAAAGTTAAAAAAATCAATATTTTATGAACTAAGAGGCTAACCAAACGCTTTGGATTTTCAACATTCAATAATTTTTATTATTTGTACTCTTTTATTTTACAACAAGCCACACACCTATAGCCGGCTATGGTGTGCGGGGAGAACTTTCACATAAGGCCCGTGATTTCGAGGGATACGATATTTTTTTTTAAATTCGATATATACATATGTTATTGAAAAAAAATTGTAAACACATACCAATTTCAATAAAAACCAAACTTTGTATTAATATATTAAATATTTTTATTTTCACTATACAAAATTACATTTACTCGACCCATGTAATGTAATACATGTGGCTTTTTAAGATATAACTTTTTATTATTTGATATATAAAATTAGATTTATTGAATTTGTACAATACACGGGGTTTTTTAAGGATATATATTTTTTTATTATTTAGTACAGAAAATTACACTTATTCAAACCGTGTAATGCACATATTTATAAAGATGTAAATTTTTTTTATTATTTGGTAAACAATATTACCTTTATTCAACCCGTGTAATACACGTTAAAAATTCGATATATATATGTTATTTAAAAAAAATTGTAAACACATACCAATTTCAATAAAAACCAAACTTTGTATTAATATATTAAATATTTTTATTTTCACTATACAAAATTACATTTACTCGACCCATGTAATACATGTGGCTTTTTAAGATATAACTTTTAATTATTTGATATATAAAATTAGATTTATTGCATTCGTACAATACACGGGGTTTTTTAAGGATATATATATATATTTTTATTTAGTACAGAAAATTACACTTATTCAAACCGTGTAATGCGCATATTTATAAAGATGTAAATTTTTTTTATTATTTGGTAAACAATATTACCTTTATTCAACCCGTGTAATACACGTGGTTTTAAAGATATAACTTTTTTATTTGGTATATAAAACTACATTTATTCAACCCGTAGTCCCGTACAATACGGTTCTTATAGATACAGCTTTTTATTATTTAATATATAAAATTATATTTATTCAACCCGTGCAATAAATGAGCTTTTTAAAGATATATTGTTTTATTATTTAGTATATAAAATTTATTTATTTAACCCGTGTAATACACGGGGTTATAAACCTAGTTATTATATAAATAAGTTACAATTTTTATATAATAATAATTATTATTATTATATAAATATACTTAAGATATTAAATAGAAGTTAATAATAGGCTTGCTTAGCTTTGCGAGCCAACTCAAGGTCAAGAAGTAATGGTCGACTCGTTTCTTAAACAAGTTTATTTTTATACTCAAATGGAAAGGAAATGCTAGTCTTCTAGCCAGACCCAAGTGTGGAGCCAAATCTTTCCAAGATACCCATCTTTGGTTGATATATTTTTTTTTTCACAGATTACACAAATACAATTTTAATGGAACATACATATTCATTGTTACTTAAAGAGTATTGGTTTTTTCTTTCTGTAATGCATAGTTGTTTTATGTCATCGTGGCTACGTCAATCGTTTGATATATAGATATTTCATTAGTGGAGGGTTCAAATAGTGGCGGATCTAGGATTCGCGCCAAGCAGGAACGTTTTATAAGAAAAGCGGTAACGAAATCGAAAAAACGTCAAATTTTTCCAAAATTTACACTAAAAAGGTCAAATTTTTCCCCGCCAAGCGGTAGCGGGCGATCCCCCTTGTGTCCACATAGGTCCGCCCCTGGGTTCAAATGAAAAGAAAAATTTTGTAAGAATAATAACAATAAGTTTTAAACCAATAGAAATGCTCCATTTTACTTCATTTAATATGTGTATTTAATATTATTAATAAGGGCATATAGGTAAATTTCTAATCTATATATGATAAAAAAGAAAGACAATGAACAGTGATTTATTATTTATTTTTTAAATTAAAATTAGAATGGAATTAATAGTAACATCATTGATGATCAAATGGTATCGGGTATAGGTACCAGTCTCAAATTTACCAAACCGGTGTATTTTCGGTACCGGTTCTGCACAAGTATTCACCTGTTTTTACCCTCAAATACCAGTGCCGTACCAATACCGACCGATACCGAACCGTACCATGCTAGGTATATTCGGTACCGGTACACAATTTTGGGGATTTCGGTAACGGTATTTTCGGTACCGGTTGGTACCGAGCTCATCAAATCCTGTAGCAACGCAGCAATGCAAGTAATTGTATCGTTTAGATTACTTTTCATACACACAGTAAGTAAACTGTATTTCGTTTGAATGAGGTTTTATATATAAACAACTTATTTTGCTTTCTTTTTTGTCTTTTTCTGTAAAGAATGAATTGTAGCATGTAAAATTAACTTGGATATTTAGAATATTGATGAGCAAATCGTATCAAATCCTGTAAACAAACTGGTATCGTATCGGTACCAAATTTACTATACCAAATCATTTTCGGTACCAATTTGGTACCCACCTTTTGGCGTTTTCAGAATCGTTACTTTCGATTCGACACCGGTCTAGCGCCATACCTGTATTTATTGATTTTTACCTTCAAATACCATATCGTATTGTACCGAGCATTTTCGGTGCAGGTACCTAATTTCGATGATTTTCCGGATCGGTACTTTCGCTGCCGTTACCGGTACCGAGCTCATCCATATTTTAACATGTTAGCACCGCAATAACTGAACTGAAAACAACCGAATTTCCAACGTGTAGGACGTGTGGGTCCTATTATTATATATTAGGTTATTTAAAATCGCCTTTTTATGACGGGGTGACTATCCTTACCACGTCATTTTATTTATGATTTGATATTCGGTATCTGTTTGCCGTTGCTGACACGCCTTTTGTAGTCATTGGGTCCCGCCGCAACGCGCGGACGGAAAGTAACTAGTTATAATTAATTAGCTAACAAACTAAAATTGTAACTCACTTTTAAATATACTCTTCTTTGAAGATAAAATAATTTAGGATGATGGACAATTTTCGACATGTGTAGAATAAATTTTAGTATGTGTAGGATAAATTCTTTAAATGTGCATGATAAATTTAGATATGCATAGGGTAAATTTCGGCAAGTGTAAGATATATGTAGGATAAATTTTGAAATGTGTAGAAATAAAATGTTTTTTGCTTTATTAATGAGAGATAACATAATTAATGGGGGAGTTATAAACTATTTAATGTTTTACCATTATGCCTTTTCTTCTTTTTCTTAAGACATTAAATTTATTCTCAAATGAACCTTCTCCTAATTAATTAATTAATTAATTAGACAAATAGTCTGTTTCGTTTGGTTTGTTTATCCGTGTTAGTTAAGACAATTTATTAGAGTAAACACGTAATTTATATATACTCTAATTTGCAACATAAAGGTGCATTGATTGTTGTAACATGTGTTTCTATTGTGTTCCATGCTTTAGTTTTTGTATTATGAGCATTCATAATTGTACATTTACTTTTTGGTGTTGTAAATTCATCCCCGCAAAATCGCAGGAGAAAGTGGGAGACAAAAACATCAATGGAAACCCTATCTCCCACCGCCCTCTTCTCCGTCTTCTCGTCGCTCCTACATCTGCTCCAGCGCCTCCTACACTCTCCTCAACAACGCATCCACCTGGCCATCGATCAGTTACTGAATATCTCACCGACAAAAGTGCCGATTGACGATCAAATCGGTGATAGATTCAGCTTCAATCGATCAGTATTTCGGACTCACGGAATCAGACGCACGTAATCCGACTTTATCGACTTCGTTTAGGGTTCCGATGCGTCGAAAACATAATCAGACGGTGTTAGAAGACGTCAGGGTTCCGGTAAGCCCTGTTTTCATCTGCTGTTCGATTTGCCTATCTCTGTTTCATCCGGTTCATAGGTTAGGGTTTTTCTTTGTTGTGTGCATATAAGAGTATGTGATTTGGCAAAATTGACTTCGTAACTAAAAACCCTAGGAACTGGCTGTCATACATACCGTCAAAGATTAGCTCGAAATCAACTAATAACAACATGTTGTGAAATTAGGCAACATAATTTAGGGACGATACTGAAAAAGTAGTTTTGATTAGTGATGAGTGATCATACTTTTCCTAATTTTTAAATCCTTATAATCTGTTGGATAGAAAAAAGGTGGAAATAGGAAAAATTGCTTTTAATGAATCATGATTCTTATACAGGTTGAATATTTTGGTCCTATTAAAAAGTAACAACTTCAGAGCCCTACTAATATTATTTTTTTTGTGACCCAAAATAGATAGTTAGTTTCAACTGTTGATCATTAGTTTCTCTAATCTAGGTTATAACTCAAGAAAATCCAAAATTTTAAATAGCGGATTTGTGAACTTCATAGTACACAACCTTGACGAAAATGGCTTCAAATTTTTCTCGCCTACCTGCTACACTTTAGACAACATCTACATTTTATTTCAAAGTTGAACTTGGTTTGTTATTATCTCAAAGGCAAATATGTATACATTACTTATACCATTATACTATACTGCTGTCAATTATATAGTATGTTGATTTGTGTTTTCAGCATGCTAAACATGCAGTTGTTTTCGCACAGCTTGAAGTCAATGGTACATGCATTTATAGCCCAGATCAGGTAAAAAGATGATAATGTGTCAAAATGTTCGTATAGCCAATTGTGGTCATAAAATTGGTTTGGACGGTGTTGATAACGGCCTTATCTGGTATGAATTGAAAGGAATAATCATTGTATAAGACACTTCTGATACTAATAATAACCTTAATCAACATTCAGGTTTGGCAAACTACAGATTCCTAGACATAATTTGTTGAATTCGTTGAATTATGTTGCTGATGTTTCACTAGAAGGGCAATATTTGAGTGCAATAAAAGATCCACTCAAGATTTTTTTAATTATAAGTTTCATGGCTCATATATCATTATCTTCTATTTTACTTTCTCTAATATTTTGTCATACATCGCGACACTTGATTTCATAGATTTGCAGCTCTTATGGCACCCTTGACATCTGGTCGTGCGACCATTGTAGCGAGTTCAATGAACACGACAAAGGTACTACAAGTTGCTGACATGCTTATATTTAATTTGTTTTTATAAGAACCATAGATTAGCTTAAATTCTATCTAATTAGTTCATTTTCTATCTATTCAATAAGGTACTCTCTATAAGACGGGTCTTCTCTATGAAACCAAACGAGCCCGAGGTTCTTTTGCTTGATTATCCAAGCCATAAAAGGCGGCTTTTACCTCTTGTAGCAAAGACGTGCAGGGCTGGTCCTAGACCAATTATTTTCGCAGGTGGTTTGACGGTGGTGTTCTCTTTTCTCTTATTTGTCTTCTAAATTCCTCATTGTCAATTCTTTACTCAAGTTTCTAAGGTTTGTCAACCTCGATTTTAGTATTAATTTGTTTGTGTTTTTAATAACTTCTTTTTGATGCTTTGTATTGTTCGATTGCTTGCATAAGTGACTGCAAATCCGCAGCAGTTTCGGTCAATAAGATCATAATGATTTGATAATTTACAGCTTTTGAATGCTTAATTGATGTATAAGAATTAACAATGGAGCGGGTTGTCTTTAGTTGGGTGGGCTTTGGTTGCCAACTAGAGGAGAAAAGAAAACTTAGAGGGTAAGTAATTATATTCAAGATTTGAGAATTGGCAGTGGTAATTTCAAGTTACATTTACAGATGCAAGGAACAATAATGGAACCTCAACAACTTATACATCATATTTTTTTTTGTAGAATTGTTGCCCACTTTGTTGACTATGCACTCCAATGAGATTGCAAAAACAAGCCGGCTAGAACAAAAGATCCAAAAAATGGAACGCTCCTTATGCTATAAATGTAGTTTTTGTTTTCGTATGTAAATGTAGATTTGGCTTTTTTGTCTTGCAACTTTTTATTGTGCAACAAGAGAATACGATGAGACATCAATAAATTGTTTATTAATTTAGGAATATGGCGGTTTACCAAGTTCAGTCCCGCCGATGAGCGCAACTCAATCGATGCGACCCAATGGCAACCGATTAAATATAAATATCGCCCCTGCCGCATCGCGGCGGGTTGCGTTTCTAGTTACTACTAATTAGAGCAAATTAGATGGACAAGTTGTGTTTATTTATAGGACGATACACAAAAAAGAAAAGAGAAAAAAGGGTTATGGTAGCAGGAGGAGGAGGAGGAGGGGGTCCGTGAAACAAAGAAGCTAGGTAGTTATAGCCCATAACCAACCGGGTATGGATAGATAAAACAAACAAACGATTAGGAGTCTTGGATCATGAATCGGTGATGTACTTACTACCAATTACGAATATAACAACAACAACAACAACAACACATCTAATAACATTAATTAATTAAATAGATCGATCCAAGCTGGCTTGCTTTGCTTTGAAGGAGACTCATCATCATATTCAGATGCAGCAGCAGCTGCTGCTCTAGCCGTGATTCTGTCAGTAATAATTAATTAAATTGTTATTAACTTAATTAATTAGCTATTATAATCCGTATGTTTGTATATATGTACCTCTCTTTTCTCTTCTCCAAGAACCGGGCGAGGGAAGCCTTTCTCGCCAGTGGAAGATCTGCAGCACAAAGCAATTAATTAAGCAATCACTTATTAATTAATTAAATTGGTAACCAAAAGACAAGAAGACAAGACAGAAATATGAATGAAATGTTTTGTTAGTTACCAGCAGCAGCAGCAGCAACGGCTAATTCGTTGTGTGCGGAATGTTTTCGGATCCAATCAGCGGGCGTATTTCCTCTTCTTCTAGCCAACATCATGATCTCCTTAGCCCTGTCGGCTGGGAAATCATCCACCACCACCACCTGCCCCCCATAGATGATGGTCATTCGATTCTCCTTTGCCCCCCTTGAACCCATACCTGATTAATCAACAAACAAACAAATACTCTAGCTAGTATTTACATAATGGAATGAAAGAGAAATAATACATCAAGTAGTAGGTACCGTTTTCCTTCAAGTAGTGACTGAGGAGATTAACAGTGTGTGCGAAGGTGGACTCTTTGTTGCCGGAATCTACAATCTCAGACATACTTACTTTCTCCTTTATCTCTCCTCCTCTTGTTTCTTTCTATTTCTAAATAGCAAGGAAGGATATTTATTATTTATGTTTCATTTTCAGCACGAGGAAATTATGCCAATTCTTATGGACTTCAATTTATGACGCGTCTACTCCTCAGCCCCACCTGCCCCCCATTTTACTTTTCTTTTCCTTTTTTTTTTCTTACACAAAAAAAAAGAAGCTTTTGTCCTCCTCTATAAACCCACTCTCTCATCCATTTCATAATCAATACACACACAATAGACAGTCATTCACATGGATGCTCCTGTCTGTGGTTTCATAAAATTGCGGTTTTAGTCTCAAATTTTAAGAAACTACAACTTTAGACCAAGACCTTGCAAACTAGTAACTAGGCCTTGCAAAATAGACGGATCGGGTTGGGTAATAGGTTAAAATGGATTTGGGTCAAAACGGGTTCGGTTCAAAATGGGTCAATTATAATAGTTTTAGTTTGCTTCGGTTCGGTTACCAAATTTTGCACCAAGCTTGTGCGCGAGTGACCATCATCCGCCTTATTGTCCCAATCGACGAAGAAATTGCCTCAGTCCATGCGGGCACGCGTGAACCCGGTTTGCTTTCCCACTCGGGGAAAGATGAGAATCTCACTTTGTGTATGAAAATGGCTGTTTTAGGCAACATACACAGAATGCGGTGATTGTTACTAAAAATGATAGTTGTTACTATCATCTGAATCCACATCTTCTACAACTGTCGTGTTACTATATTCACTTTCTATCAAACACATTTCCATGTTGCGTCCCGCGCGGGGACAACGAAGGAAGTGCAGAGTAATGTGTAGATGTGTGGACCTATACACATACAACTTACCCACCGCATGTTGCGAGCTTGCGCAAGCTCGCAAGGCGCACACGTAAGGGCAACATCTTATAATAATGCAAGTGGAACTGTCACCTTGACTTCTGTGGACAACCGACATGACTTAACACTGACAACAGCGGTCAGCTGACCGCCCAATACGCGGCCACCCAATCCACTTGCATAAAGCTGATAAATAGACTGACAACCACAGCAGGCCACGTGGCGGCCGTTCCTTCATGCGACTGATACAACAGGACACGTGGCGACACCTCTGCGGCCTACGCTACTGCTAGGCCTTTGAAAGGCTGCAAGTTGTTAGTCGGGCCCAAGGCCCATCAAGAGGCCCATTGGCCCTTCTCCTTCACTCTTCGGCTATAAATACCAACTTCGAACCAGGTTTGAGGTAATGCTAATCTGCTCACTCACACTTGCTACTTAAGCATTTATCTTGCAAATACTTATTCTCACGCCTGAGTGTGGTAACAAGGAGCAACCCTCACCCCATTCTCCTTGTTACGAGTCACGCTGTGTTTTACTGTGCAGGTGACAGATTAGAGACGACTCAGCCATCGATCTAGGAAAAAAGGGATTAATCCTATTTGACGAGACTCGACCCGTGGACTAATCTCCTGGTTAACCACTGTTTCTTCAGGTGGTCCATAGAAGAGTGCTAGAGAGCTCATTCTAACCTCTTTCCTGGTCTTAAGTAAAGCCATTCTAACTCGTTTTAAAAATTTACTAGTTTCAATCCAACCAATTCTAACTCATTCTCAATATTCCCTCCGTCCAGAATGACCCAGGAGGTCATCGTAAAGACCCAAAACTAGGCATTCAGGTTGGTTTTGCCAGGCCTACTAGTTGATCACGTACTAGAATGCTTAAAAACTGATGGGAATCAGTGTATCAAAATAATAGCGGAAGCGGTTTATATAATTTACCAAAAGCCGATTATATAAATTTGATTTATTAATCCGATTAATAAATATTCCCAATCAGGATCAAGGTTATACGAGTATAAACAAATAAAAGGAATAAACAACCATAGAGGGTTTTAGTAATCAACCTTTGACGACTACACCGGAATTGTAACACGAGGGTTACAACGAATCCTCGCTAGTAGGAAGTTCACAACCGAGCACAAGATACCCGAGAGTAGAACTGGCCAAGAAGAAGGCGGCGGCGATGCTTGGTCGACGACAATTGGGTGGCGGCCAAGCTTAGGAGGGTGGCTAGGGTTTTGTGTTTTTTTATAAAAGTGTGTCTAGGGTTTCCACCTTAATCATCCTTTCATAAAACTCAATCTTACATTAAGGCCCTTTAAGATTATACAATTATAATCCTGTTAATAATAATAATCTAATTAATATTAAGTCCCTCGGGTTTAAACTATTATTATTTCACAAACAATAATCTACCTACTCGTGAACATATACGATTCGTGTACCAACGTGTAACTCTTCGGATCGTACCGAGTTAGTTATGTTGACTTTAATTACGGTCGGACATACATATATCCAACAATCTCCTACTTGGACGATTTTAATTAAATGAGTCAACGTGTGCAGAGTTGGACGCCTAGCTGCATCGCACTGCTCTTAACAAGGCATGACACTTTACAGTCGTCAACTAGTTCTTTGAGTTCAAGTAACACTTTACTTAACCAAATACTATAGCCTTGATAATTCTATCAATAAGTCCCTTCTGTATAGAATATTCGTTGATCATAAGACATGGATCATTCATTCTTATATAGTGATTAACCATTCTCTGTTCTCGTCTTTAATTCAAAGTGGTCTAACGAACTAATTTTAGTTCGAGCGCGGCCATGCATTTATTCCAGTTTCAGTTAACGAGGGCGCCAGAATGTCTAAACTTCTAATCCTATAGAAGTACAGAATTCCATCAGCATCATACAACTCCCACTTAACCTTGGATTTCTCCCAACGCTACCTGGATTACTACCCATGTTTCAGGACAGTGTTAGATAACATCAAAGATTGTCCTTGATCAATGTAGTTTAATATGTGCCTATGGAAAAAGGACAGATTGAACATATCAATATCAAAACATCTCATGACTTAGATCCATGGAGATCGTTTTGAAACGAGTCACATCAAATATCATTCCCTAGTGATATCTGTGAATTTTGATTCTCAAACTCTTGAGTTATTCATCTCATGAATACAATAATCTCAATTCACAATAGTTTTACATTCAAATTCATTCCCATGTAATTTGATCGACTACGGATATTTTAGAATACGCTTATTCAAGGATATAAACATACAAATAACGAACACAGTTACAAAATAATTAAACTTGCATTTAACCAATAAATCAAATAACTATTTCAATGTAACTGTTGTAGTTCAAAATTAAAACACCAATACTAACTACAGATCATGCCCACTGTCTAGCAAATCTAAGCCCTATTTTTCCAGCATGCTCCTCATGTTTAGCTTGAGGTAGAGGCTTAGTAAAGAGGTCAGCCAGATTTAGATCTGTATGAACTTTGCTTATTACGATGTCTCCATGCTCTATTATCTCTCTAATATAGTGGAATTTTCTGAGTATATGCCTTGTGGTTTGATGCGACTTTGGTTCCTTTGCAAGAGCAATGGCACCATGACGGGTGGTCCGTAGGACAACCCTTAAAAGGTCTAAATATATGCACATTCCATGTTTTATTCGGTTAATTGCTTGAACTTGGTAACCACTCTATGTTTGATGATGCAGGTGTTAAAGTACTTAAGATGAGGGATTTAGAAAGATTAGAAGGATGGCGGAAGTTGGCGAAATCGAGAAGTGAGGAAATGGCAAATTGATGAAGAAACAAGTAGAAGAAATCCACTCAGCACCTCAAGTGACAAAAAGATCAGCCGTAAAACAGGAGCCTTTGGCCGTAAGACTCACTGCCAGCCGTAACCTACGGCAGGTGGCCGTAGGTTACGGCTACCTGTTGATTTGTATGACTTGCTGACTGCCGTAACCTACGGCAGGTGGCCGTAGGTTACGGATCCGACTGATGCTTCCATGTAACTCATGCATTAAATAATCATTTTAAGAGGATTTATTGGGACTTATCATTGGAATTCGGTTACTATCTGCTGGTACACGAAATTGGAGCAATTTTTTGGAGACTTTTGGCAAGGAAACATAATCTTAATCATTAGCTTTTGTTGCTTTGATCTATATGAACATTGAAACTCTTGTTATGATGTTGTTTGAAGCCATGAGTGGCTAAACTTTGGATGATTGTCTTGGGTTGAAGGTTTGTGTAAGACTTTGTGTTTTGATTTTATATTTCTAGAATAATGAACTCTTCTTTATGATTTGTTTGTTATGGTGTGTGATTGCTTGCTTGTAAATTGTTAATTAGTGTGCTAATCTTGTTCGAAACTATACGTTCTTGGTGCCGTTGGCAATCGAGATATCATAGGTAGAATTAGGATTGGGTATTGATTAATTGGTCATCGGGTAACAACCTCGCGTTCTAGGAATCCGAGTACTTAGTTCCCTTTTATCACAACAAGTAATCATACATGAATCATGTCTATGTGATTCTTTCTAGTTGAATGATAGCACAAATGTCGAAGCAAACCGGAAACCTAAGATAGTCATTTGTCTCTAATTTGTCTACAACCAAAACTCTTCTTTTGCAATTTAATTAGTTAATCTTAGTTTTAAAAATCAACCAATCAAACCCACTCTTGAATTTATTTTTATTGCATTTAGTTTAATCTTAGTTAACTTAGATAAACATTTAGACAACACATATTCCACAAACTCCATGTGTTCGATACCCACTTACCGCTATCTATTTAGTTGTAATTGGATTAAATTTGCGTGACCACGACAATCACGTCAAATTTTGGCGCCGTTGCCGGGGAGTAGTGTGCAACGTGTGTTATTTTCTTTCTTTTTAAGTTTGTTATTTTTCTGGTTTACACGGGGTGTGTTAGTGTGCAGGTATTGACAGGTGCATGCGTACTAGGAGCTCTCACAAGCTTTCACCATTAGCATTTGATCCGGAAATCGAACGAACTTTGCGAGCAAACAGAATTTTGTTAAGGGAAAATACAATTAGCGGTTCACCAACAACACCAATCACACCGGTTACACCACTTCGATACATGGATCCACCACCATCACCACTCACTACGGGTGAACCTACTCCACCATTTATACCAACATCCACTCAACCTTCACCAAATACCACCATGCCCAGTTCTACTACCGAATTTACTTCACCATTTGATATCCCACCACCCAATACTACATTACCTACCACTACTCAAACTGAACCTACCCTTACCTTTAGCCCTGCTTCTACAATTCCACCACTCACCCATTTCTTCCCAGCTTCAGGTCAATCATCATCCACCTATACATTACCACAAGGCTCAACTGTTGTTCATGCTACTTCATCATTTGGAGTACCAAACCAGTCATGTTTTCAATACTCATCTTTTCCATTTTGGCCATCATCGGGGGGTATAGAAGGAGATGGATATGAAGAAGGATATGAAGATTTTGAGGGTTATGAGGAAGAGGGTTATGCTTATGTGGGTAGTGGAGATCAAGGGAAGTTGACTTATGTACCTGGTCAAACGCAAAGAATGTCAAGTGTTGGTGGGATTCCACAACAACAACTCATACCACAACACATTAGACCAAGGCCACAAGGGCCACCAATGCAACGCCCTATACCATTGCAACAAGTTCGGCCACAAAATGTTCAACCACAATTTCCAAGGCCAATTCAACACCCACCGATGCCCCAACAACAAGTTCAACAACCATTTGCACCACAAGGGCATATACCAAGACCAATGGGTCCTATTCGTCCAAGGGGTCGATTGGGTGTACCAAGAAGGCATCTTAGGGAACATGCGAGGGGAATTGAAGCACATTTTAGGCCGGTAATTACTCACAACCCTTCACCGGTGGTTATTCCTCACAATAACCAAGGAAGAACTTTTGAAGTGAGAACAAATTCTTTGCAAAGTTTGCCAAAATATAAGGGTCTAGCAACGGAGGAACCTTACTTTCATTTGGAGGCCTATGACTCAATTTGCAATACTCTTGGGAGTCAAGGTTTTTCGGCCGATGATATCAAGTTGGTACTATTTCAATTTTCTTTGGATGATAAGGCAAAGAAGTGGTTCTACACTTTGCCTTCGGCATCTATTTACACTTGGGGGGAAATGCAACAAACTTTCTTAGACGAATTTTATACCGCCCAAAAGACCAATGATGCTAGGAAAGGGTTGAGAAGTTTCCAACAACAACAAGGCGAAATGTTCCATGAAGCCTTCGAGCGCTTAAACATGATGATTAAAAATTGTCCACACCATGGGATTGAGCTTTGGGAGTTGATGAACGCCTTTCATGAAGGGTTGTGTGCCGAGGATGCACGTGATCTAATGTCCATCACAAATGGGACTTTTGGCACGAATTATGAAGATGAGGATTGGGAGTTCTTGGAACAAATGGCCATTACCTCAAAGAGGAAAGCTCAAGCATCAAGGAGAGCACGACCGGCTGTCACGAGATCGCAAGTTCATGCAGTTGACGATGGTAATGTTCAAACTACTAATCAAATTTATGATGTTTATGCTTTGTGTAATGAAATAGGTCATGCGGCTGAAAATTGCCAAGGATTGGTGGAAGGGCAATATGAAGAAGTTCATGCGGTTCAAGGTCAAGGAGGGGGTGGTAGAAATTACAACAACATGAATTCTAACACTTACCACCCCGGGTTGAGGAACCACCCAAACTTTCGCTATGGGAACCCTTCAAATCAAGCAAACCCGAATTTCCAAGGTAACCAAGGTAATTATGGTTCACGCCAACCTTACAACAACCAAAATGGATATAGAGGTGGGAACAACCAAGGATACCAAAGGCAATATCAAGCGGGTCAAGAACAAGGGGGGTCTTCGGGTGGAAATGAGATGATGGATATGTTGAAGAGCATGCAAGCAGAGATGCAAAAAAGGAATCAAATGGATGATGAGCGGATACAAAAGGATGAGGCCCGAGATAAGGCAATTCAAACTTTGACCACCCAAATGGGTCAACTCGCAACTGAAGTGTCGGATTTGAAGAAAAGCAAAGGCCAATTACCAAGCGACACTAAGGTAAACCCATCTCATGGTACTTCAAGAGGTAATAATGTTAATATTCACCATGTAAGTGTTTTGAGAAGTGGGAAAGAGTACAAAACCAATCCTTTACCGGATTTGGTTGATGGGGTGGTTGAAGATATAACGGGTCAAGATAGTGAGGAAGAAAATAAGCCACCTATTGTTTCTTCTAAAAAACCCAATTTTGAAAAACCCGAAATTAGTAAAGAAAAAGAAAAGGTAAATGAGGGTGAGGGATCTAGTGAAGTCCCATTTCCCTCGGCTTTATTAGATCCGGGTAGAAAAAATTTTATTTCAAAAC
Organism: Helianthus tuberosus; assembly: GCA_030545235.1. Classification (NCBI taxonomy): domain Eukaryota; kingdom Viridiplantae; phylum Streptophyta; class Magnoliopsida; order Asterales; family Asteraceae; genus Helianthus; species Helianthus tuberosus. Next base: position 100,208,632 of record CM060446.1, on the reverse strand, counting down.
GGGGTCCTCATAAAGAGGAAATGTGGGAGGTTTTTAAACAGGTTAAAATCAATCTTCCTTTACTTGAAGCTATCAAACAGGTACCCACTTACGCCAAGTTTTTAAAAGAATTGTGTACCCAAAAGAGGCAACAAAAAGTGTCTAAATTGGTTGACTTGACGGAGCGGGTAAGCGCGGTTTTGAAAGGAGATCTTCCTCCTAAGCTACAAGATCCGGGAACGCCTCTTATAAATATTCAAGTTGGAAATTTTCAAACCGCAAGGGCGTTATTGGATCTTGGAGCCGGGGTAAGTATCCTACCGGGGGGGGGGGGGGTTATACGACCAATATGATTTTGGTCCATTGAAACGGGTTGAGACAACGGTGGTATTAGCCGATTTGTCTCATAAACTTCCTCGGGGTATTGTTCGGGATGTTATAGTTAAGGTTGATGAGTTTTATTATCCCGTGGACTTTCTTGTGCTAGACTACTCATCCGCGGACCCAATTCAACAACAAAATGTTATTTTGGGTCGACCGTTTTTAAACACCGCACATGCTGTTATTGATTGTCGATATGGTACGGTCGACATGACATTCGGTAATAGAAAGATGAGATTAAATGTTTTTACTAATGGTACTAACATTTATGGTGATGAGTGTTTTGTAGCAGATTTCATAGATGGATACGACCCAAAGGAGTTCGAGGAAGATATTTTGGGTTCTTGTGTTTGTGATGTGCCTTTGCAGGTGCATGCATGTGAATTGGAAAAAGAAGAGAAAGAGCAAGAGGCTCTCGCGGTGAAGGAAGGAAGACCGCCATGGACCCACCAAACGGACACTTTACCGGTGGGAATTGATTCGGGTACAAAGCCTTCCTTGGAATGTCCACCAAGCGTGGAATTGAAAGAGCTACCGAAGCATTTGAAGTATGTATTTTTAGGGGAGAATGACACCTTACCGGGGATCATTGCTTCTAATTTGGCGGTAGCTCAAGAAGAGGGTTTGATACGGGTGTTGAAGGCTAACAAGGCAGCAATTGGGTGGACGATAGCCGACTTAAAGGGTATTAGTCCTTCCATTGTAATGCATAAAATTATTACAAGTGAGGATGCAAAGCCGACCCGTGAAACACAAAGAAGGTTGAACCCGAATCTAAGAGAGGTGGTCAAGAAAGAAGTTATCAAGTGGTTGGATGCGGGGATCATATATCCCATTTCGGATAGTGCGTGGGTAAGTCCGACTCAGGTAGTGCCAAAAAAATCAGGCATTCAGGTAATTAAAGATGAGAAAGGTGAGCAAATCGCCACCCGCTCGGTAACCGGGTGGTGAGTTTGTATCGATTATAGGAAATTGAACGCTGCTACCTCCAAAGACCATTTCCCGTTACCCTTCATTGACCAAATCATTGAAAAACTTTCCGGTCAAAAATATTATTGTTTTTTGGATGGGTACTCGGGATATAACCAAATTGCTATTCACCCGGACGACCAACACAAAACCACGTTTACATGTCCATATGGTACATTTGCCTTTCGGGGAATGTCATTTGGATTATGTAATGCTCCCGCCACGTTCCAAAGATGTATGATGAGTATATTTTCGGACATGGTCGGGGAATCTCTTGAAGTGTTTATGGATGATTTTTCCATCTTTGGCCCAAGTTTTGATTCTTGTCTTGATGAATTGGAAAAAGTTTTAAAAAGGTGTGTTGAGACAAACTTGGTGCTAAGTTGGGAAAATAGCCATTTTATGGTTCAAAAGGGTATTGTGTTGGGGCATGTGATTTCGGACCGGGGAATGGAGGTAGACAAAGCAAAGATTCGGGTAATTTCATCTCTACCCCCACCAAAGAATGTTAAGGGGGTGAGATCATTTTTGGGACATGCGGGGTTTTATAGGAGGTTTATTAAAGGTTTTAGTGTAATTACAAAACCTTTATGTAACTTATTATTGAAAGATGTTCCATTTGATTTTACTGACGAATGTTTGCAAGCGTTTCATGTGTTGAAGGAACAGTTGGTGAAGGCTCCTATCTTGCAACCACCGGATTGGTCAAAGCCGTTCGAGATTATGTGTGACGCTAGCGACACGACCATTGGAGCGGTTTTGGGTCAAAGAGTTGATAAGAAGCCGGTGGTAATCTATTACGCAAGTAAAACTTTGTCCGAGGCGCAACTAAATTACACCACGACCGAGAAAGAATTATTAGCGGTGGTGTATGCCTTGGACAAGTTTAGAGCTTACATTTGGGGGAGCAAGGTGATTGTTTATTCGGATCATAGCGCGGTCCGATATCTAATGGAAAAGAAAGATGCGAAGCCTCGGTTGATTCGTTGGGTGCTTCTGTTACAAGAATTCGATTTAGAGATCCGGGACAAAAAGGGATGTGAAAATGTTGTTGCGGATCATTTGTCCCGGATCCCGTTGGAAGGTGTTGATGACCCGAGCGAGATTAATGAACGGTTTCCCGATGAACAATTGTTAGCCGTATCTACTTTTGTTACACCTTGGTACGCCCATTATGTGAATTATTTGGCTAAGGGTGAAATTTCGAATCATTGGACGAAGAAGAGACGACAACAATTTCTTAGTCAAGTGAAGCAATATATATGGGATGAACCGGACTTGTTCAAGATCGGACCCGACCAAATGATAAGAAGATGTGTTCCCGAAACTGAAGTTTTAGAGATTTTGACCCATGCTCATTCATCGGCATGTGGGGGGCATTTTAGTGGGAACAAGACGGGTTATCGGGTGTTATCTAGTGGGTTTTATTGGCCCACGATTTTCAAGGATTCGTGTGAGTATGCCCGAAATTGCATCAATTGTCAAAGAGTGGGAAGTATTTCGAAACGGGATGAAATGCCGTTACAACCGATTTTGGTAGTGGAAGTATTTGATGTTTGGGGAATAGACTTCATGGGTCCTTTTCCAAACTCAAATGGGTTTTTGTATATATTGGTTGCGGTTGACTACGTTTCGAAATGGATTGAAGCCATTGCTACAAGGACCAACGATCACTCCGTTGTATGTAAGTTTGTGCAATCCAATATTTTTGCTCGATTCGGTGTGCCTAGGGTGATAATAAGTGATGGCGGTTCACATTTTAAGAATTTCAATTTCGGGAAGTTGTTAAAGAGATACAATGTGAACCACCGCGTTGCTACACCGTACCACCCGCAAACGAGTGGTCAAGTGGAAGTGTCTAACCGACAAATTAAAGAAATTCTAATGAAGACGGTGAGAACGGATCAGAAAGATTGGTCAAGCAAGCTTGATGATGCGTTGTGGGCTTATCGAACGGCCTACAAAACTCCACTTGATACCACTCCTTATCGAATGGTGTACGGAAAAGGATGTCATTTGCCTATGGAGTTAGCACATCGAGCATATTGGGCGATTAAAACGGTGAATGCAAACTATGATGAAGCGGGTCGGGCGAGAAAGCTACAATTGAACGAAATTGAGGAAATAAGGGATCAAGCTTATGAGTGTGCATCCGCATATAAAGACAAACTGAAGAAAGTTCATGATGCGAAGATAAAGAAAAAGAACTTTGAAGTGGGTCAAAAAGTGTGGTTGTACAATTCAAGATTGAAGATGTTCGCGGGGAAACTCAAAAGCAAGTGGATGGGTCCTTACGTTGTACGAAGAGTGGGAAGATTTGGTGATGTTGACATTCAAGACGAACAAACAAATAAGCAACAAACGGTGAACGGGCATCGGCTCAAACCGTACTTGGAAGGTAATGATATCAACAATCTCGAGCTCGACAAAGTGGGCTTCATTTTACGCCCATTGGATGACGAGGAAACTTGAAAGAGGCCCAGGTTTGGTGTTTTGTATATATTGTAACTTAGTTTCGTGTTTTGAATAAAGTCCCGTTTAGAACCGGTGTTTGAAACAAGTGTGGGGAAATTCGTATGAATTTTCCGAACATAGTGTTGAGGACAACACGGGTTTTTAACGGGGGGTAGGGTAATAATTTTCAGGTTTTCAATAAATTATAAAAACATATAAAAATTACAACTTATAAAAGCTAAAAAAAAAAAAAATTCATAAGTTTTTTTTTTTTTTGGTCTCACCCTTGTTGCCCAGCTCCAGCTGTAACCTACGGCAGGGAGCCGTAGGTTACGGCTCCATGTGTAAAAAAGTAAGCTTTACGGCCCGGAGCCCCTGTTTTACGGTAACAATTTTTTTGCCAGGTCTAGCCGTAGCCTACGGCAGGGAGCCGTAGGTTACGGCTCGCAATAAAAATGTGGGTCTTTTCTTGTCGGCGATATATATAAAAAAAACCGAAAATAATAAATTAGTAATAATAATAAAAAAAAAACAAAAACTCTCCTTAATCCCCAACCACAAAAATCGTTCACCATACCCCATCCACATCTTCTTTTCTTCTTCTTCCTCATCTTCTCTTTCTCTAGAACCCTAACCCACCATAACACAAACCTTCATATCTTCCTCAAAATTTGTCCAAATCAAGTGATTTTTGGGTCGTTTTTGACTAAAATTTCACGAATAATCTGATTGTGGGAGAATTTTTGGAAGAAAATCACGTTTTTTTGGTCCGAATTTCAAAACCTAGGGCCGAAATTTTGGGGTTTCTTGTGGGTTTTTGTGTGAACTTGGATAGTTTGTTACTCTCATCTTCTACAACACTAAGGTACGCAATTTCTTGTCATTCTTTGAAGTACATTAAGGTTTGTAAGTTTTCATTATAGTTTTTGCTTACACACTTGCTTGTATGAGATAGATGATAGGATTTTGTAAGCCATTGAATGTTTGGGTGTAAATGTGTTTGATGTCTAGTGAAATTTTTTGGAAAAATTCTGATTTATAGGGACATCATGCCAAAATTTTGTTTAAAATAATGAAATTTTTATTTTTTGCACATCTATACCCATAATATGAAGCAAGTGTGGGGAAGACTGGGTAGAAATACTAACTTGATTTGTTTGTGTGGTTTTTGAATGTGTGTAGGCATGGTGACGAAAAAGGGGAAAGGAATTGCAAGTTCTTCTAATGCGCCTCAAGGGATGATGCGCAACAAAAGAGGAGGAGATTGACCCGGGTTGGTGACCCGGACTCGGAGGAGGATGCACCTCCAAGGGGTCCGAAGCCGAATTGGACATCCGGGTCATTGCTAGACCAACCCGCAGAATGGAGAGAGGATCTATTCCATGAACAAATGAACAAATTAAAACAGAGGGGCGAAGCGTTTATTTGTGAGAAGGAGATCAAAGAGGTTGATTTTGGGCCGTTCGGGATAACCACTCTATGTTTGATGATGCAGGTGTTAAAGTACTTAAGATATAATACAACCGAATTGCTTGAACTTGGTAACCACTCTATGTTTGATGATGCAGGTGTTAAAGTACTTAAGATGAGGGATTTAGAAAGATTAGAAGGATGGCGGAAGTTGGCGAAATCGAGAAGTGAGGAAATGGCAAATTGATGAAGAAACAAGGAGAAGAAAGCCACTCAGCACCGTAACCTACGGCTCCCAGCCGTAGGTTACGACTCCCATCAAGTGACAAAAAGATCAGCCGTAAAACAGGAGCCTTTGGCCGTAAGACTCACTGCCAGCCGTAACCTACGGCAGGTGGCCGTAGGTTACGGCTACCTGTTGATTTGTATGACTTGCTGACTGCCGTAACCTACGGCTGGGAGCCGTAGGTTACGGCTCCGACTGATGCTTCCATGTAACTCATGCATTAAATAATCATTTTAAGAGGATTTATTGGGACTTATCATTGGAATTCGGTTACTATCTGTTGGTACACGAAATTGGAGCAATTTTTTGGAGACTTTTGGCAAGGAAACATAATCTTAATCATTAGCTTTTGTTGCTTTGATCTATATGAACATTGAAACTCTTGTTATGATGTTGTTTGAAGCCATGAGTGGCTAAACTTTGGATGATTGTCTTGGGTTGAAGGTTTGTGTAAGACTTTGTGTTTTGATTTTATATTTCTAGAATAATGAACTCTTCTTTATGATTTGTTTGTTATGGTGTGTGATTGCTTGCTTGTAAATTGTTAATTAGTGTGCTAATCTTGTTCGAAACTATACGTTCTTGGTGCCGTTGGCAATCGAGATATCATAGGTAGAATTAGGATTGGGTATTGATTAATTGGTCATCGGGTAACAACCTCGCGTTCTAGGAATCCGAGTACTTAGTTCCCTTTTATCACAACAAGTAATCATACATGAATCATGTCTATGTGATTCTTTCTAGTTGAATGATAGCACAAATGTCGAAGCAAACCGGAAACCTAAGATAGTCATTTGTCTCTAATTTGTCTACAACCAAAACTCTTCTTTTGCAATTTAATTAGTTAATCTTAGTTTTAAAAATCAACCAATCAAACCCACTCTTGAATTTATTTTTATTGCATTTAGTTTAATCTTAGTTAACTTAGATAAACATTTAGATGACACATATTCCACAAACTCCCTGTGTTCGATACCCACTTACCGCTATCTATTTAGTTGTAATTGGATTAAATTTGCGTGACCACGACAATCACGTCACACCAGTATTGTCACACAGCATCTCGATCGGTTTCTTTATGCTAGGCACAACGTCGAGATCAGTAATGAACTTCTTCATCCAGGCAGCCTCCTTAGCAACATCTGATGCAGCATTGTATTCTGATTCACAGGTGGATTGAGCAACCACACTTTGCTTCGAGCTCTTCCAAGTAACAGCCCCACCATTCAGAATGAAAACATATCCCGTCTGTGATCTTGAATCTTCACGATCAGTCTGGAAACTTGCATCAGTATAACACTTAACTGACAGCTCCTCATCCAGTCCTCCATATATTAAGAACATGTCCTTAGTCCTTCTTAGGTACTTAAGAATGTTCTTCACTGCAGCCCAGTGACTCTCTCCTGGATTCTGTTGATATCTACTCATCATGCTAAGAGCATACGAGACATCAGGTCTAGTACACAACATGGTGTACATGATGAAACCGATAGCAGAAGCATATGGAACTCTTTCCATTTTCTTCTTTTCCTCTTCAGTCTTAGCACACTGCTCGCAATTAAGAATGGTTCCATGTTCCATGGGCAAGAGCCCCCTTTTTGAGTCTATCATTGAGAAGCGTCGTATGACCTTATCAATATATGTACCTTGACTTAAACCTAATACCCGCTTTGATCTATCTTTATAAATCTTTATTCTTAGAATATAAGCGGCTTCACCAAGATCTTTCATTATGAAACATTTTCCCAACCAAGCCTTAACATCTTTTAGCATAGAGATATTGTTTCCAATGATTGGTATGTCATCTACATACAAAATTAGAAAAGTGATATAGCTCCCACTAGATTTCTTGTAAACACACGGTTCATCTTCGTTTTTAATGAAGCAAAACTCTTTAATTTTCTGATCAAAACAGAGATTCCAGCTGTGAGATGCTTGCTTTAATCCATAGATGGATTTATTTAGCTTGCACACCTTATTAGGATTGTTTGGATCGACAAAACCTTCAGGTTGAACCATATAGACATCTTCAAGTAAGTGTCCATTAAGGAATGCAGCCTTGACATCCATTTGCCATATCTCATAGTCATAATATGCAGCAATGGCAAGTAGAATTCTAATACACTTAAGCATAGCTACTGGCGAGAAAGTTTCCTCATAATCAATTCCTTGAGTCTGAGTGAACCCTTTCGCTACAAGCGTTGCTTTGTAGGTTTGTACATTTCCATCCATGTCGGTCTTCTTCTTGAAGATCCATTTGTTTCCTATAGTCCGACCTTCGATAGGAAGATCAACCAAATCCCAGACTTGGTTATCATACATGGATTGCATCTCTGCATTCATGGCTTCTTGCCATTTCTTGGATTCTGAATCCAATATTGTAGCTTTGTAAGTAGCAGGTTCAGCTTCATTAATCATGAAGATATCGTCATACCTTTTAGGTGCATGACTATCCCTAATACTTCTTCGAACACTTGGTGTTTCTGTTATTTCTTGAGTCCTCTCAGGCTCAACTTCAACAACTAGATCAGTTACTTCTGGTTCTGTCTGAACAACTGGTTCAGTCACTTGTGATTCTCGAATTTCTTCAAGATCCACATGGTTTTCTCCAATCCCTCGTGCCAGAATGTCACACCCCGATTTCCACGTGTCACCGGTGGGCCCGGTGGGAGATTATCGTTACGTGGTTGGCAACATAATAGTCAAACAACACAATATAAATATGCACAGTGGAAGCAATTTAAAAGATATAATACAACCGAATTGCTTGAACTTGGTAACCACTCTATGTTTGATGATGCAGGTGTTAAAGTACTTAAGATGAGGGATTTAGAAAGATTAGAAGGATGGCGGAAGTTGGCGAAATCGAGAAGTGAGGAAATGGCAAATTGATGAAGAAACAAGGAGAAGAAAGCCACTCAGCACCGTAACCTACGGCTCCCAGCCGTAGGTTACGGCTCCCATCAAGTGACAAAAAGATCAGCCGTAAAACAGGAGCCTTTGGCCGTAAGACTCACTGCCAGCCGTAACCTACGGCAGGTGGCCGTAGGTTACGGCTACCTATTGATTTGTATGACTTGCTGATTGCCGTAACCTACGGCTGGGAGCCGTAGGTTACGGCTCCGACTGATGCTTCCATGTAACTCATGCATTAAATAATCATTTTAAGAGGATTTATTGGGACTTATCATTGGAATTCGGTTACTATCTGCTGGTACACGAAATTGGAGCAATTTTTTGGAGACTTTTGGCAAGGAAACATAATCTTAATCATGACGTGGTTGGCAACATAATAGTCAAACAACACAATATAAATATGCACAGCGGAAGCAATTTAAAAGATATAATACAACCGAATTTAATATTGTATATCAAACGTCACAATATTCGGATGTTTATCCACAGATGGATCGAAAATAAAATATGAGACAATAGTTCAATAGACTTCAGGCATCTTAAGCTTGCGAGACTTCTAATGATGCTAAGGAGAAATCCCAGCCAATTACGCTTAGTACCTGCATTTAATCTTTTTGGGAAAATACGTCAGTTTACACTGGTAAATACAATCAACTGACTCATTTTGGAAAATGATTGAAAATTTGTTTGGATGCACATGGCATAAACATTTTATTTAACTTGGGAGAATTATTTAATATTATAATCTTGTGAACGAATTACATGTTCCTTGTGCGTTCAGTAGCCTGGATCTTGTCCGGGTTAAAGATCAATAGACACACCACAATATACTTTTGTGCACTGACGGGTGTACGCCTACACCCCGCGCTTAAGTCGTGGCCATTTCGTAAAATGATGCCAAGGATATCCGGGACATGGTCATTAACCCCCCAAAGGCTTTAAGTAACAAGACTGTTTAAACGAGCCGATCAAATTTATTCAATTACCCACTCAACGGTGGAGAATTTGATGCCCGATCAAGCGGTATGCTATATACCGTAACCCAAGCCCGTATAGGGAAAATAAGTTAAAAGTATTTACCTGAGCAAAGTATATATCACAATAAGCAAATTGCAAGTAGCTTTTACTGGTCCTCCTAATCTGGAACGAAGGTTTATAATAACCTATTAGAATCCTAACGGGTCTTTAATTAAGCTTAAGCTTTGACCGGTTAGTTTCAAGGATACGGTTCGTACGCACGATTAAGCGAAGACTGGATAGAATGTGATTTGGACCCGACAAGTTTGAAGACTTTCTTAATAGGGGTTTATTATTCACATTCTGGATTTTGAGATAAAACCGTTAAGGTTTGACCCGTTTAGGCTAGTTTATGTAAACTAGTTACATAAACCGAACCGAACGCGTAATAAGCGTAACGAGTAATCATGAGAGCTATTTATAGGTTTCCTAAGTTAATATGCTTCATATATGTTGTGACATCAGTAAGGTGTCATTTATTATGCCCGAAACGAGTTTAAACACAAACTATGCCCCGTAGGGGTAGTTTGGTCATTTATAAGGTTATAAAAAGAGTTTAAGTGTTTAACTGAGTTACAGGTCTGATGTAATCAGCAAACATACTCAAATTAATGAGTTATAACAGTAGGGTAAGGTATCTATGTGAAATTTATCAATTATAACCAAACTATGCCCCGTAGGGGTATTTTGGTAATTTCACATAAGCCGAAAAGCTCAAAACTGAAGTCTGAGTTTAACCACTTTTGCTTACTGTTAAAATATTATAATTTGCCTCAAATATCAGTAGGTATCACCGTAGTATGTTTAAAAATACTCTTAGTACATACTATGCGCTAAAAACGCTAAATAAGGCGATTAAAAGCCATTTTCGGGTTTGATACATAAATCTGATATTTTTATATTTCCAGAAGGCTTAAAATAATTTATTTATCATATGTGATCAGTAGCAAAAGGTTTGGAGTCATTTAGATATGTAAAACTCATTTTATAGCCCGTAAGGGCAAAACCGACAATTACCGGATTAAGCTTGCGACTATAAGTTATGCTCAGCCTAAAATTAATTAAAAAATCTTTAAAAATCCCAAAATAATATATTACATCAGTGGGTAAAGATTTTGATACCAAAAAGTATGTTTAACTAGGCTATACGCTAATTACGCCATTTTATTAACATAAATCTTTAATTTTACGCTAACGAGCATAACTCTTAATCTACACGTCAAACTGATGTCAAATTTTGCATGCAAGTTTATATATCAGTATGTAAGGTTCCTACTCTTTTACATTTTCAAAAATCACGTTTTAAGGTGAAAAGGGCATAATGGTCAACATATGAGCAATTAACGGAATCATGCATTTTAATTGGATAACTAATGATCCGAGGTGTATAATCACAGAGGGTTATACTAGCATGTAACCTGGTCCAAATAAAGCTCTAAGGTATTTCTAAAACATACCATAACGGGTCAGAACTGAAAGTCAAAGTATAAGTCAAACTATGCGACTTTCGGTTCCGAACCGGGTCTAAACAGGAAATTGTCGGGTTGAACATGTTTAGACATGTTCTTATACTAATTACCAAGTTATATTAATGATCAAACAGGTTATATGTGTTCTACATTGCTAATCATGCATAAATTGCATTTTAAACATTCTGTTGACTTTTTATTAGTAAGTTTGACCCGACATTTGACCTAGTTAGAGTGGGAATCAGGGGAAACCCTTTTAAGGTTTTATTACCCACATAATTACCTACTTAAAGGTACTTTTAATTCGAGATTTGACTGAGCCATTACTAATTAATCTCGAAGTCAAACCGTAATTACGATGGTTTGACTTTTAGCTAAATAACTAAGCTAAACATTATTAAAGAAGGATTAGCAAACTTACAAGTGTCTAATGGTTGATTAGGAAGGCCTGGAGTGTGCTCTTATGCTCCACAATTGATCAGAAGATGTTGAGGAATGAATGATCAAAGTGTTGCACTTGTGAGCTCCTTATATAGTGATCAAGGCTCCACAACATGTTGTCAAATAAGTCTAGCACTGACCATAAGTTACCAACATGTGTCCTATATGTTTAGGGATTGTTTAGGGGCCAAGGGATATGAGAAAAACCGTTTAAAAGTCGAGAATTACGCTTAAAACAGGTAACAGCCGGTTTCTGGTCGCTGGGCACTAGCTTACAGACCGTAAGGTCCCCAATGTTGAGGTCCGTAAGCTGGTCCTCAGACACAAAAACATGTTGTTCTTTGGTGTTTTGAAAGGGCAACTCATGGTTTCGAATATGGGACTTGTTTTATCAGTTTGGGGCCTGTATTATGGGTCTTGAATAGTTAATAACCCTACCATTATGAATTGTTTCATTTGGATGCTTAAAGAAAGTGCCGAACAATAAGGTCTACCGTAGAAATTTTTGTAGGAACCTATCATGCACTTTGAATTCGTTTATTGTCAATGCATTACTGGATTTACAATTATATTAGATGTTTAATATACATATGCTTGGGTCTTGGGATTTATAAATGAGGTCGTTCAGAGGTAAAAATTGACATGACGCCACTTTTAAATCCTGCCAAAACATCTTTATTAAATCCGGGTTTACAACGCGTTTTGTCTTACATGACACGTGTCGTTATTTCATTGAACACGAATTTTCGAGGTGTTACAAAGAAGCTCTTCCTCCAAGAAAGTGCCTCTGCGTTTGTCGCAACCCCCGTCCCCTAACAACTCGGGAACAGGCGGCCGCGGCCAGTTTGGGTGGTATCTCTTATTTTATCGAATTTGGCAGCGGAATTTACATCAGAATCGTAGTTAGGAAATATTTTATCAGAGTAAAATGCAACATTTTCATAATATTAAACACGTGGGAAAAATCCCAAGTTTCAAGTACATGCATTTTCATAGGGGTAAACCCTATTTTATTTAATAAAACATCTATTTATTTTAGGTAACTTTATTGCCACTTTTCCAAGCCTTCAGTGCTGTCCAGCTGGCTTCTATTTGGCTTTCATATTTTGTTACCTGAAACACATTTAAAAACATTTTGTCATTGGGAAATACTGGTGAGTGAATCCCAGTTTAATCAAGTTTAAGTAAAAACCATTGTACAGTATTGAGGGCGTTCACGCAATTACATTTGTTTCCAAGTCATACCAATTACCACCCACGGTACTGTCAACCCGACTTGTGGTCATGTTACTCCTTGCAAGGTAGTAACAAATTTTGTATACAAAATCCCAACATACAGACGATAATTGTATCCTTACAAATACACAATAACTATTTAATATATAATTAATCGTGTGAGGTTTTGTAAAAACAATTTGCAAAAAAGAGATTACTCACATTGCTGTCTTAGGTTTTCTGTAAAGGTTTCCTGGTGAAAATCTATAAATTACACAAATGCACACGCGTTAGTATAATAACCCATTTTAACATTAGTAATACCCTCCCTGAGACGGCATTCCAACGACTACGTCGGGCAGAACCACGACAGCCGTTACGGAACCCTAGATCAATCGGGCAGCGTATCTAATACGTATCCAGGGGTTATGATACTTACAACGGAGCAGAACTTCATTATTTAGGGGGAGATTATACCCGAGAATTATGCCTACTATGTGAAATTTTGAGAGTTAGAAAAGAACGTGAGCGAATTCGACTGAAGGCCGAGCAAATCAATTTATAGGGCCTGATTCGGACCTTGTCGTGCCCCGCGTAGCAATTCTTAAGGACCTTCGCTGCCCGCGAGGGCAGCTAGGGTAGGCCCTAGCTGATCCGACTCACCCCCTAGCTTCGACACGCTGCTTGACACGTGGCAGCACTGGGTTAAGCCTGGTGGCCAAGTCGTCGCGCCCCGCGTAAGACGTAGCCAAAGGCTACGCGGCCCGCGAGCACCTTTAAAATCTGATTTTAATTTATTTTTAATTATATAATGTATTTTGGGCTCGGTTTTCGCATATGGGGTGTATTTTAGGACATATTGGGATATTTTAATATATATTAGGGTGTCGGAAATATTTTGGAGGGTTGTTATATCCTCCCCACCTTATTTTAGAGCTCGTCCTCGAGATCTTACTGGAATAAGTGTGGATATTTTCTTTGCATTTCTGATTCAAGCTCCCATGTGTATTCTGGTCCTCTTTTGGAGTCCTTTTTCACTTTGACCAGAACTAATCTCTAGTGCTTGAGGTTCTTGACTTTCCTGTCTTCAATTTGTAGGGGTCTTTCTACAAATTTTAAATGCTCATTTACCTCTATATCTTTAAGAGGTACCATCATTGATTCATCAGCTAAGCATTTCTTGAGATTAGATACATGAAATACATCATGTATCCCTGCCATTTCCTTGGTAGTTGTAGCTGATAGACTACAGGTCCTATTCTTCTAATAATCTCAAAAGGTCCAACATACCTGGGACTTAGATTTCCTCTTTTGATGAATCTTACCACTCCTTTCTAAGGAGAGACTTTTAATAACACTTTGTCCCCTACCTGAAATTCCAATGGCTTGCGTCTGTTATCTGCATAACTCTTCTGTCAATCACGTGCTGCTTTCAGTCTTTCCTTGACTTGTATGATTTTGTCAGTCGTCTCTTATACTATCTCAGGTCCAGATAGTTGCTTTTCCCCAATTTCTGCCCAACAGACTGGGGTTCGTCACTTTCGTCCATAAAGGGCTTTGAATGGTGCAGCATTGTTACTTGTGTGGTAACTATTATTATAAGAAAATTCTATTAATGGTAAGTGATCATCCCAATTACCTCCGAAATCAATTACATAAGCTCTAAGCATGTCCTCCATAGTCTGGATCGTTCTTTCACTTTATCCGTCCGTTTGAGGATGATAAGATGTGCTTAGATTCAACTTGGTTCCCATGGATTTTTGGAAACTTGTCCAAAAATGAGATGTAAAATGGCTATCCCTATCAGAAACAATTGATAAAGGTATTCCATGTAATGAAACTATTTTATTTACATACAACTTAGCTAATTGTTCCATACTTAAAGTTTCTTTCATTGGTAGGAAATGAGCTGACTTAGTTAGTCTGTCTACAATCACCCAAATTGTATCATTACCTTTTCTTGTTTTGGGTAGCTTGGTAACAAAATCCATTGTTATTAATTCCCATTTCCATACTGGCATTTCTAACTGCTGCAATAAACCCGAGGGTCTCTGATGTTCAGCTTTGACTTGTGAACAGGTTAAACACTTAGAAATATAAGCTGCTATATCCTTTTTCATTCCTATCCACCAAATTTTTTTTCTTAAGTCCTGATACATCTTATCATTTCCAGGATGCATCGTATACTTAGATTTATGGGCTTCTTCTAATATACGGTGTCGTAGGTTTCCTAATTTAGGTATCCACATTCTTTTCTTATGGAATCTCCAAATTCCATCTGTTCCTTGTTCTAGTTCTTTAATCATTCCTTTTAATTTTTCAGTATCATCCTTGATTACTGATTCTTATGCTTTTGTAATCTGCTCATTTAAATCTACTTGTAGATTTAATTTAAGAGAACGTACCCTTTTTGGCTTTTCATGATACTTTCGACTCAAAGCGTCAGCCACTACGTTGGCCTTTCCTGCATGATACTGGATATTGCAATCCTAATCACTAAGTATTTCCATCCAGCGTCTTTGTCTCATATTCAATTCTTTTTGCCCAAAAACATACCTTAAACTCTTATGATCAGTGAAAATAGTAAACTTACTACCATAAAGGTAATGTCTCCAAATTTTCAGGGCAAAAATTATAGCTCCTAATTCTAAATCATGGGTCGAATAATTCTCTTCATGATTCTTAAGTTGTCTAGATGCGTAAGCTATAACCTTTTGACGTTGCATCAACACACATCCATAAGCTAACTTAGAAGCGTCACAATAGACTACAAAGTCTTCAGTTCCTTCAGGTAATGCTAGTATGGGTGTGTGGGTTAATCTTTGCTTAAGAATTCTAAAGGCTTCTTCCTGTTTTGGTCCCTATTCAAACTTAATGGATTTACAAGTTAACTTAGTTAAGGGAATGGATATTCTAGAAAAATCTCGAATAAACCTTCTACAATAACCGACCAATCCTAAGAAACTTCTAACCTCGGTTGGTGACTTAGGGGTTTTCCATTTAGTAATCGCTTCAATCTTGGTGGGATCCACATGAATTCCTTCATGGTTGACTAGATGTCCAAGAAACTGTACCTGTTCTAACCAAAACTCGCACTTTGAAAACTTAGCATAAAGCTTTTCCTTCCTTAATAAAGTTAAAAGTGCGTGCAAATGTTGTGCATGTTCTTCTTTACTCTTAGAGTAAATAAGAATATCATCTATGAAAAAAAATATGAATTTATCCAAATATGGCTTACATATTCGGTTCATCATGTCCATAAATGTAGCTGGGGCATTGGTTAAACCAAATGGCATGACAATAAATTCATAATGGCCGTACCTTGTTCTAAACGCGGTCTTAGGAATGTCCTCTTCCTGTACCTTTAATTGATGATATCCTGACCTTAAATCGATTTTAAAGAAAAATCGTGCTCCTTGCAATTGATCGAACAGATCATCGATCCTTGGTAATGGGTACCGGTTCTTAATCGTGACATTGTTCAATTCATGGTAGTCAATGCACATACGCATTGATCCGTCCTTCTTTTTGACGAATAGAATTGGCGCTCCCCATGGCGATGAACTTGGCTGTATGAATCCTTTTTATAACAATTCGTCTAACTGTTTCTTTAGTTCCTGCATTTCTGCAGGTGCCAAACGATAAGGTGCTTTGGCAATTGGTGCTGTCCCTGGTAGCAGATGGATTCTGAATTCAACTTCTCGATCTGGTGGTAGTCCTGGTAATTCTTCTGGAAACACATCTGAAAACTGAGATACTACCGGAATATCTTTTAGTTCTTTTCCTTTAGTGTTAGTGATTATAGAAATGAAATACACTATAGACCCTTTTCTTATACAACTTGCTATTTTCATCACAGAGATGAATTTTGTGGATCTAGACGACTTATCTCCTTTAATGGTGATCTTTTCACCCTTTGGTGAATTTACTTGAATTGACTTTTGATCACATAAAATACTGGCTTGATTGGCTATTAACCAATCCATTCCTAAAATGACATCGAATCCTGCCAGATTCATTGGATAAAGGTTTGCAATAAACTTTTGATTTAAAAATTCTATTCTTGCTCCCTGCAAGATTTCAGAAATTCTAACGGTTTCCCCATTTGCTGTCTCTACTAGACATTCTTGTGAGAGTTTAGTTAACGGTTGATTGAGAAGTTTGCAAAATGAAGTATTAATAAAATTTTGGTTCGCACCAGAGTCAAATAATAGTTTAGCAAAAATATCATTAACTAAAAACGTACCGGCTATTACGTCCGGAATCATTTTGGCTTCATCTGCCGTCAGAACAAATGCTCTAGCATTTTTAGTGTTCTTGTTGCCCATGGCTGGAACTAGTTTTGGACAGTTTGGCTTGATGTAACCTTTTTCTCCGCAGTTGAAGCACATCCCATTATTAGGTTTCCTCCTGCAATCTTCTTCCTTGTGTCCTGGTATCCTGCAGAAACTGCAGTAAGTGGAGCATTTTCCCGAATGCTTCTTCTTGCAAGCCTTGCAGTAGGGTGCAGAGGTAGAACCTACGTTTTTACGATTGGAATTACCATAGCGGAATTCCTGGGTAAGCCTTTGAGCTAGGTTTCTCCTCTGATCTTCTTCTCGTGTACGAACTAACTCGTCTGTCAAGGTGTTTGCTAGTTATACCGCTTCTTCTATGGTTTGAGGTCTAGCTGCCTTGACTACATGTCTAGTTTCCCCTATCAATCCCCAGATGTAACGGGAGATTAACACTGGTTCAGGCGATGCAAGGGTTGGCACTATTCTAGCATATTCAAAGAATGTAGTAGTATAACCCTTACTATCTACTCCAGTCATTCTAAGGTTTATGAACTTATTTGCTATCTGTTCTTTCTCATTGGGAGGGCAGAATTTTCTTTCTACCATATTCTTAAATTCCTCCCACTCCATGTTGTAAACCCTGTCACTTCCCCTAGACTGGAGGATTGTGTTCCACCATTCTAAGGCAGAGTTCTTAAATAGATTGGAAGCAAACATTATCTTATCCTCTTCCGCACACTTGCTTATTTTCAAGACTGCCTCAGTCTTTTCTATCCAACATAGAGCTGCAATGGGTCCTTCATTACCCGAGAATTCTATTGGTTTGCAGGACCAGAATTCTTTGTAAGAACAACCATAAGGCATGGTTCTTCTTCTTTTGGGAATGGGCGCATGAAGTAAGGGTCCATTGTTTACGCTGTGTTCAGGTTCAGTTGGTCGCTTACTGCTATGTTTACTTTTATTATCAGCTTCCTTAACAGTTTGAATAATAAATGGCATTGCATCTATAATTCCTTGTGCCACGATGTGTTGGATGACACTATTATCCACTTGGTTTCCATTGTTATTGTTGTTCGGATTCTCATTATTCGGGTTATTGTCATTGAGGTTTTCATTGTTTAGGTTTTCCTGGTTCACTTCGTTATCCATCTGAATTTTAAACATTTACCACGTATTAATATCACAAAATAATATTTAATATGGCCAATCACATGACACGCAGTTTGGTCAAAAGCGTCGATCATTGCGACTTACTCTATTTTTATATAGTATGCATCTAGTACAAACCGATACTGGAAATTAAAATTACAATACAACTGGAATAAAAATTACACTACTAGTAGTAGGCATCTGTAGTTTTTTTATATACACACATATCATATATTATTATATATTATTATTATTATTACCATCTTCACCATCACCTTTACGGATATGGATTCATCCAAAAATCCATATTGCGCTCGTCGTACTTCCAGACGAGACGCTCTCCTACCTGCCTCATTCTCTCACTGCTTTCTAAAATCTCTTCTCTGAAAGTTCAGAGCTCTTGCACATTTTCTACACTCATTGGGGGTGCAGGTGTGGGTATCGGATTTGGGAACTGAGGTGCGGGTTCCTGGTACGGGTAAGGATTCTCTAAAATCTCCCTAATGAATACATCGTTATCATAATAGGGATCTAGATGGTCCAAACCTGGGTAAGCTCCTAGATTCGGCATGGGCATGTCTTCTTGTATGGGGTAACGTTGCACATAATCCCTATTGTCATCCCACCATGGGTCGTAATTTGGGTCTAAGGGATTGGGTGCTGGTACCCTAGGTATCTCCTCCGGGTTAAAATCATGCATTTCTATTTGATTTTCAGGGTTATTTTCTATTTCCATGGGCTGTAATGGTTGGGGTGCTATCAGTTGTTCCAGGTTAGGGTCAGCTGTTGTAGTTGCTAAAATGTGGAAGTTGGCTAAACTCCTATTAAGCATGTCTTGGGTGTGGGCATCGGTTTCTCTTTTAGCTGCTGCTAGTACTCGTTATTCTTGCAACTTTTTCATTCGTTTCCTACATTCATGTGCTCCCCTACTGAACCATCCTCTCTTTTTCTGAGGGAATGGCTCTTCAGACTGAGCCTTAAACACGAATATTCCTTCTTCATTATCAGCAGAATACCCTGAGAGGGCAGGCTGAGAAGAGGCACTTTCGCTTCTAGGCGAACCAGACAACTGACGATACGCGTCGGATGGTCCTTGGTCGCTCATACTGTAAACTAACAAATAGTCAAATAACACATAACAGTAAAATACAATTATGCACGTAGTTTTATAATTTATTTCCTAACACTTTGAATAATATCATGGTATCAGCAGAACACTTCTGTGGCTGAATCAGTGGCTTAGCTCTAATACCACCTTTTGTCGCAACCCTCGTCCCCTAACAACCCGGGAATGGGCGGCCGCGGCCAGTTTGGGTGGTATCTCTTATTTTATCGAATTTGGCAGCGGAATTTACATCAGGACCGTAGTTAGGAAATATTTTATCAGAGTAAAATACCACATTTTCATAATATTAAACACGTGGGAAAAATCCCAAGTTTCAAGTACACACATTTTCATAGGGGTAAACCCTATTTTATTTAATAAAACATCTATTTATTTTAGGTAACTTTATTGCCACTTTTCCAAGCCTTCAGTGCTGTCCAGCTGGCTTCTATTTGGCTTTCATATTTTGTTACCTGAAACGCGTTTAAAAACATTTTGTCAGTGGGAAATACTGGTGAGTGAATCCTAGTTTAATCAAGTTTAAGTAAAAACCATTGTACAGTATTGAGGGCGTTCATGAAATTACATTTGTTTCCAAGTCATAGCAATTACCACCCACGGTACTGTCAACCTGACTTGTAACAAATTTTGTTTACAAAACCCCAACATACCGACGATAATTGTATCCTTACAAATACTCAATAACTGTTTAATATATAATTAATCGTGTGAGGTTTTGTAAAAACAATTTGCAAAAAAGAGATTACTCACATTGCTGTATTAGGTTATCTGTAAAGGTTTCCTGGTGAAAATCTATAAATTACACAAATGCACACGCGTTAGTATAATAACCCATTTTAACATTAGTAATACCCTCCCCGGGACGGCATTCCAACGACTACGTCGGGCAGAACCACGACAGCCGTTTCGGAACCCTAGATCAATCGGGCAGCGTATCTAATACGTATCCAGGGGTTATGATACTTACAACGAAGCAGAACTTCGTTATTTAGGGGGAGATTATACCCGAGAATTATGCCTACTATGTGAAATTTTGAGAGAAAGAAAATAACGTGAGCGAATTCGAATGAAGGTCGAGCAAATCAATTTATAGGGCCTGATTTGGACCTTGTCGCGCCCCGCGTAGCAATTCTTAAGGGCCTTCGCGGCCCGCGAGGACAACTAGGGTAGGCCCTAGCTGATCCGACTCACCCCCTAGCTTCGACACGCTGCTTGACACGTGGGAGCACCGGGTTAAGCCTGGTGGCCAGGTCGTCGCGCCCCGTGTAAGACGTAGCCAAAGGCTACGCGGCCCGCGAGCGCCTTTAAAATCTGATTTTTAATTATATAATGTATTTTGGGCTTGGTTTTCGCATATGGGGTGTATTTTAGGACATATTAGGATATTTTAATATATATTAGGGTGTCGGAAATATTTTGAAGGGTTGTTATAGCGTTTAGTGAAAATCTTATTTTTCAGTGGGGTGGTAGAAAAGGTAACCGATCCCTTCAGCGTATCCGACGAAAACCACCTTTTCGCCTCCGGGATCTAGTTTATCCAAAGATTCTAGAGTGACATAAGCGTTACATCCCCAGACCTTTAGATAGGATACTTTTGGTTTCTTTCCATGCCAAATCTCATAAGGCGTTTTGTCAACCTTCTTCATTGGAGCTATATTCACAAGTTTTGCTGCAATTTCTAGAGCATAACTCCAAAAGGATCATGGGAGGGTTGTCCGACACATCATTGATCGAACCATATCTAATAGAGTTCGATTTCTCCGTTCAGACACACCATTATGTTGTGGCGTTCCAGGTGGAGTGAGCTGTGAAACTATTCCACAATCCTTTAGATGGTCGATGAACTCCTGACTAAGATATTCACCACCTCGATCTGATCAAAGCATCTTAATAGTTCTATTTAGCTGATTCTCTACTTCGTTTTGGTACTCCTTGAGCTTTTCAAATGTCTCATGTTTATGCTTCATAAGATAAACATAACCATATCTACTGAAATCATCAGTGAATGTAACAAAGTATTTTTCTCTATGTCTTGACATTATTCTGAATGGACCACATACATCTGTATGTAAAAGTTCCAACAGATCATTAGCTCTTTCTCCAACATTTGAAAAAGGTGCTTTTGTTAACTTTCCACTTAAGCATGATTCGCATTTGCCAAACGTTTCCGAACCCTTAGAATCTAAGATTCCTACGGTTTTAAGTTATTTAACATGGTTCTTGCTTATGTGACCAAGTGTACAATGCCACATATACGTATCGTTAAAGTCCAACTTATTACGTTTATGGGAGATGTTGCATTATAGGTTATTGTTTTGGATTTCTATCTCACAAATTCCATTATTTGGTTTTGCATCAAAGTAAAATACATCATTAAAATTAGCAGAAATAAATTCACCATTAAAACGATAAATAAAACCTTGTCCATGCAAAGCAGAAACCGAAACAATATTTCTAGTAACACTAGGAATAAAATAAACATTGTTCAAAACAAGTTCTAAACTAGAAGGAAGTAAAAGAACATATTCTCTAATCGCCTTCACAGCAACTCTTTGTCCATTGCCAACATGGACCTCAAAGTCACCTTGTTTCAGCTTCTTAATCTTTCTTAGTCCCTGCAAAGCATTACAAATGTGGAAACCACATCCTGTGTCAAACACCCATGCTTTGCCAGAAAAAGAAAAGATTTCAATTACATATATACCTGAGGACTCTCCTCCTGAAGTCTTGGTTTGCTTCAGTTCAGCTAAATACTTAGCACAGTTCCTCTTCCAGTGCCCAATTTCATTACAATGAAAACACTTGGCATCCTTCTAAGGCTTCTTGTTTGCAACTAATTTGCCTTTGCCCTTCCCTTTGCCCTGATTGCCCCTTTTTCTTGGTGTTATGTTTCTTAACATGACCCTCCTTGATCATCATCACTGGTGCAGTCTTGTTGGGTATATTCACCTCAGCAGTTTTGAGCATCTGATGCAGCTCTGCAAGTGTCTTCTCCATCCCATTCATATTGTAGTTCATAGTGAACTGATCATATGACTTGAGCAATGAGTTGAGGATGATATCCCCAACTAATTCATCACTCAAGGGGGATTCCAGACGAGCCAAGTGATCAACATATGCCTTTATTTTTAGCACATGAGCGCTAACTGATGTACCCTCTTGCATACGAGTGGTTATGAGTGATCTCATCACATCAAACCTCTCATGACGAGCCTTCTGTTGGAACATTTCAACCAGGTGCTCATTCATCTCATATGCCATCTTGTCATCCATGGTCCTTTGAAGTTCAGGAATCATGGATGCTAACATTAAACATGAGACTTTCATAGAGTCATCAAAGTGCTTTGCATAGTTTCTATATGCAACAGTTTGCTGATTGATAGGTTCATCAAGGACGGCATTTCAAGAACATACAGTTTGTTCTCCGCCTTAAGAACAATTTTCAAGTTGCGGTGCCAGTCCATGAAGTTGGAGTGGTTCAGTTTGTCCTTCTCTAAGATGGACTTGAGAGAGAATTGGGAGGAATTGTTTTCAGTTGACATATACAAAATTCAAAATTAATTAATTAGTATTTTATGTTTTTAATATCTTAATTTAATTTTATGACCCAAAAACAAAATTTTAATTAAGATGAGATCCCGATTCACAATATGACAGTGAATTGGCTTAAGCACTATCCACTGGTATGATTATGTAGGTAAACAACGATTGTTAATTGTGTCCGTTACACAACTCTCCATTTGGGGTTATCGCTTAAAACGATGTATGTTTAACCCCAACTATGCCCACTTGATGAACAAGTGATGTTTTGTCCTTTACTGTTAACTGTAACACCGGCCTATGTTACACAGGAAACGCGATGATTACCTTCTTTCATGATGGATGCCCAGATGCGGGGTATAGCACTAACATTTGGGTTCGATTTAGAATGAAGTGTTAACTCGTTAAGGGTGGCATAAAACATCAATTTAAAATTTGGGATTTATTTTAATATTTACCAAAAATATTTTGAATAACTCATAGCATGAGGCGAGTTACACAATAGTTTATAAAATCCAATTTTATATAATTCGAGATAATAGAAACCCCTTTCCACGCTCGCACGATATAGTTTTAAATACCCTATTAAACTATGTCGGTCGTTTTATCGTGAATGATCTTGTTTTAAATATTAATAAAAACCTTTTATTAAGTATACTTTTCAGTTTTATAAAACTTATTTTAATAAAACCGTTGTCTTGATTGTGAAAATTTTATTTATTTTGGGTTATCTAGATTATTTACAATAAATAAAACACAACCACAAAACACAATAATAAAAATCGAATGGAGCCCTGATGCGGGTTGGTGTGTATATGGAATTAAGTATATTTTAAGCCCTTTTTACACGTTAGTCAAGTTTTAAATTTATAAAACACGATATTTTACTAACACCAAACACACATATGGGCAAGTGCACCCATCGTGAGCGTAGTATAGTGTTGGCAAGATACCGAGGTTGTCCAAGGAGACAAGAGCTTTTAGTACCGGTTTATCCTCAACGTCTAATAAAATCAAAGTTTAGAAAAAGGTTTTAAACTAGAAAAATAAAAACTAACTAAAATGCTGAAAAATAAAATAAAAGTAAAAACAGATAGACAAGATGAATCACTTGGCTCCGACTCGTGTTTAGTGTAACCTTTGATTATTTCCGTACTTTTGCACTTTTTAAGATATTGTCTTAGTTATTGTAGTAGGCCCCTCTTTTGAAGGTGACGTTACCCTCAACCAGTAGTTTGAGTCAGCAAGGATACAATCCTAAAGGGTCAGATTATTGAAAGATAATTAATTAAGTTATTAATGCATATTATGGTAGGCCCCTCTTTTGAAGGTGACGTTACCCTCGGCTAAGTAGTCTGAGTCAGCAGGGATACAGTCCTAAGTAGCCGGGTTAAAGTATTAATAGTAGCTTACATATGAGGGGATCAAAGAGTTTGGACCCCCGCCATCCAATACTGGTGGGTATTGAAGGAGGTCCTACTAAATTTGACCCAGGTCCTTGTAGGATCTATACACTGAAAAAGACAAGACTCTTACCAAACCATTCCCTTAACCCCCAACCAGGTAGCCAACATACCTCCATATAGACCGTGGAGATATGAATGGTGAAAATCTTTTATTTTATATAGACAGTAAAATAATGCCAAGACACCACGGACAAACGATAAGGAAGAATCACCTTCAACATAAGAAACTAGCTATTAAAGTCATTAATACATAACCAAGTAAAAAGTGCGAAAAGATTAAAAATAAAAAGTATTACACTAGACACTTGTCTTCACCAAGTGATGTAAGAGACTTAGGCAAAAATGGCCTTTGATTGTCAAGAACTCTTACGATCAATCTTGGATCCCGAGACGACTCACACACTCTATGATGGACAATGGATGATGGTGGTGGATGATGGTGTTGTGATGGTGGTGGGTGGTGGGTGAAGTGTGAGAGAGGTGGTGTGCCAAGGGATGGTTTGCAAATGAGCCAAGCACCCCTATTTATAGGCTGAACAGTAGCTCGGGCACGGCCCCGTGTCCATCATCCTTCTCTTTCTTCATTAATTGCAGTTTGTCTGCATCAGTTGACCACGCCCTCGTGTCCGCTGGGCACGCCCCCGTGTGCAGAAGCAAATCTGTACTATCAAGATTTCCCCAGATTCTGCGAATCTTAGAGTTGACCACGGCCCCATGTCCGCTGAGCACGACCCCGTGGTGGGCGATAGAAGCTTCTACAGCTTTGTCTTTTCTGCTGGCACTTGGGCACGCCCCCGTGTTCACTGAGCACGGGGCGTGTTCAACCTTCTGTCTTCTTGTTTTTGTTTGGGAAGATGCTGTCGGGGGGTCGGGCATGCCACGTTTGTTCATTTTCTTGTATTTATGTTAGATTTAGCTGCCTTTTTGCTTCTTTTGTTAATTTGAGCTCATTTAATCCTGAAAATACAAAAGGAAGACAAAAACACACTTTTTCCAACATTAGTACTAAAAAAGGGTTAGTTTTATGCCACAATTGATGTAATTTATATGTTGCATTTTGTGCACAACAAATACCCCCACACTTGAATCTTTGCTTGTCCTCAAGCAAAACTCTTTGTAATGTGGCTTTACACTCCCAAATGGAATGGGTAGAAGAGAAGGTTTTTGGGCTTGTCATAGAGTGTCGGGATTTCCAAGATTCTTTATTAAGTTTTTATATTATTTATTTACAATCCTATTCGTCATGATTTATTTAAAACTTTACATATGATAAATTACTTATTAGGGCATAACATGCCTCTTTAAAATTTTATTTATATACAAGTTCACATACCTCGCGGGGATCACTCAACACTCGGCCGAAGATGTATTTTAGTGAATTACTCGAGAGCGGCATGGAACTTACTCCTACCATAGGCTTGCCAAGCAATCAATCCTCCTCCTTTTTAACTATATATTTTTGTAAATATCAAGAGGACTTTTGGGTAAAGGGTTAGGCTTGGGTTAAAGGTAGGTGGTTGAGTTAGTGGTTAGTAAAAGGGTGAAAGGCGTAAAAAACGTCGGTTTTCGTATGACTTTTTATTTTTGCAATTTTTTTATTTTGATGAAGCCTTTATTCAAACAAAGTTATTTTTGATGAACTTGTTTGTTTATTTCTCTTTTTCTTCATCATCAGCATTTTTTTAATAGTCATACGAAAAACCGAGCCTGTTACTAAAACAAAGGGTTAAAAATAAAAAAGGTTTTGGTGGGTGAAAGGGTGTTTGGTTTGGGTTATGAAATGAAAAGGTTTAGGCTTAAAGGGGTTAACTAGGGGGATATTGGGTAGGTGGTAAAAAAAAAGAAAAATAATGGTGTAGAAATAAAAAGGGTTAGTCCTAATGCCTCCATCATTTACTTACTCGGGTTTAAGTTGGTAAGGACGGGGAATGTATCGTTGTGGCAAGTTCTAGAGTCATAAGAACCAAGCGGCTATTCACACAAGAAACGAAAAATGAAAGATATGTATTTGTATGCTCAATAAAGGCTCAAAACTCACTTTTGTGGGAATGAGTTTTTATGTGATCAAGTATATATAATCAAATTTTAACTAAGCTTGTCATGCCGTTTCATAATTTTCTTATGTTGGTTCTTTTTATCACGACGCTATCGGTTGTAAATTTGTAAAAATATAACTTTTTTAGAATTTGAAATTCCCGAGTTAAACCTAGACAAGTAAAAAAAATGAAAAAATTTTGAAAAAAAATTTGGGGTGATTAGCGGTTCCAATAGAGTTTTGTGTAAGGCTTGTAATTAGGATTTGCAAGATTCAAGGTTTTAGCATCTCCCCACACTTAAATTACACATTGTCCTCAATGTGTCCTAAAAATAAGTTTTTAGGTTGATTGAATGTGTAAAAAGGTGTTTAAAAAGCAAAATTTTGTGTTACTGGACGTCTGGACACGGCCCCGTGTCCGATGGACACGACCTCGTGTTCAGGTGCCAGTAACGAAAACTTACAGAAGGTGGACACGGGGGTGTGTCCACTGGGCACGACCCCGTGTCTGGCAAAAAGTCTACAGAATTAAACAAACAGTAGGTATGGGGAAGTGGGCACGGGGGCGTGTCGGCTGGACACGACCCCATGTAGACAATCTGCAAAGTTGAAAAATAGGTTTCTGGCTCCGGTTTTCCTGCTCCGGCTTTAGTAGTACTAATATTTAGCACTCTAAGCCTCGTATGTACCTGTTTTATCAATAAACACTACACCAAACCATAGCAAACATCCTAAATTACCATGTTCAACATCCACGTCACAAAGTTAAAAAGAAAAACAAATGCAGAAAGTAAAAAGAGTTAAAGGAAAGTAAATTGTTCAACATACGGCACGCAGGCTGGAAATTGTTCAAGATAAAGGGGGGGTTAACCTGTGGGATCACCAACCAACCGTTCCTGCCTCCGCTCCTCCCGCCTAGTCCATGTCCTCGTCCTCATCATCATCTCCTCCTCCACCATGCCCCGCTATGTACTCCCGGATATTCCCAATATCATCTTGGATATCGGTTATGTTTCTCTCGATTGCTCCAACCCGGGTGTACGTGTTGCTTACCATGTTATAGGTGTTCCTGGTGCATATGAGGTTTTCCTGCAATAAATTATGTAAACTTTGGAAGTTAGAAAAACCACCTCCTCGTGAGGAGGATTGGCCCGAATCACCGTGGGGCTGGTACTGGTAGTGGGGAGGTTGTTGAAACTGTGGAGCGTGGAGGACGAGTGCTTCTTGCGGGTTCCATGCATGTTTCGGAGCAGGAGATACGGAACATCGAGGTGTCTGCGGGTATGAATGCAATAAAGGACTATCAGGTCTCTCAACCCTACAACGCCACCGCTATCATGCCTTTGGTTAAGAGAGTAACCGAGGACCCTATGGATGTATCGGTAGAGTGGGTCCCTCAACTTAGTGCTCTTAGTGCTGCTTGGGTTGTAGTGCCCTTCACCAATCTGAGCCCACGCGGCTTGGCGTTCGTTCTCATCCAACTCTCGCACCCCTCCGGTGTTATCTTCATTACCCGCATCTTCCTCCGCATACAGCCCAACTATCGACCCAAATTGTGCCATAGAAATCGAGTACCTAGTTCCACCACATCGGAATCCCACCCCATTATTGTCGAAAGGGTCGCACCTTGAATTGAACGTGAAGGTGCTATAGAATTCCATAGTGCACTCGTGGACTGAGCGAAGTCGAGTGGTTAGGGCGACTCTTAGTGGGCCGGTAGCGAGGTTGTTAAACCGGTCAAGTTGGTTCACCATTGCTAACAGATCCATGCATGCTTGTCTTGGGTATTCTTCCGGTCTTGTTTGAAGTACTTCGTATCTTGCCCTAGCATCGAGCTCATTTGCGTTGAACCTCGTGAATTTCTTCAACATCTAAAAGAATACACCAAAAGTTAGCATGAAACAGTGGAATTTTCGGATAAAACTGCAAACAACGAGCTGGACACGGCCCCGTGTTTAGCGGACACGACCCCGTGTCCAGGCGTCTGTTACTCAAAAATTTCATTTTTCGACCTGGTCCCGAAAACTTGAAAATCTTTGGTCCACTAGGTGCGGTTTCCCCCGAAAATGAAACCCCAAGTGCCATTTTTCCCAAAACAACCCGTTTACCCCTTCAATTTTATCTTTTTCGGTTCAAAAACAAGGGTTTGGGGTTTATGTGAGAAATCGGGCGAATCTTTGAACAATACAAGTGGATTTACTTCCTATAACATTAATCTAACTAAATCCTAACAGATTTAAGCAAAAATTTGAGGTTCGATCCGGATGGAGTTCAAGAACCCTAGATTTTTCCCCAAATTTTTGATGTTTTAACTACATGCAAATGCCTAATCTAACTACTAATGATGATAGAATCATACCTTGATGTTGTTAGAAGTAGAGGAGACGTCGAAAATCTGTGGAAAATCGCCTTGAACCAGAGTGTTTTTGGGGAAACGGGGCGTGTGGAATGGTGTAACTGTTATGAAAAAGGGGATTTATCCCGACAGTCGCGCGGACACGGCCTCATGCCGAGCGAAGTTTTTTTTAAGTGCTCGTGTGAGTGCCCTTGTTTTCCCAAAACTTGGTTAGAAGACTTACCGATTAAGATGTCATCCCGTTGGTTCGTAACTTACCAGGTATGATGTTGATGTTTTTACTCTTCGACCGTTTGAAGCGAGATCTCTTCCTCTTCATCCTCAATGAATCCTTGATAGAGTTTCAGCCATTGGCCATTGACTTTGAATGGAATTCCATTCCGAGATTTAATTTCTACTGCACCGTGTGGGAAAATATGGGTGATGGAAAAAGGTCCTGACCACCTAGACTTTAATTTACCAGGAAAGAATCGAAGTCATGAATTAAACAAAAGAACTTGATCTCCTACTCGAAATTCATTAGGTTTAATATGTTTGTCATGCAAGTTTTTCATTCTTTCCTTATAAATTTCAGAGTTTGAGTATGCATAATTCCTAAGTTCGTCTAATTCATTTAATTGACAGAATCGATTTCTACCGGCAAATTCTAAATCTAAGTTTACATTCTTAATTGCCCAGTAGGCTTTGTGTGCAATTTCTACTGGCAAATGACAGCTTTTTCCATAGACTAGCTTATATGGGGTTGTACCTATTGTTGTTTTATAAGCAGTTCGAAAAGCCCATAAAGCATCATCTAATTTATCTGCCCATTCCTTTTTATTTAACCCTACGGTTTTTTCAAGTATTCATTTTAAACCTCTATTAGTCACTTCAGCTTGTCCGTTTGTTTAAGGGTGATATGCTGTTGAGACCCGGTGATAGACCCCATATCTTGTTAAAAAAATTTCAAGTTGATGATTGCAAAAATGGGTACCTCTATCACTTATTAATGCTTTAGGTGTTCCAAAACGAGAGAATATTTTTTTTTTCAGAAATCTTACCACGACTCTTTCATCATTTGTTGGAAGTGCCTCGGCCTCGGCCCATTTAGACAAGTAATCTACTGCCACAAGTATATATTTGTTTCCTTTTGACGGTGGGAAAGGTCCCATAAAGTCGAGTCCCCACACATCAAAAATTTCACAAACAAGAATGCCACTTTGGGGCATTTCGTTTTTGGAAGAAATATTACCTGTTCTTTGGCAAGCATCACATGTTTTGACAAGACTTTGGGCGTCTTTGTAAATGGTTGGCCAATAAAATCCTGAATCAAATACCTTTCATGCGGTACTAGCGGCACCATGATGTCCTCTGTATGGACCTTCATGACAATGGCGGAGAATTCTTCGTGCTTCGCTACCATGTACGCATCTTCGAATGAGTTGGTCGGCACACATTTTGAAAAGATAAGGATCTTCCCAAAAATAATGCTTCACATTAGCAAAGAATTTATTTCTTTGATGATGTGGCCAA
Source organism: Helianthus tuberosus (assembly GCA_030545235.1). Classification (NCBI taxonomy): domain Eukaryota; kingdom Viridiplantae; phylum Streptophyta; class Magnoliopsida; order Asterales; family Asteraceae; genus Helianthus; species Helianthus tuberosus. The sequence continues at coordinate 100,178,634 of CM060446.1, read as the reverse complement.
CCTTTTGCGATTATACCGCTAGCTAGGTAGTTAGCATAGTCGGCGTACCATGGTTCTTCTTTGTACTCCACCATTTCTAGGGACTCTGTTGGAAATTTTTCGTTGATTTGCTCGTCCCTGGTTGCCTCAAAAGCTGGGTCTTCTAAGCGCGAAAGATGATCTGATGCGGTGTTTTCTGCTCCTCTTTTGTCTTTGATTTCAATATCAAATTCTTGGAGGAGTAAAATCCACCAAATCAAACGTGGTTTTGCGTCCTGCTTTTTGAAGAGATATCGAATGGCTGCATGATCTGTATAGACTATAGTTTTAGAAAGAACAAGATAAGAACGAAATTTATCAAAAGCAAATACCACAGCTAGTAATTCTTTTTCAGTTGTTGTGTAATTTCCTTGTGCATCGTTAAGCGTTTTACTAGCATAATAAATTGGGCGAAAATGCTTTTCTTTTCTTTGTCCCAAGACAGCTCCAACTGCAAAGTCACTTGCATCACACATGATTTCGAAAGGAAATTTCCAATCAGGCGCTATCATGATAGGTGCATTGACTAGCATTTCCTAGAATTGCTTGATTGCAATCCTTGTCAAAGATGAAAGGGGCATCTTTTTCAAGTAATTTTGTTAGAGGCCTTGAAATTTTAGAAAAGTCTTTGATAAACCGCCTATAAAATCCGGCATGCCCTAGGAAACTTCTGATAGCTCTAACGGAGGATGGGGGTGGTAATCGAGAAATAGTGTCTATTTTGGCTCGATCAACCTCCATCCCTTTGCTTGAGATTTTATGACCGAGTACTATTCCCTCCGTTACCATGAAATGGCATTTTTCCCAATTAAGGGCGAGGTTAGTTTCCTCACATCGGGATAGCATTCGTTCAAGGTTATCGAGGCATTGGTCGTATGAATCCCCAAAGATAGAAAAGTCGTCCATGAAGACTTCCATTGTCTTTTCTATCTTGTCATTGAAGATGGCCACCATGCAACATTGGAAGGTTGCGGGAGCATTACATAGACCAAATGGCATGCGTCGATAAGCAAAAGTTCCATAGAGACATGTGAAGGTTGTCTTTTCTTGGTCTTCGGGTGCTATCGGGATTTGAAAGTAACCTGAAAAACCATCCAAGAAACAGTAAAATTTATGACCGAATAATCTTTCCAACATTTGATCAATGAAGGGCAAAGGAAAGCGATCTTTCCTTGTTGCTTCATTTAATCATCTATAATCTATACATACTCTCCATCCTGTGACGGTTCTCGTTGGTATTAATTCATTCTTTTCGTTAGTTATTACCGTCATACCTCCTTTCTTTGGAACTACTTGGACGGGTCTTACCCAAGGACTATCGGAGATAGGATAAATAAGTCCGGCGTCAAGTAATTTGATGACTTCGTTTTTAACCACTTCTTGAACATTTGGATTTACTCGACGTTGTGGTTGTATTACTGATTTGTAGTCATCATTCATTAAAATTTTGTGCGTGCACATGGAAGGACTTATTCCTTTAATATCTACAAGCTTCCAAGCAATCGCATTTTTGTGTTTTTTCAAAAGATTAATTAATTTTTCTTTTTCTAAACTACTTAACTTAGACGAAATAATTACAGGTGATTTACCATCTTTGTCTAGAAAAGCATATTCCAAACCTTTTGGAAGTTCTTTGAGCTCAAGAGGTGGGTCTTTAGGAGACTCCTTATTTGGTTGCTCATTTTGATCAAGAACTTTAAAAGTTTGTTCTATGGCGACCTCTTCTTCAACAAAGTGGTCAATCTTTTCATTTGTATCGGGTGGTTCATCTTCATCTTCAATTAGGGGGTCATTATTGCCGAATGGATATTTCATTGACCGCTCAAGATCGACACTCTTTTTAAATGCCCCTAATTGAATGGGTAGATTGTTGAACTTCCGATTTTTCAAAGCTTCGTGAGTTTTTACAAATGGTTGTCCCAACACTAGAGGAGCGTGATCGAGGATGACAAAGTCGGTTGGGATTACCATTTGATTTGTTTGAACCAAGACATCCTCAACTACACCGATTGATTTTATTATTTTCCGATTAGATAGAAAAATAGGTATTTGAAGTGGAGAAAAATCACTAATACTTAATTTTTCGAAAATGTAGTTGGGCATTATGTTAACATAAAGATCTTAATCAATTGTGACATTACTAATAAATGAATTTTGAAAAAAAAAAACATGGAACCGGTGTAATGTTGATTTCAAATGGGTCTTCTTTTATTAGCGAGGTTTGATCATTAGTTAACTTAACGCTTACCGTTTCGTCAATTTTTGTGTTAGTGTTTAACTCTTTTAAAAACTTAGCATGAGTGGGTACTAAACAATGATTTTCAACAGAAGGTGACAAGAGATTAATTTCTTCAAAATTAGACTCTTCTTGAATTTAAACGTTGTCAGACTCACCTTTTTCGTTGTTTAACTCATGTGTCGGTTTTTCACTTATTTGTTCTTCCATTTTTACACTTTCAATTATCTCTTCTTTATTTAATTCTTCTCTTGCGCGGGACTCCTCTTCCCTTGCGCGAGATTCTTTTATATAGCGCTCGATAACTTTAAGGTGTTCTAATATCCTATCGGTCACTTCGGTTATAGAAAAAGGACCGGGATTTTCAAAGCTCGAATCCGGTTGTTCGATCATTTGTTCCTCATAATACCTATATGAAGTAGATGGTTCACACCATTGTTCTTCATTGTAAGCATATGATGGATAAGGGTCGTAATTTTGTTCTTCATAATACTCATATGAGGTGGGTTGTTCACGCCATGATTCCTCATAATAAGCATATGAAGGTGGTGGCTCATATCTTGGTTCCTCAAAGTATGAGTAAGAAGGCTCATACCTTGGTTCATCAAAATATGAGTATGAGGGAGGAGGTTCATACCTTTGGTCTTCATAGGATGTGTATGAAGTTGATGGCTCGTACCTGGGCTCCTCATAGTAGGTGTATGAAGTGGATGGTTGATATAAGTTTCAATATTGAACCGAGTGCGGGTCACCACAATTAGTGCAATAATTATTCCTATAATCATCCTCCTCATAGGTGTAGGTGTACCCTCCTGAGTATTGATCCATAAGAATCACTCAGCAGACCACAACCAAGTCTCGAGACCAGAAAACAAAAATGAAAACGGAAACAGAGGCTGGACACGGCCCCGTGTTCAGTGGACACGGCCCCGTGTACAGAATCTGTATCTGGGCGTTTTAATTAAAGTTACTGATTTCGTTGAGCAAGGGGGCGTGTTCAGTGAGCACGGCCCCGTGTTTAGTTTCTGTTACTAGGTGTTTTATGAAAAATGTGCAGCACAGTGAGCACGGCCCGTGTTCAACTTACTGTAAATGCAAGACTAAACTAAAATACAGAAAAATGTGCGCGCGTTTTAAAAAGGTTTTGAAAAACTGATTAGGCCGTCGATTTTAAGTTTTCTTAAAATCCTTGTGTCCCCGGCAACGGCGCCAAAAACTTGATGCGGGTTGGTGTGTATATGGAATTAAGTATATTTTAAGCCCTTTTTACACGTTAGTCAAGTTTTAAATTTATAAAACACGATATTTTACTAACACCAAACACACTTATGGGCAAGTGCACCCATCGTGAGCGTAGTATAGTGTTGGCAAGATACCGAGGTCGTCCAAGGACACAAGAGCTTTTAGTACCGGTTTATCCTCAACGTCTAATCAAATAAAAAGTTTAGAAAAAGGTTTTAAACTAGAAAAATAAAAACTAACTAAAATGCTGAAAAATAAAATAAAAGTAAAAACGGATAGACAAGATGAATCACTTGGCTCCGACTCATGTTTAGTGTAACCTTTGATTATTTCCGCACTTTTGCACTTTTTAAGAGATTATCTTAGTTATTGTAATAGGCCCTCTTTTGAAGGTGACGTTACCCTCAACCGAGTAGTTTGAGTCAGCAAGGATACAATCCTAAAGGGTCGGATTATTGAAAGATAATTAATTAAGTTATTAATGCATATTATGGTAGGCCCCTCTTTTGAAGGTGACGTTACCCTCGGCTAAGTAGTCCGAGTCAGCAGGGATACAGTCCTAAGTAGCCGGGTTAAAGTATTAATAGTAGCTTACATATGAGGGGGTCAAAGAGTTTGGACCCCCGCCATCCAATACCGGTGGGTATTGAAGGAGGTCCTGCTAAATTTGACCTAGGTCCTTGCAGGATCTATACACTGAATAAGGCAATACTCTTACCAAACTGTTCCCTTAACCCCCAACCAGGTAGCCAACATACCTCCATATAGACCGTGGAGATATGAATGGTGAAAATCTTTTATTTTATATAGACAGTAAAATAATGCCAAGACACCACGGACAAACGATAAGGAAGAATCACCTTCAACATAAGAAATTAGTTATTAAAGTCATTAATACATAACCAAATAAAAAGTGCGAAAAGATTAAAAATAAAAAGTATTACACTAGACACTTGTCTTCACCAAGTGATGTAAGAGACTTAGGCAAACATGGCATTTGATTGTCAAGAACTCTTACGATCAATCTTGGATCCCGAGACGACTCACACACTCTATGATGGACAATGGATGATGGTGGTGGATGATGGTGTTGTGATGGTGGTGGGTGGTGGGTGAAGTGTGAGAGAGGTGGTCTGCCAAGGGATGGTTTGCAAATGAGCCAAGCACCCCTATTTATAGGCTGAACAGTAGTTCGGGCACGGCCCCGTGTCCATCATCCTTCTCTTTCTTCATTAATTGCAGTTTGTCTGCATCAGTTGACCACGCCCCCGTGTGCAGAAGCAAATCTGTACTATCAAGATTTCCCCAGATTCTGCGAATCTTAGAGTTGACCACGGCCCCGTGTCTACTGAGCATGACCCCGTGGTGGGCGATAAAAGCTTCTACAGCTTTGTCTTTTCTGCTGGCACTTGGGCACGCCCTCGTGTTCACTGAGCACGGGGCGTGTTCACTGAGCACGGGGCGTGTTCAGCCTTCTGTCTTCTTGTTTTTGCTTGGAAGATGTTGTCGGGGGGTAGGACATGCCACGTTTGTTCCTTTTCTTGTATTTATGTTAGATTTAGCTGCTTTTTGGCTTCTTTTGTTAATTTGAGCTCATTTAATCCTGAAAATATAAAAGGAAGACAAAAACACACTTTTTCCAACATTAGTACTAAAAAGGGTTAGTTTTATGCCACAATTGATGTAATTTATATGTTGCATTTTGTGCACATCAAGCCCCTAATAGGTTGGCCATTTCGTTTTAGCCAAAAACGAAACGAACTAGTCAAAAGGGTTTCAAAAGCTAATTTTTGAAAGCTCCCACTTGACCCGCGATCTCTATCTTCATGGTACCTGTTTGGCATTTATCTTGATCTTGATCTTGTACTCGAAGGATTACAATAATAAATTTGAAAATACAATAAAACCAAATCTATTCTAATCCTATCTATTACATCGGATCCAATATCCGCAACAAAATACAAATAAAAAATACTATTACATCGGATCCAATATCCGAAAAAAATACAAATCAAAATAAAACCATAACCAACACAACCATGACAAAGGTCATAACCTAGGGCTCGATTCACATCACAATCCATAGACAACCAAAAGCTTTTGATCTTTTGTCAAAACAAATAATTTTTTGACAAATAAAACATAGATCAAAATTATAACTTTACCATCTATACGCGTGTAACCGTGGCTCTGATACCACTGATGGGAATCAGTGTATCAAAATAATAGCAGAAGCGGTTTATATAATTTACCAAAAGCCGATTATATTAATTTGATTTATTAATCCGATTAATAAATATTCCCAATCAGGATCAAGGTTATACGCGTATAAACAAATAAAAGGAATAAACAACCGTAGAGGGTTTTAGTAATCAACCTTTGACGACTACACCAAAATTGTAACACGCGGGTTACAACGAATCCTCGCTAGTAGGAAGTTCACCACCGAAGGCGGTGGCGATGCTTGGTCGATGGCAAGTGGGTGGCGGCCAAGCTTAGGAGGGTGGCTAGGGTTTTTTGTTTTTATAAAAGTGTGTCTAGGGTTCCACCTTAATCATCCTTTTATAAAATGTCACACCCCAATATTTCCACATATTACCGGTGGGGAGTATCGTGACGTAGTTGATATCATCATAGTCAAATATACACAGTTTATTGCACAGCGGAAGTCTTGGTAGAAAATACTATTACAAACTGAAATGTAAAGTACGAATAAAATATTATACAGACGGTTGTAAGAGGATCCACAGGCGGATCTAAAAATATAATACAAAACATGGTTCAACAGACTTTAAGCATTAAGAACTTGCAAGATTCTTTAACTAACGCCCAGAGCTCCCAGCCAATTACGAATAGCACCTGTCACTTAGTCTTTTTGAAAAATACGCCAGTTTACACTGGTAAATACAATTAACCGACTCTTTTGAAAACATTTATGAAAATTGATTTAAATACACAAGGCACAAAATTTTCTTTTATAACTTGGGATAATTGTATAACGATAATCTTGTATCAGATTCACATGTGTGTCATACATTTAGGGCCGGGATAAAAGCCGAACAAGATTAATCGACACACCACTAATATAATCCCACGGCGAGTTATCCTCAACAAGTGGGTATATCTTTTTACATGCGCACTGTCAGGTGTATGCCTACACCTCGTGCTTAAGTCGTGGCCATTTACGATTTTAAATGAGCCGAGGATATCCAGGACACGGTCGTTAACCCCCAATGTATATTTGTTATCAAGTAACACTGGCTAAAACGGGATTATGCCATTTAAGGGAAAATAAGTTAAAAGTATTTACCTGAGCTTAAAATGCAAGTTCTGTATACTTAGCCGTATAATCTACTCAAACAAGTGCAAATAGCTTCTACCGGGGCTCTTAATCTGGAACGAAGGTTTTATTAACCTATTAGATTACTAATGAGTCTTATTTAAGTTGTAAACTTAGACCGGTTAGTTTAAAGAAAGGTTTACGGTACGAAACGCTAGATTAAGCGATGACTGGATTGGAATGTAATTTAGACACGACAAGTATGGAGACTTGTATAAAATGGGTAAACTAAATACATTCTGGATTTTGAAGTTAAAATGATATGAATTGACCCGTTTCGGCTAATTTATGCAAACTAGTTACATAAACCGTACCGAGCGCGTATATGCATAACGGGTAGCCATGAGTCATGTACAAGTTCCATAAGTTATTATGCTTTAAATATGTTATGATATCAGTAGGATATCAACAATTATGCCCAAAAAGATTTTTAAACCAAATTAAGTCCCGTAAGGGTGTTTTGGTCATTTTAAAATTTATAAAAGAGGTTTAAATATAAACTGATGTTCTGGTCTAAAACATTCTGTAAAAATATTTATTTTATAATGTTATAACAGTAAGATATCATATATATGTGTGGTTTACCATTTATGGCCAAACTATGCACCGTAGGGGCATTTTGGTCATTTCACATATGTTTTTAAGGACAAAATTAGAAGTTTGAGTTCATGACTTATACCTACTGTAAAAGTATTAAAATTTATTCATGAATTCAGTAGGTAACAAGTCTTAGGTGCTAAATATGATTTTAAACCATACTATGCACCTAATTAGCGTAAAAATCGATAATTGACGATATTTGCAAAGTTTATGTGATTCTGAGATTTTGACCAGCCTTGGATGGTTAAAATATTTTATTTAACATATAACATCAGTAGGAAAAGGTTTGGTATGTTAATCATATGCAAATCACAATTTATTAGCAAAAAGGGCATTATCGTCAATTATATCATTTATACAAGAGAACTCAATGATATGGTCAGTATATAATCTGATCCAACATTCTAAAAATCCCTAAAAATAATATCATAACAGTAGGTAATGAGTTTGGTGCCAAAATTTGGGTTTAAACATGATTTATGCACAAAAGCATAATTTAATTATAAAAAGTTAAATTTTCTGATATCTTGCATAACTTTGATTTGAGACCAGAAAATAATGTCAAAATAACTTAGACATGTTTATATATCAGTAACTAAGTTATTTGCATGCTTACATATTTAAAAATCTTGTTTTTAAAGCATAAGGGCATAATGGTCAAAGTTTAAGCATAATAACAGAAACAAGCAATAAACTCAGATAACTAAGGGACCATGTAGTATAACCTCAGAGGGTTATACTAACATATAATATGGTCACAAAGGAACCTTAAGGAATAAAGAAACTAAGCTAATTCGGGTCAGAACTGAAAGTCAAAGCAAAGTCAATTTTTGTGACTTTCGGTTGCAAACCGAACTTAAACTCAGAATTGTCGGGTTGAACATGTCTAGACATGTTCTAATAATATTTACCAAGTTATTAAAGTGATAAAACATATTTTATAGCTTCTACATTATCAGATATGAATTTTTATTAAAAACTGACCCGTTTGACCTTTATGTTAAATACTTTGACCCGACAATTAACTAAGTAAACGTGATAATTAGGACGTGCCCTTTTGAGGGATTAACACCTACTTAATTACCAACACATAGCCATATTCGTTTAGAACTATGGTTGGACCGTTAATGAATAAACTAAAAGTCAAAGCATAATTACGATAACTTTGACTTTCGGTCCTAAACATATAAAACTGAACTACAGAAGCTAAGAACACTTACTCAAGGTCCTAGCACGAAGTTTGAACTTAGGAGGGCTTCCTTCTTGTCCAGTAATCCCAGAAAATGAAGCTAGAGAGTGATGTTTGAGAATTTCTTGAATGAGCAAGTCTTGAAAGCTCAAAATGAGCTCTATTTATAGGGAATTCCATCTCACAAGATCAAGGCAGGTGTAATTTGATGTTTTTAGATGATTACAAGTGTCCAAGTGGTATAATAAAACCATTTGCATGCTGCTGAATTCGATTACAGAGTCCAGAAGATCCTGAAAGATTTCAGGTTTGCATGCTGGCAGCTGCCAGTCACTGGCTGGAAATTGGTCTCGCCCGTGACACGCGCCAGGTGCAGGCAGATCCTGCACGACACGCGGGGAAGTGCAGTTTCAAAACTTGTTTTGTTATTTACAAGTTTGGTCCCTACACTTATATAACTCGTATTTTTTCATTTCCAGCATTAGGGGCCCATCCATTTAGTTTCCAAATGTTCTTGGGAATAAAACCAAATATCATTAAGTTCCGGATTCGATAAAACGGTCTCCCGGGAGTAGAATTATCATATTGACACTTTCAACCCTTCTTCTTGGAATTTGCAAAATAAATCATATAATTGTACCGAAACTTTATGAAATCATTATCCGAAATTCGTGAGAGTATAATAAAACATTACAAAGCCTCCGGATCGTTAAAAGGTCACTCAGAGGTAAGAATTTTGACACGTTTAACCCTGTGTTTTGTAAACTTTCGATTTTAATCACAAACGGTTCTTGCGTCCCACAATTTAGTCAATAAAGAATACGAACATCGTGTAAGGTCAATCAGAGGCACAAGTTTGGCATGTTGACACTTTTAGTCCTTCCATATACATCTTTTCACTGTTTATCAACTTTAGTCCCTCAAAGTTAACTTTTTACATGATTAGGGTTTATGACACGTGTCATCACTATATTGGACATGATTTTGCGAGGTGTTACACAAAACCCAATCTTACAATAAGGCCCTTTAATATTATACAATTATAATCCTCTTAATAATAATCTAATTAATATTAAGTCCCTCGTGTTTAAACTATTATTATTTCACAAACAATAATCAACCTACTCGTGAACATATACGATTTGTGTACCAACGTGTAACTCTTCGGATCGTACCAAGTTAGTTACGTTGACTTTAATTACGGTCGGACATACATATATCCAACAAAAACCTCCTTCAAGTGAGCAGGTCGCTCGGGCGAAGTCTGCTTGATGTGGTAATTGATCGTTGCAGTGGTGCTGAAGACGAAGTCGCCTGTTATACTTAATGTGGTAGTTGGTTGATCGACTCTGGTAGTAAACACGAAGTAGCTGGTGATGGGTTTGTGTATGTCACACCCCGATATTTCCACGTATTACCGGTGGGCCCGGTGGGGAGTATCGTGACGTAGTTGATATCATCATAGTCAAACAACACAATATTTAAATGCACTGCGGAAGCAAAAGATAGATTTATTTCAACCAAATAAATTGTAATATAAAGTATCACAATGTAGTTGAAATAGATCCACAGGCGGATCAAAATAAAGAGGAAACTGTTCAACAGACTTGGACACCTAAAGCTTTGCGAGACTTGCTTACTGGTGCCTGGAGTATCCAGCCTATTACGTGTAGCACCTGCACTTAACCTTTTTGGAAAATACGTCAGTTTACACTGGTAAATACAACTTAACTGACTCATTTTGAAAAGAGTTTGAAAATTGATTTGAATGGACTTCGGCAAAAATATCTTTTATAACTTGGGACAATTGTTAAGATAATCATGTATACAGTTTTACTTATTTGTCGTCCATTAGGGCCGGTTTGTAGGGCCGGTCTAGATTAATTGACACGCCACAGGTATAATGCCCACAAGGATTATTTCCTTAAAGTGGATTACCAGTTTTTACATAATGCATCTATCAGGTGTACGCCTACACCCCGTGCTTAGGTCGTGGCCATTTCTTTGAATGATGCCAAGGATATCCGGGACATGGTCATTTAACCTCCAAGGGCCATACACCAAATAATACAGAATAAAGCGTGTTATGTAAATACATTAATCACAATCCGATTTAAATGACTACATACCCGACCAAGCGGTACTTTTATAGTACCGTATCCCAAGCCCGTATAGGGAAAATAAGTTAAGAGTATTTACCTGAGCAATGTATAAGTCAAATACAGCAAATACAGATGGATTTTACTGGGCTCCTAATCTGGAACGAATGTTTATAATAACCTATTAGAATCCTAACGGGTCTTTAATTAAGTTTAGACTTAGACCGGTTAGTTTTCAAAGGATTACATGGTTCAACGCATGACAAAGCGAAGACCGGTTTAGAATGTGGTTTAGACCCGAAAAGCTTGGATACTTGTTTAATATGGGTAACTTAAACACATTCTGGATTTTGAGATGAAAACGACATGGTTTGGCCCGTTTCGGCTAATATGTGTAAACTAGTTATATAAGCCGATCCGAACGCGAAAAGTGCGTAACGAGTAACCAAAAGAGTCATATGTAAGTTTCCTAAGTCAATATGCCATAATTATGTTGTGACATCAGTAAGATATCTTTTATTATGCCCAAAACGGATTTAAACTCAAATTATGCCCCGTAGGGGTATTTTGGTCATTTAAAAGGTTATAAAAGGGTTTAATTTGTAATCTGAGTTACAGGTCTGATTTATCTAGTAAATATACTTAATTTACTAAGTTATATCAGTAGGGTATGACCTATATGTGAAACTTATCATTTAAAACCAAACTATGCACCTTAGGGGTATTTTGGTAATTTCACTTAGGCTTAAAAGGTCAAAACTGGAAACTTGAGTTTAAAAACTTTTACTTACTGTTAATATATAAAAATATACTAAAAATATCAGTAGGTATCAACCTTATATGTTTAAAATAGTTTTAGTACATACTATGCGTTAAAAACGCTTAAAAGGCGATTTGGAGCCATTTCCGGGTTTTCAAAGCAAAGCTGATATTTTTATAATTCCAGAAGGCTCAAAATACTTTATTTATTAAATAAAATCAGTAGCAAAAGGTTTGGGGTCAAAAGGATTTGTAAAACTCATTTTATAGCTTAAAAGGGCAAAACCGGTATTAACCGAATTAAAGCTACGACCCTAAGTTATGCTCAGCCTAAAATTAATTAAAAATCTCCAAAAATCCCAAAATATTATATTACATCAGTGGGTAAAAAGTTTGATATCAAAAAGTGAGTTTAAATAGGCTATATGCTAATTACGCCATTTAATTAACAAGAAGCTTTCTAATTACTCTAATGAGCATAACTCTTACCCTAGACCTCAAACTGATATCAAATTTTGGGTGCAAGTTTATAAATCAGTAACTAAGGTTTTTACTCTTTTACATTTTCAAAAATCATGTTTTAAGGTGAAAAGGGCATAATAGTCAACATATAAGCCATTAACGGAAACATGCATGTGAATCGGATATCTATTGAACCAAGGTGTATAATCTCAGGGAGTTATACTTATATGAAACCTGGTCCAAATAAAGCTCTAAGGCAATTCTAAAACATGCTTAAACGGGTCAGAACTGAAAGTCAAAGCAAAAGTCAATTTATGCGACTTTCGGTTCCGATCCGGGTCTAAACTAAAAATTGTCGGGTTGAACATGTTTAGACATGTTCTTACATTAATTACCAAGTTATATTAGTGATCAAACAGGTTGCATGTCTCCTACATTTCTAATTATGCATTAATTTGAAGATAAGCATTCTGTTGACTTTTTATTAACAAGTTTGACCCGACAATTGACCTAGTTAGAATTGGAATCAGAGAGTACCCTTTTAAGGGTTTATTACCCACATAATTACCTACTTATAGGTACTTTCAATTCGAGATTTGACTGAGCAAAATTTATTTAATCTCGAAGTCAAACGTTAATTATGACGGTTTGACTTTTAGCTAATTAACTAGGCTAAACTGAATTATGAAGAGTTAAGGACACTTACAGTAGTCCTATGCACGATTAGGGAGCCTAAGAAACTTTGTTGCTGATCAGAGGAGCTCCAAAAGTGAAGTTGCAATTGAATGAACAAATGTTGCAACTTTGGGTGTTCTTATATAGTGAATTTTGATCACTTAGGATCATGCCAAGGAAGCCTATGAATGTTTCCAGATCAAGACAAGTGCCCTCTATGCATGTAATACCATTGGAGAGCCCCTGGTATAAGAAAACAAATGTTTAAAGTCGGTTTCAGAGCTGCAACAGGCAGCTGTGCCAGATTCCGCGCTGGTCACTTGTTCGCGGGCCGCGAGAGGCCTCTCGCGGGGCGTCTAAAACTGCGCAACAGGCCAAACAAGTTTCATCTTTTGCAATTCAGCCCCTGGTCCTTTCTAACGTGGTTTTAAGTGTTTTTCTTGCACTTTTGGCCCTCTAACTTGATTTTTAAGGACCTTAAGACTTTTACAAACTTGGTTAAGTCCTTGGTTAACTTTGTGCTTATCCGAAAAGTCACAAATTTCAACGTTGATGTTTTTAACCCTTCGTATACGGATTTGATCATAACTTTCTCATACGATAATGAAACTTTATGAAATTTTTATCACACATTCTAGTGAGCATATTTTACCATTACAAAGCTTCGGGTTTGCTAAAAGGTCACTCAGAGGTATACTTTAAACATGTTGACACATTTAACCCCTGTGGTTTGTAATTCCTCACTTTCTTTCATTTTCAGCTTCGTATGATCCATGATTTATTCGTTTGAAGGTATAAACATCTTGTAGGGCTATTTTAAAATATATTTATCCATTGTTGGCACTTTGGACCCTTATATTCACATAGTTTCCTTGTTTGTCAACTTTAGTCCCTCTAAAGTACTTTTTCACATATTCAAAGCTTATGACACGTATCGATACATTATTGGACATGAATTTTCGAGGTGTTACATCCTCACCCCCTTAAAAGAAATCTCAACCTCAAGATTCACTGAAACAAATAAGGATATTTTTCTTTCATTGTGGACTCTACCTCCCACGTGTATTCGGGACCTCTGCGGGCATCCCAATTGACCTTTACAATAGGCACATGCTTCCTTCGAAGCTTCTTTACCTGTCGATCCTCAATCGACAATGGGTTTTCCACAAATTTCAAGCTCTCATCTATATGCACATCTGTATGTGGTATGATTAGCGATTCGTCAGCTAGATATTTCTTCATGTTGCAGATGTGGAATACGATGTGAATACCACTGAGCTCTTCAGGCAAGTTCAACTTATAAGCCACTGATCCAACACATTCGATAACCTCGAATGGTCCTATGTACCTTGGGCTTAACTTACCTTTCTTTCCAAATCGCATCACTCCCTTCCAGGGTGATACTCTGAGTAAAACTTTATCACCAACCTCAAACTTTAGAGGTTTACGCTTTGGATCTGCGTAGCTTTTCTGCCTATCTCTGGCAGCTTTCAAGTGGTCACGAATCTGAACAATCTTGTCCGTCGTTTCAAAGACCAAATCAGGTCCTGACAACTGAACTTCTCCTACTTCCGCCCAACAAATAGGCGTTCTGCATTTTCTACCATATAATGCCTCAAAATGCGCAGCCTTAATGCTGGTATGATAGCTATTGTTATAGGAGAACTCAATCAATGGTAGATGGTTATCCCAACTACCACCTAAATCAATTACACATGCACGAAGCATGTCTTCCAAAGTTTGGATGGTACGCTCACTCTGCCCGTCCGTCTGAGGATGGTAAGCCGTACTAAAATTTAAGCGCGTGCCCAAAGACTGTTGGAAACTTTTCCAAAAATGCGACATATATCTGGTATCTCTGTCAGAGATAATGGATACTGGTACACCATGAAGAGATACAATCTTATCTACGTACAGTTGGGCTAACATGTCGGAGCTATAAGTCTCCTTAATGGGCAGGAAATGTGCTGACTTAGTTAGTCTATCTACTATTACCCATATAGTATCATTTCCCTTCCTTGTCCTTGGCAACTTGGTGATGAAATCCATTGTCACCATTTCCCACTTCCATGTGGGAAGCTCAGGCTGTTGTAGCAAACCTGACGGTTTCTGATGTTCAGCTTTGACTTATGCACATGTCAAACATTTAGCTACATAGGCAGCTACAGACTTTTTCAAGCCTATCCACCAATAGTTTGCCTTTAGATCCTGGTACATCTTATCAGCTCCAGGATGAACAGAATATTTGGAACTGTGGGCTTCCTGGAGGATAACATCCCGAAGTCCTCCATAAACTGGAACCCATATTCGTCCATTCAATCTTAGGATTCCGTCCTTGGCATAGGATAACTGCTCCTCAGTTACTCCTAGCTTTTCATCAGGATAGTTAGCTTCCAACACAGCTTCCTTCTGTGCAGCTAACAACCTTTCGTTCAAACTATTCTTTATCGCAATGCTCTTGGCATTGATCCTTATAGGCTTCACTCTTTCCTTCCTGCTTAAGGCATCAGCAACCACATTTGCCTTGCCTGGATGGTATCTTATCTCACAATCATAATCATTTAAAGTTTCCATCCATCGTCTTTGCCTCATGTTTAAGTCCTTCTGATTAAACAAGTGTTGAAGGCTCTTGTGATCTGAGTATATCACACACTTGGTTCCATACAAGTAATGCCTCCACAGTTTCAATGCGAATACAACGGCACCCAGCTCCAAATCATGGGTGGTGTAATTCTTCTCGTGCACCTTTAACTGACGTGAAGCATAGGCAATGACCTTGCCTTTCTGCATAAGCACACAACCTATGCCGGTGTGTGATGCATCACAATATACTACAAATTCATCAATTCCATCAGGCAACGTCAATACAGGAGCATTGCTCAATTTTTGCTTCAAAATATCAAAAGATTCTTGCTGCTTAGGCCCCCAGTCAAACTTGATATTCTTCCTAGTCAACGAAGTTAGGGGTGCAGCAATCCTAGAGAAGTTTTCAATAAACCTCCTATAGTATCCTGCTAGTCCTAGAAAGCTGCAAATCTCCATAGGCGTCTTCGGCTCTTGCCAGTTCATAACTGCTTCCACCTTAGCGGGATCCACCTGGATACCATGTTCACTAACAACATGTCCAAGGAATTGGACTTCTCGAAGCCAAAATTCACACTTCGAAAATTTAGCGTAGAGTTTCTCCTGATGTAGAAGTTTAAGAATACAGCGAAGGTGCTTCTCGTGGTCAGCTTGGCTCTTCGAGTAGATGAGTATGTCGTCGATGAATACGATGACAAATTTATCCAAGTAAGGCTTGCAGACGCGATTCATGAGATCCATGAATGCGGCAGGTGCATTAGTGAGCCCAAAAGGCATCACCAGGAACTCGTAATGACCATAACGAGTCCTGAATGCAGTCTTGTGTACGTCTTCATCTCTAACTTTTAGTTGATGATAGCCCGACCTTAAGTCAATCTTAGAGAAGTAACTTGCCCCTTGAAGTTGATCGAACAGATCGTCGATCCTGGGTAAATGATACCTATTTTTGATAGTTACTTTATTAAGCTCACGGTAGTCGATGCACAGACGCATCGATCCATCCTTCTTCTTGACAAATAGGATTGGCGCTTCCCAAGGAGATGAACTAGGTCTAATGAAACCCTTAGCTAGCAGATCATCTAATTGTGTCCTCAATTCCTTCATCTCTGTTGGTGCCAACCTATAAGGCGCTCTTGCAACAGGCGCTGCTCCAGGGATGATGTCAATTCTGAATTCTACTTACCTATCTGGTGGTAAACCAGGTAGTTCTTCTGGGAAAACTTCAGGGTACTCAGAAATGACCGGAATATCTTCAATCTTGGGTTTCTTCTCATCAATTGTCACTTATGCCATGTAGATAACACAACCCTTCTTCAGACACTTAGAGGCCTTGAGCATAGACACTTGCTCAGGCAGTCCATACTGGGTATCTCCCTGAATGGTAAGTGGCTCACCCGAAGGGGTCTTGATCACCACTTGCTTTTTATTGCAGACGATCTGGGCTTGGTTACGAGATAACCAATCCACGCCTATAACTATATCAAAACCGACTAACTTCAAAGGAAGTAGGGACAGAGGAAAGGAGTGGTTCCTAATGGATATAACACATCCATCTAATATGGTTGATGTGGTTTCTAAGGTACCATCAGCTAATTCCACCTCATATTTCACACTTAAGGTTTTAACAGGTAAGTTCAGCAACTCACAAAACTTATTATCTACAAATGATTTATCAGCTCCTGAATCAAAAAGTACTCTTGCATAGACATCATTTATGAGAAAAGTACCTGTAATCACATTATCGTCTTGGACTGCTTCTTTTGCATCCATTTGGAAGACCCTTGCATTGGTCTTCTTGGCCTCTTCAGGCTTTTTGGCGTATTTAGGGCAGTTGATTTTAATGTGCCCTTTCTCATTGCAGTTGTAGCATGTGACATCTTTAATCTTCTTGCAATCAACAGTCTTGTGCTCCTTAGACTTGCATAACCCACACGCAGGTGACCCTGATTTAGACTTGGACTCAAGTCGGCACTTTCCAAAGTGGCGTTTTTGACAAGTCTTGCACTTTGGCTTTTCCTCAGCTTGCTGGCTACCCTTGTTGGATCCAGAATTCTTCCTGAAGTCAGTATTACCCTTGTGCTTCTTCTCAGATCTTCGCGAGGTATCGTCCTCACGCTTCCTCTTACCTTCTTCTGAATTCCTGAGCGATCTTAACCTGACTGCGTCCAAGGTAAGAGAAAGAGATAGATCAGCTGCTGATCTGAAGGTAGCAGGTCTCGATGCCTTAACACTGGCTTTAATTTCTGGGGCTAAACCCCCAATGAAGCGAGCAATCCTTTTAGGTTCCGGGGTTACTAGATACGGAACCAACCTAGATAGGGTATTGAAATTGGTGAGGTAAGCTTGACAATCTAAATTCTTCATCACCAACGATAAGAAATCTGATTCGATTCTTTCGACTTCGTGCTGCGGGCAATAATTCTCCTAAATGAGAGCAACGAACTGATCCCATGACAAGTTGTAGAGTGGGATCTTTCCAGCAGCTTGGATGAGAGACTTCCACCATGCCAGTGCCTTTCCCTTGAACGATTGGGATACATATTTCACTACGTCCCTTTCAGCACAACCGCTGATGTCAACTACCGTGTCCATTTCATCCAACTAGGTCATACAATCTATTGCTCCTTTCTCCCCAGTGAAATCTCGGGGTTTGCAGGAAATAAAATACTTATAGGTACAGGACTTGGTATGAGGTTTAGCATCAAACACTATCCTTTTAGATGGAACACTATTTTGATTAGATGAATGTCGATCATCATCTTTCTTTGGTTCCTCTTTCTTAGAGGGTGGCTTGCTGTGAGCCTCAGAATGAGTCTTAGGGACAGACTTAGAGTGGGGTACAGATGAGGCTTTACTATGCGCCCCACTATACTCCCTAAATTGCTCCTCTACAGCTTTAGACACAGCTGTATCAATCAGTGTACGAAGCTCTCCTCTGGTTATATTCATCTTATCATCATCGTGGTTTTCCAGACGATGACTGTTTCTTTCTTCTGACCTAGCCATGTAGCTTTAATTGCTACACAAAGAAATAAGGACAAGGTTTAATTTAGAAGCCTAAACAGTACTATCGCCCTTGACGATTTATTAACTATGGTTTTAATTGCCATTTTGTTAATTTGTTAAATATATAATTATTCAGGATCTTTATCATAATCCTAAATTACAAGTAAATAATAGCACAAAAAGGCCTAGTCACATAGACATATTTTAATTTATAAACCCAGATTTTATGGAATCGAGGCATTAAGGTTTGAATCCAAGTTCATTACCTTGTCTTGACAGGGAGTTGTTGGCTACCACTGTCCTTAGTCCCAGAGGACGTTAATTATAGCCCGTGGGCATTTCATTTTTAAGACATGAAAATAAGGGAAATTATAACAACCCAATTTTTAAGAATGACTTATGTGATTTTATCGAATCACATTTTGCCAGGAGTGTTAACATATCCACAGATGTTAACAAGGATTGGAATCTTTCAAATAGGTTTTACCATCTTGGCCATGTTTGAAATGACATTTAGGCTAGGTTTTACCTTTAAGATTCTTTTATTATTTAATGCATAACAATCCTAAATTGAGAGGTTAATATGGATCTGAATCTAATTATGGAACTACCATCTTGGCCCTGTCCTAAGGTGACATATGGCTAGGTTTGTCCTTTTAAGATTTTGCCATTTTATTATAATGGTAAATCTTTTAGTAGGAATGTTATTATTTTATTTATTTCACTTTTTATTTTTATAAGCATATATGTAAAAATGAAAATTTTAAATCAACCATTCCACCACATAATTTAAAAATAACGAGTCTGCCCAAACGGGACTTCTACTGAAACACATGCCCACGCAGGGGCTTAAACAAACAACATACCCACGCAGGGGTCAAATAAAAGACTTGCCCACGCAGGGGCTTACCAAACAAACATACCCACGCAGGGGTTAAAACAGAAAGAACAGGCCCACGCAGGGGCTCAACTAAAACAAAGAAATACAATCCAACAATTTGAAGGATTCAACGGTTCTTCTTGCTCTTTCCTTTTATTAAACTTGTCAATCCCTGGAAGAAGCTTTGTCGTTCCCTGCGATCTTTGTGAACTACCCGCTCAACTTGGTCCAATCTTTGAAGAATTTCTTCATGTTCTGGCAAAGAAAACCGCGGTACCTGCGGCTGTGGTTGCGGCTGAGGAGGTCGGAGAGGCGGCTGTTGTTGGTACCCATAAGCTGGGTAACCAACTCCCCAAGAAGCTCCATAGGGTCCTTCGGGTTTAACAGCATTGTAGTTCCACGCCGCCAGGTATGGGTCGATCTCCGCATAGTTGAAGCTGGTGTGAGCCGGCTGCTCGAAGGGATTGTATGTTGCTGGGCCAGTATACGTGGGAATTGGGTTGTTAAAGCCCAATGGTGGTTGCATGACAGGTGCAGAGTTTACTTCCGGGTTGGGGTTTGAAGGTCCCCCAAACTGCTGGTCTTCTCGATGCGGCGGATAGTGGCTGCTGCTCGATGGTTGGGGCGTGTCAATATGCACTCCCCTTCCTTGCACGGACATCCGTGCGGTAGATCTCCTTCGCCTTGGTGGCTCAGGAGGCTGTTGCTGAGGTGGTGGTGGTGGTGGTGGCGGAGTAACTGCCACAAAGCAAGAATCCCTGGAAGGATCCGATTGCTACTGCTGCTGCTGTTGCTGTTGCTGATAAGGTGATGAATGATAGGAGGGTGTGAAATACCACTCATACTGGTTCATCCTCGTTTGAAAGCTGTCTGGACCATGGTATGGTGATCCGTGAAAAGACGATCCATCGGAGATCTCAATAGGGTGTGTGAGAGTACCGGATGGTGGTTCAGTAGGGTCAGTATCCTCCTCCATGTCCATAGCGTGATCTCCTGAAAAGTGATCTTCCGGTCCCAATGGGTTAACACCCACGGGTTCCTCAAAGTAGTTGGCCGGGTTGAACCGGCTTCAGAAGATTTGAGACGGGTTGTCAAAAGAATGGCGTGAGTTGGACCGTTGGAGGGGAATAAACGAAGGTTGCGGGTTTTCAGGTTCGTTTTCCGAATGGGGTAAAAAAGAGTGTAAGTAAGAAGGGGACGAAGCTAATGAGACAGATCACCTTGCTGGCTGTAGGTGGGATCTCCAGTCTCCCTGTGGGCTGGTGCTAACAGGGACAGGTGAAGTTCGCCTCTGAAAAGGTCCTGCCTCCTTGTCGTGAGTTCCAACAGGTGCCTTCCCTTTTCCTCTTCCTCTGAAAAATATGGGCGGCATATTCTTAACCTGTCAACATAAACAATATAACAACAAGGAAAATACATAAAAGACAAAGTTAGAAATAAGACCAATTGGGATTAATCCTAAGTTCTTTGTCTAGACTCGAAGATTTAGGAATGTGCAATTGTGTAACGGAGATTAAACACAAAAGGCTAGTGTTTAATTCACTCAGTGTTGGCTCTGATACCAACCTGTCACACCCCGATATTTCCACGTATTACCGGTGGGCCCGGTGGGGAGTATCGTGACGTAGTTGATATCATCATAGTCAAACAACACAATATTTAAATGCACAGCGGAAGCAAAAGATGGATTTATTTCAACCAAATAAATTGTAATATAAAGTATCACAATGTAGTTGAAACAGATCCACAGGCGGATCAAAATAAAGAGGAAACTGTTCAACAGACTTGGACACCTAAAGCTTTGCGAGACTTGATTACTGGTGCCTGGAGTATCCAGCCTATTACGTGTAGCACCTGCACGTAACTTTTTTGGAAAATACGTCAGTTTACACTGGTAAATACAACTTAACTGACTCATTTTGAAAAGAGTTTGAAAATTGATTTGAATGCACTTCGGCAAAAATATCTTTTATAACTTGGGACAATTGTTAAGATAATCATGTATACAATTTTACTTATTTGTCGTCCAATAGGGCCGGTTTGTAGGGCCGGTCTAGATTAATTGACACGCCACAGGTATAATGCCCACAAGGATTATTTCCTTAAAGTGGATTACCAGTTTTTACATAATGCATCTGTCAGGTGTACGCCTACACCCCGTGCTTAGGTCGTGGCCATTTCTTTGAATGATGCCAAGGATATCCGGGACATGGTCATTTAACCCCCAAGGGTCATACACCAAATAATACAGAATAAAGAGAGTTATGTAAATACATTAATCACAATCCGATTTAAATGACTACATACCCGACCAAGCGGTACTTTTATAGTACCGTATCCCATGCCCGTATAGGGAAAATAAGTTAAGAGTATTTACCTGAGCAATGTATAAGTCAAATACAGCAAGTACAGATGGCTTTTACTGGGCTCCTAATCTGGAACGAATGTTTATAATAACCTATTAGAATCCTAACGGGTCTTTAATTAAGTTTAGACTTAGACCGGTTAGTTTTCAAAGGATTACATGGTTCAACGCATGATAAAGCGAAGAACGGTTTAGAATGTGGTTTTGACCCGACAAGCTTGGATACTTGTTTAATATGGGTAACTTAAACACATTCTGGATTTTGAGATGAAAACGACATGGTTTGACCCGTTTCGGCTAATATGTGTAAACTAGTTACATAAGCCGATCCGAACGCGAAAAGTGCGTAACGAGTAACCAAAAGAGTCATATGCAAGTTTCCTAAGTCAATATGCCATAATTATGTTGTGACATCAGTAAGATATCTTTTATTATGCCCAAAACGGATTTAAACTCAAATTATGCCCCGTAGGGGTATTTTGGTCATTTAAAAGGTTATAAAATAGTTTAATTTGTAATCTGAGTTACAGGTCTGATTTATCTAGTAAATATACTTAATTTACTAAGTTATATCAGTAGGGTATGACCTATATGTGAAACTTATCATTTAAAACCAAACTATGCACCTTAGGGGTATTTTGGTAATTTCACTTAGGCTTAAAAAGTCAAAACTGGAAACCTGAGTTTAAAAACTTTTACTTACTGTTAATATATAAAAATATACTAAAAATATCAGTAGGTATCAACCTTATATGTTTAAAATAGTTTTAGTACATACTATGCGTTAAAAACGCTTAAAAAGGCGATTCGGAGCCATTTCCGGGTTTTCAAAGGAAAGCTGATATTTTTATAATTCCAGAAGGCTCAAAATACTTTATTTATTAAATAAAATCAGTAGCAAAAGGTTTGGGGTCAAAAGGATTTGTAAAACTCATTTTATAGCTTAAAAGGGCAAAACCGGTATTAACCGAATTAAAGCTACGACCCTAAGTTATGCTCAGCCTAAAATTAATTAAAAATATCCAAAAATCCCAAAATATTATATTACATCAGTGGGTAAAAATTTTGATATCAAAAAGTGAGTTTAAATAGGCTATATGCTAATTACGCCATTTAATTAACAAGAAGCTTTCTAATTACGCTAATGAGCATAACTCTTACCCTAGACCTCAAACTGATATCAAATTTTGGGTGCAAGTTTATAAATCAGTAACCAAGGTTTCTACTCTTTTACATTTTCAAAAATCATGTTTTAAGGTGAAAAGGGCATAATAGTCAATATATAAGCAATTAACGGAAACATGCATGTGACTCGGATATCTATTGAACCAAGGTGTATAATCTCATGGAGTTATACTTATATGAAACCTGGTCCAAATAAAGCTCTAAGGAAATTCTAAAACATGCTTAAACGGGTAAGAACTGAAAGTCAAAGCAAAAGTCAATTTATGCGACTTTCGGTTCCGATCTGGGTCTAAACTGAAAATTGTCGGGTTGAACATGTTTAGACATGTTCTTACATTAATTACCAAGTTATATTAGTGATCAAACAGGTTGCATGTCTCCTACATTGCTAATTATGCATTAATTTGAAGATAAGCATTCTGTTGACTTTTTATTAACAAGTTTGACCCGACAATTGACCTAGTTAGAATGGGAATCAGAGAGTACCCTTTTAAGGGTTTATTACCCACATAATTACCTACTTATAGGTACTTTCAATTCAAGATTTGACTGAGCAAAATTTATTTAATCTCGAAGTCAAACGTTAATTACGACGGTTTGACTTTTAGCTAATTAACTAGGCTAAACTGAATTATGAAGAGTTAAGGACACTTACAATAGTCCTATGCACGATTAGGGAGCCTAAGAAACTTTGTTGCTGATCAGAGGAGCTCCAGAAGTGAAGTTGCAATTGAATGAACAAATGTTGCAACTTTGGGTGTTCTTATATAGTGAATTTTGATCACTTAGGATCATGCCAAGGAAGCCTATGAATGTTTCCAGATCAAGACAAGTGCCCTCTATGCATGTAATACCATTGGAGGGCCCCTGGTATAAGAAAACAAATGTTTAAAGTCGGTTTCAGAGCTGCAACAGGCAGTTGTGCGCAGATTCTGCGCTGGTCACTTGAATTTTCGAGGTGTTACAGTGTACAATAATGTACATACATCATGGCTAGAGATCATTATTGTCGATAACAAGTATTTAAATAAAAAAGTGATTATAATTATTTACGTAAACACCACAAGCCATGCCCTCAAGTGGTAATTAGTCAAAGTTTCATATTTAATAATAATGATTATTAATACTAAACTACACATGAAGAAAAGGAAATATCTATTTTGAAACATTAATCCACATTCCAAATCAACGAATCTCTTCCAGGTCTGTTTCTTGGGTGTTTGCCAAGGACCTTTTGACTAAATTTCATGTTCTATTCCCCTCTCTCGTTGCATTTACAACTTAAATCTCATGAAGATGAACCTATGGATTGTCTACGACGACGACTAGTTAGGAACTTAACCCATACATACATACATACATACTAGTCCTGATTTGGCTTTTGCTGTTCAATTTCAAAAGTGATCCACGAGTTCCACATTAATTGGGATGCAACCTGGCCTGGCATGCATGCATACTCTTAGAGATGTGAAGGTTACTTGTTCACGGGGTTTATTTTCAATGATAAACCATGTTTCCGTCCTTCTCACAAGTTATTATGCATACGAACCACATGGCGGCAGATGTTAATTAGTGAGCATTTCATTTCTATGTGGGGAAGACTGATTTCTTGGAAATTCAAGAAGCAACCCATTGTGTCTATTGTCGAGGCTGCTGAGTATCATTCCATTCCAGGAGTTACACAAGAGTTGGCTTCGTTAACTCATTTATTCTTCAAGTTTAAAGCTCGTTCGATCATATCACTACTAGAAAACTGCTATTATTCCTACCAAAATTTCCTACGAACGAAAATGCTGACACGTTTCCTACGAAATTCTGACGTATAAGAAAGGCTCTTAGTTTTGTGACAAAAAAGCGCAAAAAATGACAAATTGGATTGCGTAGGAGAAGTGTCAGAAAATTCCGACAGATCTCCAACGAAATCCGTTTTCATTTTAACCATTAGTCGGAAATTCGTAGGAATCGTTATGCATTGGAAAAGTGTCGGCAATTCCCGACGGAATTCCTACGGAATCCGTTTTCATTTTAATCATCAGTAGGAAATGCGTAGGAATCCAATTTATCATCATAATATAATGAAATTACTGATATTAAAATATAAAGTTTTATTATTTATAAAAATATGTGTTATAGAGACACTACGAGGGACTTGAGAGAAAAATCTAAAGACAAAGCCAGAGACGCTGGACATGTTATAATAAGAAACAAGCACAGATTCGACATAATTTATAAATATCCACCAGCTTCGGTGTAAGGTATGGGAGTTACATTACTATTATTACTACTTTTTTTATATATATTCTATTGCTCTATATATGTGTGGTTTATATTGTACTTGGCATATAGTCTAGCCTACACACACACACACACACACACATATATATATATATATATATATATATATATACATATATATAGGGGAAGTTTCTATGCAGAACACTAAATATTGCGAGAACACGCAGAACAAAATGAATCACTCATTTTTCTCAATCCTAAAAACCTAAAAAGTAAATGAAAGAAAATATGAAAAATCTTCGGTTTTTAAATAACCTACACACATGTAGGTTATGTGTAGGCTAAATTACCTACATGTACGTGGACTATGTGTAGGGAAAAATATATGATTTTTTTTATGTATATATAATACACATATGAATGTAAGAAACATAAAATTTAAGAAATATGAACCTTAAATCCAAAAATTTAGTGATTTAGGGTTGTTCTTTTTGTTCTCACAATAATTAGTGTTCTGTAATGATCCTTATCCTATATATATATATATATATATATATATATATATATATATATATATGTATATATATAGAAACGGGATCAGGAGAAAACGCTCAAAAGTGTGAGAACGGTGAGAACGCATCATGGCCCAACACGTGTCACACGGCATAGAAAAGGGCGGAGGGGCTTTTTTGTCCTTTTATCTTCTGCTTTTCCAGTTCCGCTTTTCACAATATTGTTTTCTTTTTTGGGTTTAAGATTTTTGGTGTTAACCAAATTCAATAATTAATGGCGTTTAATGGTTTCATTGAATAAGTGGCGTTTATGGCGTTTATGCAAATCGTATGCCATTGGAACCCAGGGGGTCAGGAAATCTATCTGAATGGTGTTTTTCAAGTTGTTTTAAACAAGATGGCCCATTGTTCTATCATTTTTATATACATTTTAGCGTTTGTGGTATCTTGGTGTTTTATAATTGTAAGATTATATTACAACCACAGGAAAAAAAATAAAAGCAAAGAAATAAATTAAAAATCCTAATCGGATCTCTCTTCACAATCTTCACTGTCATCAGTCTCTCTCTTCTTTAGTAGTACAAGAACTGTCACCAAACCCATCGGTTTGATTATTTTGCCTGCTCATCTGTTGAAATGGCTTTTTTTGGATGTTTTGGGACATAGATCTATGACGTGTGGGTGGGTTTTTCGCTTTTTCTTTATCTTGATCTTTATCTTTGTAATCATCCCACTCTTCAGTGTCATTGATCTCTTCTCCTCATCCAAGCCTTTTCAAGAAGAAAGAATACAAAATGACATATGACTGTCATCTGTATCTTTTTCTTGAATTTTTGTCCATCTCAAGCAGCAAAATCTTACTGAGTTACTCCCCTTAGCTAAGAATTCATTCAGTGAAACTTCCTGAAGAACAATACTGAATATCCAAGAAAGCATATTAGCAATCTTCGATTTTTTTAATTTTTGGCGTTTTACAGTGAGTGGTATTTAGTAGTATTGGCGTTTGCTTTTTTGATTTGATCAAATGGAAGTTGCTGAGACGTATCATTTTATAGGATGTCTTTTTGGCGCGTAAGTTAGGCGGTGCATTATTATAATAAAGTATTCGTCGTTTCAGTTACTGTTTGTAATTATTGTTTTTGATAAGCTTTATCTCTGAAGTCTGTAACACGTCCAATATTTCAAGTTTGGCGTTTTAGATTCTAATATAATAAATTTTCCCTCTCTTCAGTTTTACTGATTTGTAGTTACTGTTCTAGTTACATTTTCAAGTTTGGTTTTCATTTATTTTATTTTTTATTTTTTATTTTTTTGGGTTTTTTATAATACTTGTCCAACGTAATTTTATTATGGTTTGGTAGTTTTTGGGGCGTTTTATGGCATTTTGGCGTTATGGCAAGCATTTGGATGTGTGGTGTTTTTATTAGATATGGTGTTGTTATTATATAATGTAACACCACGTAAAAACGTGTCCAATTATGTAAAGACACGTGTCCTAAACTCTAAATATGTGAAAGACTGAGTTTGAAGGACTAAAGTTGACAAATGGTGAAAATATGTATGCGAAGGGACTAAAAGTGTCAACATGCCAAACCTGTGCCTCTGAATGACCATACACGGAGAATATATTCTTAAACAAGTAATAAATTGGATATAAGAAGCCGTTTATGAAAATAATCGGAAGATTATAAACTACAGGGGTTAAATGTGTCAATATGTTACTTCTTACCTCTGAGTGACCTTTTAACGAACCCGAGGCTTCGAAATATTCAAATATACTCTCAAGAATAAGTGGTATAAATTTCACGTGGTTTCGAGATCGTTAAACAAGTTTTCAAGACTTTAGGCTATAAGTGTCAATGTGAGGAAACTTGTGTTTATGGTGATATTTAACGAAACCGGGCCTAACGGAGTTTGGTTATACTCCCTTGAACCTCTACAAACTAACTACAAGGGCCTTTTATTCCAAAAATGAAGTTGTATAAGGTTTATAATGGACAGGGACTGAATCTGCCAAGTTTAAAACATTTTTCACCTGAACAGAAGGTCATTGCGGCCCGCATAGACTCCTTCTGAGTCTTACGCAGCCCGCGTGGAAGTGCCCAGCGCAGAAAAATGTTGCCAGCTGCGGGTTTAAGTTCAGAACCGACTTTAACTCATTATAATTGATACCAGGGGTTGTATGTCAGTCTTGTATTACCACTAGGACACCTGGGGTGATCCTAGATGCCTCTAAAACAGTTGCAAACATCTTAGAGCATGGCAATTTGTTATATAAGGCACCTTAGTTCATTTGTTCATATGCTCATTTGGTTGCAACAACTCTTAAACTCATTTCTGGAGATAGCCAACATTAGAAGAGGATCAAGAAGTGTAGAAAAGATAGCTAGGACCTTATGCAAGTGTCTTAGTCCCTGCTTAGTTCATTATATTAACTTAAAAACCAAAAAGTCAAATATATCGTATTTAGACTTTGACTTTCGATTTAATCATAAATGGTCCAGCCACTGACCGAAATGAAAGTGGTTATGGAGCCATATTGAGGTAGGTGATTGACCCTTAAAAGGGCACCTCCTAATTATTTCGTTTGACTAGTTAATTGATCTGCCTATTAAGGTAGAGACATAAAATATGAGGTAGAGCTTGCCGATGGTACCTTAGAAACAACTTCAACTCTTCTTGATGGATGCTCCATATCCATTAAAAATCATTTTATCCCGCTATCCCTCTTGCCAATGAAATTGGCTGGGTTTGATATAGTTTTGGGCATGGATTGGTTGTCGCATAACCAAGCCCAAATTGCTTGTGATAAAAAACTAGTTATTATCAAAACCCCTTCTGGTGAATCTGTCCCTATTCAAGGAGATACACAATATGGGTTGCCCAACAATGTGTCTATTCTCAAGGTATCGCAGTGTCTTAAGAGCGGATGTGTCATCTACATGGCACAAGTGATAGTGAATGACCCGAAGCCTAAGATCGAGGATATTCCAATCATTTCTGAGTATCCTGATGTTTTTCCTGATGAGTTACCTGGATTACCTCCTGAGAGGCAAGTAGAGACATTCTGCCAGGATCTGCACCTATTAAACGAGCTCCTTATCGTCTAGCGCCTACTGAAATGAAAGAGCTCAGGACTCAATTGGACGACTTACTGGAAAAAGGTTTCATACAACCCAGCTCTTCGCCTTGGGGAGCTCCATTATTGTTTGTGAAGAAGAAGGATGGATCAATGCGCTTATGCATTGATTATCGTGAATTAAATAAGGTAACAATCAAGAATCGTTATCCTTTGCCGAGGATCGACGACTTATTCGACCAATTTCAAGGGGCAAGCTATTTCTCAAAGATTGATCTAAGATCTGGGTATCATCAACTCAAAGTTAGAACTGAAGATGTACCTAAGATAGCGTTCAGAACAAGGTATGGACATTACGAGTTTTTAGTGATGCCTTTCGGGCTCACTAATGCACCAGCAGCATTCATGGACCTCATGAATAGAGTCTGCAAGCCATACTTAGATAAGTTTGTCATTGTCTTCATAGATGACATACTTATCTATTCTCGTAGCCAAGTTGATCGCGAGAAGCACCTTCGATGTATCTTAGGATTGCTTCGACATGAGAAGCTGTATGCAAAATTCTCCAAGTGTGAGTTCTGGCTTCGTGAAGTCCAATTCCTTGAACATGTTGTTAGTGAGCATGGCATCCAAGTAGATCCCGCCAAGATAGAAGCCATTATGAATTGGGAAGCACCAAAGACACCAACAGAAATTTGCAGCTTTCTGGGTTTAGCTGGTTATTATAGAAGATTCATTGAAAACTTCTCAAGGATAGCTGCACCATTGACTTCTCTGACCCGCAAGAATATAAAATTTGATTGGGGTCCGAAACAACAAGAATCTTTTGAGATTCTTAAACAAAAACTGAGCAATGCTCCGGTATTGTCTTTACCCGAAGGAGTAGATGAGTTTGTCGTATAATGTGATGCTTCACACACTGGTATGGGTTGTGTACTTATGCAGCGAGGCAAGGTGATTGCCTATGCATCACGACAACTAAAAGTGCATGAAAAGAATTACACCACCCACGATTTAGAATTGGGTGCCGTTGTGTTCGCACTAAAGTTGTGGAGACATTATTTATATGGAACCAAATGTGTAATCTATTCGGATCACAAAAGTCTCCAACACTTATTCAATCAAAAGGATCTCAATATGAGACAGCGCCGCTGAATGGAAACTCTAAATGACTATGATTGCGAAATTCGCTACCATCCTGGTAAAGCGAATGTGGTCGCTGATGCTCTAAGTCGAAAGGAAAGAGTCAAATCTTCAGGATTAATGCCAAGAGCATTGAACTGAAGAATAGCCTGAATGAAAGGCTATTAGTTGCATAGAAGGAAGCTGTCTTGGAAGCTAACCTTCCAAATGAAAAGTTAGGTGTAACTGCTGAACAGTTAACACCGGGTAAGGATGGAATCCTCAGAATGAATGGAAGAATTTGGGTTCCTATTCATGGAGGGCTTCGAGAGATAATCCTCCTGGAAGCTCACAATTCCAAATACTCAGTTCACCCTGGAAGTGACAAGATGTATCAGGATTTGAAAGCTAATTATTGGTGGATAGGTTTGAAGAAATCTATTGCCACACATGTAGCTAAGTGCCTGACTTGTGCTCAGATTAAAGCTGAACATCAAAAGCCATCGGGTCTGCTACAACAGCTAGAACTTCCCACATGGAAGTGGGAGATGGTAACCATGGATTTTATAACCAAGTTACCTAAAACAAGGCATGGAAATGATACAATATGGGTCATAGTTGATAGACTAACTAAGTCAGCACATTTCTTACCCATCAAGGAGACTCATAGCTCCGACAAGTTAGCTCAATTATACGTGGATAAGATTGTATCCCTCCACGGAGTGCCAGTGTCTATTATATCCGATAGAGATACTAGATACACCTCTCACTTTTGGAAAAGTTTCCAACAATCTTTGGGCACTCGTTTGAATTTAGTACTGCTTACCATCCTCAAACAGATGGACAAAGTGAGCGGACAATTCAAACTTTGGAAGACATGCTCCGAGCATGTGTTATTGATTTGGGAGGTAGTTGGGATGACCACCTGCCTTTGATCGAGTTCTCCTATAACAATAGCTACCATACTAGCATTCAGGCTGGGCCTTTTGAGGCATTGTATGGAAGGAAATGCAAAACGCCTGTTTGTTGGGCGGAAGTAGGAGAAGCTCAGTTACCAGGACCTGATATAGTCCTTGAAACAACGGACAAGATTGTCCAAATTCATAATCGCCTGAAAGCTATCAGGGATAGCAGAAAAGTTACGCTGATAAAAGACGAAAACCTCTAAAGTTTGAGGTTGGCGATAAAGTCTTACTGAAAGTATCACCCTGGAAAGGTGTGATGCGCTTTGGTAAGAAGGGCAAGTTAAGCCCTAGATATATCAGACCATTCAAGATTATCGAATGTGTCGGCAGTGTAGCTTATAAGCTAAACTTGCCTAAAGAACTGAGTGGAATTCACAATGTGTTCCACATCTGTAATCTCAAGAAATGTCTAGCTGATGAATTGCTAGCTATGTCTCATAAAGACGTACAGATTGATGAAAGCCTAAGGTTTGTTGAAAGACCTATATCGATCAAAGATCGTCAGGTTAAAAAGCTCCGAAGGAAGCACATGCCTATAGTAAAGGTTAAATGGGATGCCCGTAGAGGCCCCGAATATACGTGGGAAGTTGAGTCCACTATGCGACAGAAGTACCCTCACTTATTCCAATAAATCTCGAGTTGAGATTTCTTTTAAGGGGGTGAGGATATAACACCACATAAAAACGTGTCCAATTATGTAAAGACACATGTCCTAAACTCTAAATATGTGAAAGATTGATTTTTGAAGGACTAAAGTTGACAAACGGTGAAAATATGTATGCGAATGGACTAAAAGTGTCAACATGCCAAACCTGTGCCTCTGAATGACCATACACGGAGAATATATTCTTAAACAAGTAATAAATTGGATATAAGAAGCCGTTTATGAAAATAATCGGAAGATTATAAACTACAGGGGTTAAACGTGTCAACATGTTAATTCTTACCTCTGAGTGACCTTTTAACGAACCCGAGACTTTGAAATATTCAAATATACTCTTAAGAATAAGTGGTATAAATTTCACATGGTTTCGAGATCGTTAAACAAGTTTTCAAGACTTTGGGCTATAAATGTCAATGTGAGGAAACTTGTGTTTATGGTGATATTTAATGAAACAGGGCCTAACGGAGTTTGGTTATACTCCCTTGAACCTCTACAAACTAACTACAAGGGCCTTTTATGCCAAAAATGAAGTTGTATAAGGTTTATAATGGCCAGGGACTGAATCTGCGAAGTTTAAAACATTTTTCACCTGAACAGAAGGTCATCGCGGCCCGCGTAGACTCCTTATGAGTCTTACGCGGCCCGCGTGGAAGTGCCCAGAGCAGAAAAATGTTGCCAGTTGCGGGTTTAAGTTCAGAACCGACTTTAACTCATTATAATTGATACCAGGGGCTGTATGTCGGTCTTGTATTACCACTAGGACACCTGGGGTGATCCTAGATGCCTCCAAAACAGCTGCAAACATCTTAGAGCATGGCAATTTGTTATATAAGGCACCTTAGTTCATTTGTTCATATGCTCATTTGGTTGCAACAACTCTTAAACTCATTTATGGAGATAGCCAACATTAGAAGAGGATCAAGAAGTGTAGAAAAGATAGCTAGGACCTTATGTAAGTGTCTTAGTCCCTGCTTAGTTCATTATATTAGCTTAAAAACCGAAAAGTCAAATATATCGTAATTAGACTTTGACTTTCGGTTTAATCATAAATGGTCCAGCCACTGATCGAAATGAAAGTGGTTATGGAACCATATTGAGGTAGGTGATTAACCCTTAAAAGGGCACCTCCTAATTATTTCGTTTGACTAGTTAATTGTCGGGTGAAACTAGTTAGTCAAAAAGTCAAACTGGACAGAGACTTTAAGAATGATTTAAACTAATAAAAAGAGGTTATAAATTATATTTTTAACATTCTAATAACTTGGTAATTAGTATTAGAACATGTTTAAACAGGTCTAACTCGACAATTATCAGTTTAAGGTCAGTTTATAACCGAAAGTCGCAAAAGCTTGACTTTTTCTTTGACTTTGAGTTCTGACCTGATTAAGCTCAATTCTCCCATATTTTAAGCTTCCATTAGGACCACATTATACAGTAGTATAACCCTCTGGAGTTATATTGCTTGGTCCTTAGTAGTTTGAATTATATGCTCTTGTTTGTTATTATGCTTATAAATGCCGTAAATGCCCTTTTGACATATAATTGAGAGTTTTAGAAATGTGAGAGGACAAAAACCTTTGCTACTGATATATAAGCTTGTCCCAAAAATTTGACATCAGTTGTTGGTCTCAAACAGAAGTTATGCTCGATATCGTAATTAGAAGCTTTTTATTAATTTAAATTGCGATATCTTGCATAAAACATGTTTAAACTTGGAAATTGAACCAAAAATCATTACCTACTGTTAAGATATTATTTTTAAGGACTTTTAGTATTTTTTGTCAGATTATAATCTGGTTAAATCATAGAGTTCTTGTGTAATTCGGTAAATGACGATAATACCCTTTTCATGCATAAAATAAGATTAACAAATGATTTGAATGCCAAACCTTTTCCTACTTATTTCATACATTAAATAAATTATTTTGAGCATTTAAAACTGATCAAAATCTCATATTTACATAAACATCTTGATTATCGTCAGTCAGCGAGTTTTACACTAATTAGGTGCATAGTATGGTTTAAAACCGTATTTAACACCTAAGACTTGTTACCTACTGAATTTTTAAACAAATTTTAATATTATTACAGTAGGTATGAGTCATGAACTCAGACTTCCAAAAATGTCCTTAAAAGCATATGTGAAATGACCAAAATGCCCTTTTAGGCCATAGTTTGGCCATAAATGGTAAACTTCACATATGTATGATATCTTACTGATGTAATGAGATAAAATAAATATTTTTACTGATTACCAAAGACCAGAACTTCAGTTTGTTATAAAATCTCTTTTATAATTATTAAAATGACCAAAATGCCCTTACGGGACTTAAATTGGTTTTAATTATTTTTTGGGCATATATGTTAACATCCTACTGATGTATTAACATATTTTAAGCATAATAACAATTAAGACTTGTATATAATTCATTTGGTTACCCGTTACGCATTTATGCGTTCGGATCGGTTTACGTGACTGGTTTACGTGACTAGTTTACGTATAATAGCCGAAACGGGTTTAACCTTATCATTAAATCCTCAAATTCCAAAATATGTTTAGTTTACCCATATTATACAAGTATCCATACTTGTCGGGTCTAAACCACATTCTATTCCGGTCTCCGCTTAATCTAGTGTTTAGAACCGTAAAGTTTCTTTCTAGCTAACCGGTCTAAGTCTTTGACTTAACTAAAGACCCGTTAGCATCTTAATAGGTTATTAAACCTTCAATACAGATTAAGTAGCATCCAGCAGAAGGTATTATCATAAAGCTTTAAGAATATAAGGCTGAGTTACTTCTCATATCTAGCTCAGGTAAATACTTTTAACTTATTTTCCTTTATACGGGCTTGGGATATGGTATTATAATAATACCACTTGATCGGGTATGAAATCATTTAATCGGATTGTGATTAATAAATTTACATAACACCTTTTGTTTGATAACATAAACATTGGGGGTTAATACGACCGTGTCCTGGATATCCTCGGCTCATTTCATTTGAAAATGGTCACGACCTATGCACGGGGTGTAGGCATATACCTGACAGATGCAAATGCTAAAATATAAACCCACATGTTGGGAATAACTCCTTTGTGGGTTCTATAAGTGGTGAGTCGGTTAATCATGACCGGCTTCCAAACCGGCCCCAATTGTATGACAAACATGTAAATCTGTATACAAGATTATCTTTAAATAATTGTCCCAAGTTATAAATGATTTGTGCCTTGTGCACTTAAATCAATTTTCATAAATGGTTTTAAAAGAGTCAGTTAATTGTATTTACCAGTGTAAACTGACGTATTTTCTAAAGACTGATTGACAGGTACCTCTCGTAAATAGGTTGGAGCTACTAGGTGTCATATAAGAGGATCTTGCAAATCCCTAGATACCTGAAGTCTGTTATTTTTGTTTTCTTGTATTTTATTTATGATCCGCCTGTGGATCTTATTACAACCAAGTCTGTATATTCTTTCATTCGGACACTCAGACATTATGGTTTGTAATAGTTTATTCACCAAGCCTTCCGCTGTGCTATTATATTGTGTGTATTGACAATGATGATATCAACTACGTCACGATACTCTTCGCCGGGCCCACCGGTAATATGTGGAAATATCGGGGTGTGACATATAACAATCAACTGAAAAAGAAAATTAAAAAAAATATATATTGATCTTCCAAATCTTCACTGTCACCGGTCTCTTTCTTCTTTTGAAGCATCTTCACTGGCTGTTTCGACTTTCGTATGATTTTTTTTTTATTTTTGTTTTTCAAAGTAGTTTTTTTGTCACCGTGTGGAAGCACAAAGTCTGACATCAGCCTCTTTTTCTATAATAT
This sequence comes from Helianthus tuberosus, assembly GCA_030545235.1. Taxonomy (NCBI): domain Eukaryota; kingdom Viridiplantae; phylum Streptophyta; class Magnoliopsida; order Asterales; family Asteraceae; genus Helianthus; species Helianthus tuberosus. Next base: position 100,143,577 of record CM060446.1, on the reverse strand, counting down.
TTGTCCATCTCATGCAGCAAAATGTTATTGAGTTTACACCCTTTCAGCCAACAATCCTTGAATTTCCAATGAACGATGTTTGATTTTTTTAACTTTTTTGGCGTTTTACCGAGAAATAGAACGCCACTAAATAACCCACCTTAAAACTGTAAATTTGATCATGCTGAAATCAATAATGTTTTGATGTATGGTGATGGACAACATTGTTAATCCTCAGTTAAGAAAGATGTCTTACAATGTTGTCCATCCTATACAGCTAAACTTTATTGACAAACAAACCTCAATAATGTTTTTGTATATTTTGGCGTTATAAATTGGATGGAAGTTGAGGATAAAGTTAATAAGATTTTACTCAATGAAATGGACAATATCCTTACTTAAGGATTTTGTCCATTACATTGAGCGGAAGCTTACAGACAACCAAACTGAATTTCAAATAAACGTTTTGGTTTAGAAGATATTTGATGTTTGGGTTTTTTGGCGTTTCTAAGATGAATGGTATATATTAAATATGGCGTTTGGGGTTTTGTGTGTGTTTTTAATTGAAGGTCTGAGATTTTGTATATATAGGATTTTTTTGCGGTTTTTTAGGCGGGATTTTATTATAATTAAGTTTGGCGTTTTATATCTAATGGCGTTTTTAGTTAGAATGGTGTGTGATTTTTGTTTGGCGTTTTATTTCATGAGATGGTGTTTTGTGTAGAGAAGTCAAAAGACTTTTTTACCCTTAATGAAGCGCGTCCACGTAATAAAATTGATGTTATTTACAAAAACGCCACCGCGCCAATCTAGTCCATAGATTGTTTTGATCGGACGATTCATAACCGTTCTCACACTTTCCACCGTTTTCTCTAAATCCTGACCCTATATATATATATATCGTTTTCTGGGTTAGAACACCGAAAAATGGATAAAAAAGTCAGAGAGCGGGAGAACAAACCACAATAGCAAGGGTAGTGGTGAAGGTATATCCCGACATACCGGTGGATCCATAGGGTTTGACGAGCATCACATTCGTTTGGTAAGCTAATCATCTTTATATAAATTAGTAAAAAGTTGGGTCGAAAAATATAATTGTTTGTACTCAAATGTATTACGAAAATGCTTTTTAGTAAAGCAAATATGGCCGAAAAGTAAAGTGGATTGAATTTTATTTTGATTCCCATCTCAAAAAGGAAAGCAAAAAAGAAGTATTGGGCCGGAGAGCTGGACACTAATAATCTTTTGGGATTTGAGTTTATTTCTGAAAAATCAAGAGAAATATATGTAAGTTATCTTTATCGTTTTTGAATAATTAGAACATTAGCGTATTAAGTTTTAGTACAATAACTAACAATTTGTTTCCATAAATTGTAGTTACGGTACAAAAGTGATATGATCAAGTTGCATGGGTTGGCTCTCAACCAACATCCGGATGATCTTGATGTGTGGGCGAGAGTGGCAGGAGATAAAAACGGTCGAATGATCGGGGTAGGATCTTCGGATCCTAGTTTCGTGATAACTGGGAAATTGTCTGCATCTACCGAATCTAAATTATATTTTGATGCCATAAGGTCGCAAGAGGAGGTATTGTTTACTTTTTATCAAAGTATTGCAATTGTATAAATTATATAGTTTTCAACAATTAATTAGTAGAAAACAATAACTTAGATTATTGACCCGTTTTAATAATTTAGGTTGAAAAAAGTCCGAGTTGAAATGGAAAATGAACTTGCAAATGAAAGGGATGCTAGACAAGAGTTGGAGCAAAGAGTGCAACAGATGGAAAAAGAAATGAAAGAAAATGAAGAAAATAGGCAAAAACAAATTGAAGAGTTTATGAAAAAATTTCAGCCTCCCATTAGTTACTAGCAGTAGTCTTTTAGTTATTCCGAATCTTTATGTTTAACAACGGTGGTTTTGTGATTGAATCGAGCTTGGAATTTTTGTTATTTATTCTGAATCTTTATGTTTAACAATGGATGATTTTGTAATTTAAACGTGCTCCGAATTTATGTTATTTCTTTTTGTTAAATTTATATTCCGAATCATATTTATCAATATGTATCTTTCAGCAGGAAAAAAGCAAGTATTTTTTGTTTTTTCTATTTTTTTTAATGTATCCGTAAGAAATGTGTAGGAAAAAGACTAAACAGGTTTCGTCAGATTCCGTTGGAATTCCGTAGGAAAGAAAAAAGATAGTTTCGTAGGATATGCGAAAGAAAAAAGAAGACATTATGTTAGAATTGTGTAGGAAAAAAACTAATTTTGTCAGAATTGCGTAGGAAAAAAGAATACATTCCGTTAGAATTGTGTAGAAAAAAACTAATTTTGTAGGAAATGTGTAGGAAAAATGAATACATTCAGTTGGATGTGTAGGGAAAAAATATTTCCGTAAGAACTGTGTAGGCAAAACGAATACATTCCGTTGGAATTGTGTAGAAAGAAAAAAAATTGATATAGTTGTCCGTTGTAAAATTAATGAGTTAATAAAATCTTTAAAATTCCCCAATCTCTCGCTCTCGAATTATAGTAGTATTTGCAATATGATTACATTTTAATTTCCTTTGCTTTGTCCATTTCGGCTCTTCTTCCACTAAAATCCAAACATATTAATGAATGATTTTTTAAGGGTCAGGATATACTAGGAAGTTTATTTTAAGTATCGTAATGCAAAGTGTTGCCTTCGCCGCATCGCGCTAATACCCTACTAGTTAATGAAAATCCATAAATGATCATTGTATTATATACGACTTAGCTATCACCAATGTATTTCCAAAAGCCTACCACGGATTTGTCGACTAAACTTATGTTTCAAGCATCAAAGGGTTAACCAAACGGCTTATAGTGTAATTGTACTAATATGTTTGTTAGCGTAGAGGGAATGCTTAACCCACTTGTCGCAACACCTCTGTCTCCACATCAATTTTCTCCATTACTTGCCTTTCACTTGCCACGATTTGTCAAATCACATAAAATGCATACATTTTTCATGCTTCACATGTCACAACCAATTCTTTTTTTTAACTTAATTGAAAACAAAACCTAACTAAAATGTGATTGGTTAGATTTGATATTAGTCCCGCCGTGGACCCAGGATTTTTTTCCAATGGGGTCCATTTGTTTCGGTGTTCAAAATTTTCACAATAAAACGTTAAAATTTTAGGATCGGTCCTCGTTCGGGTTGGGTTGGGTCAGAGTGAGAAACATATAACAAAAATATATAATTATTACTCATTAGAATACACATTGTAAAATACGATTTATTCTATTTTCTTAACTTAATATTCATAGTAACAAATCCTTAAACAAATAGACAAGTAACCAAATTTAAGTTATAAAACTTAAAACTAAAAATAAATCGATTAGTTTTACCTGTAAAGAGGAGAAGGCGTCTGTTTGTTTTTTCACAAAAAAAGGGCTATACAAGGATTGAACCCATAATATATATGGGATCCTTATAAAAAAAGGCTAAAGAGAGGAGGTTACCACTACATCAGCTTTCCTTCTCTTTTTATGGTGTCCACCTAATAATATATATAGGATCCTTATAAAATTTAATATACCGAATCTACTATTTTTTTCAAAAAAACGTTGGGGTTCTGGGACCCCGGCACGTTCTATGTGGGTCCGCCCCTGTCGCCACCTCTCCCTCCGGTATCATTGGCAAACCACGAACATACATTGTTGCCTCTACAACTTGCTGATGTTTGTCGCATCCCAAGGAATGGTGTTATCACCATGTCATTGTTTCCTATCACTTGCTGAGTGGGTGTAACACCCATACTCATTTATTATTAATATATATAATTAAAGTAAGCATTTTATAAGAAAATGCCACTTATCAAAAACTTTTACATTACGAGTGTTTAAACATGTTTACAACATCCAAAACATAGTTAAAAGTGTTTACATAATCCACTTGTATGAAACATAACAAGATTAAATGCGGAAGCTTCATTAAGAGGTGTGTTCGGTTCTTGTTAATCGCTTAATCTTCATCCGGAATGCCACCTACATCTCCTAATATCAAAACCAACAATAAAGTTAGTTTTGACAAGTTAAATACATGTTAAAACATGTTTCATGAGTCAAAACAACAAAATTCAAACAAATTTTGTAATTTAGGGCGTCGCCGTATGCGGCGGTTATAAAGGGTGGGCGTCGCGCGACGCCAAGCCCCAAATTCGACAGAATGTTATTTTTTTGGAGCTGCAGTTGCCCAGCTATAGTTTTAATCGAAAAACAAACTTCAAAGTGTCATAACTGTTTATCTACCTAACCAATTTACTTGATTCTTTTTCCTATGCGATCGTAATTTGATTCTCCATCTCATGGAGTTAAAATCCAACTTCTAAATTCACAAAATTTCAGATTTCAAGCTCTCGTCTTGAAATTCAATTATAACTCTTTTTGACCCATTCATGATTTTATCAAACAAACTTGTTTGTCACCTTATCATGGACATCACGTTATATCCGTTTACTATTATTCAAGGTTCAAATTACGGGTTTTTATGCAAGTCTTAACCCGTTTTACACATCTACTCATTTTGACCTGTTAAGGGTATTTATCACTTTCAAGCTTAAATCACGCTTTTTTTTAGTTTACATCCTATCTCCATTTTATACTTATCCCAAGGATTCAATTTATCAAAATGCTTATTTCTAAACAACTCTTAAAGGTTGTTTGCCCGATTTACCCATCAAGGGCGTTTTGGTCAACTTATTTTCTCCTTTTACGACAAGGGTCCTTTGCTAAGGTATTTGACCAACATTGCATTTTTAACTATAAATCTATATATATGCGTACCTGGCTCGAGTCAACATATAGTCCTGTTTTATACCTTGCTTTAATTAACTGATATTCTATGGCGTCGCAATTATCCAATTTGCTATTCGCTCCTGTTAACATACGACTTGACAACCACATTAGTCGATATTGTCAAATGGTGTTATCATCACCATTTGACCCGTTTGGACTATAAGACCAAACATTTACATAAATTAGAATAAAAACATGGTTTTAAATTTCCAATTCACCCATCCGACCCATTTCGGATTTTACCACTAGATCCTTTTTCTCTTAAATTCTTTTCTTACATAATTAACCCATTTCGACATTGCCATGGGTATCCTTTAAACTTCAATCTATTTTAGTCGAAACTTGACTAAATTTCCCTTTTACCCCTTTTCTCATTATTAATTACACTATAAGGTAATCTTAACAAAAATTCATTAATTCTTAGTCATTCTATGACAAAATTACCGTTTCGCCCCATGTACCATAAACCATGGTTTTTATCATTTATATTTGTTCTGACTCGTATCAATCATGTCGGAACCTTTATTTCGGATATTACATTTGTTGCATTTATAGTTTATAAAATAAACATGTGTCCTACAAAAGGGTGTAAGTTTTACTTACCTTGTATCCGGTTATGCTCTTTTCCGCGTAATCGATCCGTTTGACCCGCTTCTTTCCCAAGCCTCCATCTAGCTTGTCAAGAGTCAAGCTATCATCATAATTCGTAAGAGGGTTAGATTAGTCATTATCACATACGACTATTCCATCTTACGGATTCTATGTCGAAACTACTATTCGCCTTCGTCTTTGGTTAATTTGACTTATAAAAGTCATTTACCCTTAATCATACAAAAATGCAAATTTACGTTCAATAACACATTTAGACAATCTCATCAATTATCAAAGACCCTTTATTCATTAGACAACATCTATGGGTTTTCATCTATAAACGAAACCCCTTTTTTATCATGTTATTAGGCATTCCTACGGATACCTGATCAATTCACGTTCTACTTACTATCGAGTAGACGCGCGAGTTTCACTTAGGCATTTTAATAAACACCTAGTGGGTATAATTTTCTATACTTTTACAAACTAGTTCATAACTAGTTATTTCTACCAAGTTTAACGTCATTTTCAATTTAGTGTCTCTTTAACACTTCAATATCAAAACTAACTTCATAGAATTCTAATAACACTAGTTTGATACTCATAATTCTAATGTTCATCATGTTTCCACAAAACCCATTAAACACACATAATCGATGATTATAATTTCATAACTTTGAACACCAATTTAACAAATTATTGACTAGGGTTTACTCCTAGACTTGTTTCCATTACTAATCTCATCTAAACATTGATCAATCATGTTCAGATTTCGAATTCTTAAGTTAATCAAAATTCCAAGATGTAACCAAAAGATGAAATTTAACATACCTTGCGATCCTTTCACTTAGGTGATCACTAATATGAACTTGGATTTTGATTTGGGACTGATCTGGCCTTTCAATTTGATCGATTTGAGCAATTTAGGGTTTGAAGATGAGAGCTCCTGATTCCTCTGGAAGTTTCGACCAGAACACACACTTAGTGTGTGTGTTTTGGTGTAGAGTTTTATTTAATTAAAACAAGTTTCTAGTTTTTTCATGTTTGGCCCCTCAGCTTTCCTCAAGTTCTCAAGTTTTATAAAGGTTTAACTAATTCATGTTTTCATTATTGTTTTTACCACACTTAACTAACTAGGTTGATATTCCTAGTTACTTAGTGGTTTCGGGAAAGTCATAACCCGTTTTATTTTTAAGTCCCGTTAACTCGGGCTTCTTATACGCTTTGTTTTCTCAAAGCGTTTATTCTTCTTTTTTTTATTAACATAGGATTATTTATTTAAATCCTAATATAAACCGGGTTAATTTTACCACTAACGGTATTTTACCCGTTCATTGTTATTAACGTGGTTTGATTACCAAACCCGTTTTCGAGGTATTACAGTGGGTTTGTCGAACCCACTCTGAGCACCCTTAAAGTGAACTTTTTCTAGGGTTGTTCACGAGCCTAGCCAAACCGAGCGGGCCTTTGCTCGTGCTTGGCTCGTTTACAAACCGAACCGAGAGCAGCGACTTATTTAAAACCGAGCTTCAAATCAGACGAGCATTTTCCGAGCAGTGAATATTCCAGGTGAGCATTGAGCAAACTTCGAGCGATTTTGACAACTGTGTCACCCGATTTAAATTTTCGGAGAGAGATAGTGACAATGTTGGGTCTCAAGTATTTATGTAAGACAGACACATTTTATGGCATAAGATTTTCTTATGAATAACAATGTTGTGGCCGATGAGGCGATGATCATATTGCATGAAACATGACGTTCAGAGCATGAGACGATTGACTTAGGATAACAACATGAGACATTGAGGTGATGAGCAGACTGTCGTTTAGCGGTGTAGGGTTTAACTTGTAGATTTGGTGTTAATTTTTTTTATTGTCGTAGTTGGGCTAGTACGTATAGATATAGTTGTAAATTCGTATATAGTGGACCAAAATCTAATAGAGTGGTATATATAAAATGATAAATTTAATTTATATTAATGTAAATATGCATGTGTGTATATATATAGGTATGTGTGTGTGTGTATATATATATATGTGTGTGTGTGTGTGATGTGTGTTTATAGGGTAGGGTTCTAGAGTGAACACTACTATATTTGTGAACTGAGTGAACAAATCCTGGCCATTGATTTACACTTGTGTATTGATAATCAAGGATTAGGATTAGTTCACCAGCGTTCACAATCAAGGGGGTTGTTCTTAAATGAACCTAACCCTGTGTTTATATATGTATGTGTATACGTATATATATATGTATATATATATATATGTACTAATTAAAAATAATAATTCGAGCCAAACTGAGCCGAGCGGAACTTTGCTCATGCTTGGCTTGGCTTGTTAACAAACCGAACCGAACCAAGGTGAGTGGCTCGTTTACAACAGAGATACAAACTAAACGAGCATTTTTCGAGCAATTTCTGAGCGAGTGACGAGCGATTTGGACGGCCCTAACTCTTTCCCAAGAGGTGAGGGTTCAAGTCATGTTGTCGGCAAAATGAAACATATAAAGGAGTAGATTAGTTTGTCGCTAAAAAGTATCAAAGGTCCAAAAGGCATAAAAGGCATGAATTGAACAATTGTTGTACCTAGCGCGACATGATGACCATCTCAAGTCATTCAGAACCCCCATTATCATAGATAGCTAGGGTAAACAAGGTATCGTATCCACGAGGAGCATGTAACAACCCGCACGTTCGTGCGTTGTTACCACTCGCTATACTCGTTACGCCTAGCATCAGAGATTCGGATCATAATGTAGCTATATCGAATACAATCGCTACTTCGTAGTATTTTCGCATATTACGCATTACTTTATCGCTATAGCACATCGCATCACACACACTAACGCTCACGATGACGTTGAGTGAGGACCTATTCTACCCTCCTCGATAGCCGTGATGCGTCGCAGAGTAGCGTATATTCAAAACGAAACCTGGTTATTATATCGCAACTTTGAAATGTGGATATTTATACGACCCTATGTGACTAATTATACTAAATATATGAAAGTGGGTATGTAAAGGTGTGACCAAACTATCGCAATGCTTAACGATCGAAACGAAACGCCAAAACTCAATTCGCCGGAGGCAATTGATCGAATGACAATTCGATCGAATGGCCATCCGATCGTATTGCCACCCGATCGGATTACCACCCGATCGGGTTGCCACCCGATCGGATTGCCAACCGATCGAAGTGCCACCCGATCGGATTGCCACCCGATCCATGACACTCCCTCACCTTCTCTCCTCTCCACCTATAAATATCACTTGTCACATCACTTGAACAGTGATGTGACAGCTCCCACTAGACCAGCACGCTTTGGGGCTATTTTGTCTCGATTTCTCGCGATTCTTGTAAGTTTCTACCTTAAATCTTGTACTTATAGGATCTACACGCACTTCCTCATCATTTTCTCTTTTAAATCTCAACTTTTAACCGTGAAATCAATGGATTTGAGGAGTTCTAGGATGATGTCATCATGGAGTTCTTATAAACTTCAAATGTTGGCTTCATTCTGCTAAGAACCACTCAGATCTGAAGGATTTCCACAAGATTAAACAACACTTTCGCATAGATCTACACATTCATGGATAAAAGGATTGAAAGATGGTTTTCCCACCTTCCTTCAACTCTTTTACACTCAATGCACTCAAAACTAATAGAATCGAAGCTCGTTCTGATCTTCTACTCTTTCTTAGTGATGTGTCAGCTCAAATCTGAATTCTATCTACGAGACAACCGAACTCGGGTTAAACACGAACCGTCGTCTCAGACAACTGACCGACCGGACTAGGGTGATTCCTGCCCGATCGGGTCACCTGGGCGTTGATAGGGTTCTGTTGTTTGGCACGTTGTCATACCATCTTGAGAAAACCGCAAAACTTTCAAAACAGTCAAGTGTCAAAGACGATCAGGTCGTTGGGACGGGTTGCCGTCCGATCGGATTGCCAACCGACCAGACAGCCATCCGATCAGTTTGCACTTGGTCCCATGCTTAAATTATATTTCAACTCCTCAAGAGTTTTGAACATCGAACGGATTGTCGTCTAATCGGATTGCCATCCGATCGAACTACCAGCCGACCCTGTGATGTTTTGAACTTCATCACCTAAACAATTTTCAACATATTCCATACATAGCCAATTCCAAACGGATTGCCACCCGATCGGATTGCAATCCGATCGAGTGACAAACTGCTGTGAACTTGTTCTCACTAAGTGTCCTACTAATCTGATCGCCACCCGATCGAGCCGCCGTTCGATCGATCGACCTGAAGGGTAGAGATGCTTCTCTGTTTTCATAATGCTACAATGAAAACTTCAAAAGGCAAACCATCATACACAAACACATCCATACCAAACAAGGTGACAATCCAATCGAATGGCCATCCGATCGGATGACCATCCGAACGGATTGCCACCCGATCGACTGGCCATCCGATCGGGTAGCCATTCGACACTCAGTCGCATCTCATTGTTTAACACACGGATCGACGCTTACGCTATCAACTGTAATCAGGATAATCCCCGACGCGCTCCCTTCAATCCAACCATGTTGTGTTTACTTGCTGAACACCGACTGTGAGTATACTCGAACCCCTTTTTATCGCATTTTGGGTGTAACATACGTTTCTTTCAAAACAAATTTATCAAAATGAATTATTCAATCAAACTGTTTATCACATGCGAATAACTGTTATGCATATTTACACGTGATGCTAGTTACATATGTGTTAGGACTTATACTCGCAAGGTCCCGCCTTAACTAGTATAGTACTATAGAACCCTAAGGGGTCTAGTTAGGATGAATAGCAATCACAATCGCAGCTCGAGTGACTTAGCTGGTAGTATTTGTCTTCTATGCATGTATGTTAAGGTATCTCATTTATGTATTTGGTAATTCGCAGCACTTTTATCTATTTACGCTACACTATCAAAACTTGTATACTCGCCAATATTTTCGTATTGACGTTGTTTTAACGTATGTTGCAGGTTTAGTCGCAGTCTACATCGAATCAAGCTAGGAAGTCTAGAAACTCACCTAAAATCTAGGTTGTTGGAATTGTATTATTCGAGAGGACAAGAGATCTTTGATAGCTTATGTGATTGTATTGTTTGTTAGTATGGGATAACAAATGTAATAAATATTGTCGCTTTATAGCTGTTATGGATTCTCTTGAGCAATCTGATTCGCTTAGTGTCGCGCCCCGACGTTTCCGCCATCGGTTGGGGTGTGACAGATTGGTATCAGAGCCATAACTATAGGGAATTAGGCCATAGATGACCTTGTCCGGGTCAATGTCTTAGAAACGACCTAGTCTATAGTCTAAGTACCAACGGGCCGACTCGTACGAACCTAGTAGGATTTGCATGGGCCTACTTGATACTCACATTCGAATCCGCTAATAACTACAACTTTGCGTGAACACCGCATACTACAACTTCACGCGAAGAGCCTTTCCTAAGGCTGGAATATTACCTAGCCTTTCCTAAGGCCAACACAATACGCACGTTTTTGAAAATATTCGCACAAACCGAGTGGTCCAGTCGAGATCAGGCGTGAAAACCAAGAACTCTCGATGAGATCGCTCACTCAGCGCATTTTTCCAGCACGAGAACTTTCCGTTGAGCTAGGTGTGACATCCACATCTTGGCGAAAGTCTCCCTTTCGAATCCTGGTGGAAACACTCGAACTTATTCGAAGAGCACAACCGTAGCTAGGAGCAAAGTAATTAAGTCGGGGGTGAAACTCGTATCTTAATAAACCGTTCCACTCTCTCTAAAAATGGTTTTCAAAAGCTCTCACCAAGGACTCGACCATAACAATGACTCGAGCCATGCGATAACTAGGAGGACGAATGCCATGAACTGCATCCCAGTAGAAGCATAGTCATCTAGGGCAACGCGAGTGCACAAACTTGTTGGGTATAGTTGGGTTACCATGGGTAGTCGACTCCTAAACAACCGAGGCACTCTATCTATTTCTCTAGCATACGACTTGCCGTTTTACGCTATACTGAATCTATTTACACTTATATGGCTACGATTTAAGACTTTACGCTTTATCAATTTCTCGATTTACCGATTTTCGCTCCCTGCTTTTGTAAACATACAACTCGCACAGCCATCGCAATCTAAAACAAAAACCGAATGCTCGCAACAAAACTAATGTCTAATTTCTCGCTTTCGCTTTCTCTCGCGCATCCTATCCCGACATGTATGTGTGTAAGTGTAAACTACAACTAATTATATATATGCAGCAAATCAATTGTGTGGGAATTTAGGAATCTCGTGTCTCCTATGTAGCTCCTATGTGAAATCTATTATATTACTCACTACAAGTTTTGATCGCGCTCAATCGCATCGCAAAACTCAAAATTATTATGATCGAATCTCACTCCAATTCTTTCTCTCTCCCTGTCTAGATGTCTTCCAACGACTCTACCTCGAGACAAACAGCTATGAGAAGAGCCAAACGAAGCGCCGAGAAGAGGATTGCCTCGCTTGTGGCCAAGAAGTGGCCAAGGTCATTCCTCAAATTGTCACTCAAGTGCACTCTCTCAGCAACTCTCGAACCTCGGAAGACTCTAAGACGGAAGCGCCGCAATCTGCTTTCCTCTACAAGCACTTCAAAGCCTGTGATCCGATGGAATTCACGGGTGAAGGAGGTGTCTCCCAGCTGCTCCAGTGGTTTGATTCTATCGAAGTCACCCTTCGTCAGAGTGGGTGTCCCGATGGTTTCCGTACTACTTGCGCTACCGGAGTATTTCAATCGCACGCACTCGACTGGTGGACAGCCGAACGTAACAAACGTGGGATCTCCGCAGCTTACGCTCTCTCTTGGGATGAGCTGAAAGAGCTCATGAAGAAAGAGTATTGCCCTCCCCACGAAGTCTAGAAACTCGAAGATGAATTTTGGGAAATCAAGCAAGTTGAAGGTGACAATACTAGCTACACCGCAAGGTTCAAACAGCTTAGCATAATCTGCCCAAGTCAAGTGAACACATCAGAAAAAGCCATCATGAAGTACATTCGCGGCTTGCCTGAATGTGTGGGCGATTTTGTCAAAGCTGCAAGACCTGCTACCATCAAAGAAACCTACCGCTTAGCCGCAGAAATCAACGATAAACGAGTCTTGGACGGATCTTTCTCCAAGAATCCTGTCAAACAAGCTCAGCAAGCAATCGTCATCTATTCTTTTGACGATTCCTCCGATGATTCTTCATGTGAGTCTTCAGACGAATCCTCCGACGACAAAGCATCACCTCAGGAAGCTCAGTCCAGCCGCAAACGAAAGACCATGAGCCCAAACTCTTCAATAACTGAATTGTTACAACCAGAACCTCTTCAAGAAATTCCAGTTCACTCGAAGCACGACTACAACGGAACTCACCCCCTGTGTCTCATGTGTATGTATCATCACCCGCCAGAAGCTAACTATCGCTTTTGCGCAAGGTGCAACTGGTATGGTCATCTTACCCAGCACTGTCGCACGGGGCCGCAGACCTGAGGAATTCCAGCAACAATCGTAGTCTCCGTAGAAGTCCTCCACAGCAACATTAGTTATGCTTCCAATGTTGTTGTAATGATATGATCTTCACCGTTAATTTCTTTTGCATGTTGAACTTGTTCTATTTCTCGACGCAATGTGGACACTATTTATCTCACACTCTCGCACTCGCGCACAGACTATATATTAGCACTATATACTATATAATGTGTTTTACCCCTACTATGCGTTCTTGAAGCGAGTTGCGATAAACGTGCAAGGGACAACTTAATCACGGGTGCACACGGAATTATGTTGGTCAGTGCACGGAGATCGTAATGAGTTTCAATGATGCCATAACTCTAAAAGCATGGTTGAGCGTGGTGGATACGCCGCTGTTACTTCCTATATATAAGCGCCTTGACCATGTCGACACAGTGTCACACCTGTTCACAGGGCAGAGGCATGTGGTTGAAGCATGGTGGATACGCCGCTGGTACTTCCTATATATAAGTGCTTCGCCATGCCAACCGATGCTTTGTGAAGAAAATGCCACACAAGTTGAACGTTATTAGACCAAGTATACTATTAAATCTATTTTTGACACACTAAACTACATCACAAGGCGTAACAATCTCAATCGCCAACTCAAAGCGTGTAATCGCTAGACTTTTCGTAAGTCAACACGCTCGCAATCGCATTATCGCTAGAATCTATCTCACAATCTCAACCGCTTATAGTGTGTTCGCTCAATCGCTTATTATGTGCATCGCGCTATCGCATATCGTGGGTATCACTCTATCGCTTGTGTATCGCTCTATCGCTTGTGTATCGCTCTATTGCTTGTGTATTTGCTCCATCGCTCATCGTGTATCGCTTAACGTTTATCGCCATCGCTATCGCTTACCGTTATTTATGTTATCTGTGTTATGTTAGCACTCACGACCTCGCTTCACGAGACGAAACTGATAGGGTTAAAACATGGTGGATACGCCGCTGGTACTTCCTATATATAAGTGTTTTAGCCATATCAGCAGATTTTTGTGGAAAAAGGCCATGTGGGGCTTAATGTTAGTTAAAACTTGTGGTGTCATTTAATCTAATCAAATCGCATATTCCCATCGCTTGCAGCGCATCGATCGTCGCCTATCGCTCGACGGTTGTCGCTATCGCTCGTTCATCGCTTTTTGCTTGTCGCCGTCGCCTTCGCTTATTATGTTTGTTTTGTGCTATCAACTATCACGTACCGCTTATCGCTTGTCGCACTCGCTCGTGTCACCAAACTGAGTTCGAAAGCGACTTCATCGCCCAGTTTGCCCAAATATTTCCCCTACACTTGGTCCAACCATCTCTCGCGTGGACCGAGGGAATCGAACCTATCAGTACTATGTCGACACACATGACACCGCCTCACGGGACGGAAGCCATATGGCTAAAACATGGTGGATACGCCGCTGGTACTTCCTATATATAAGTGTTTTAGCCATGTTGTCGAACTTTCGTGGGAAAGTGCCATGCGGGGCCGACTTAAATTTAAAATTTTGATATTAGTAAAACCTTTGAGTAAACAAAGCTTTCTTGCAAAAACTTTTTTTTTTCTTTTTCTAAAATTTGATCAAAACCTTTGTACAAAACGAGATTTTCTTGTAACGATGATGTGACAATCGACTCTTACTGCCGCGGGACGAGAAAATTTCGTGAAATGAGTTTTAAACACCTAAAGTCTTTTAATAACCTAATAAAACCCCACCCTTAGCGCGGGTGTAAACATCGAAACAGTTTAACACCGCACTGTGGAAAGGTTTTCATAAACAAGTTTCTCCAAACCTTTTCGAATTAATCAACTTCTCAAGAATTCAAAGCACTTTTGGGATCGCTTTTCGCGTATTGCCATCTTTTGTTATACAAGTCGCCTTAATCGCTGCCATCGCCAGACATCGCAACACTCTCGCTCGTCGAATTTCAATCGATCGCTCGCTTATTTTTTACGCTTTTAATCGCTACTCCCACTCGCATCAAGTCTCGCAACCCTTCTTGTGGATTAATTTCGGGACGAAATTTCCTAAAGCAGGGGAGACTGTAACAACCCGCACGTTCGTGCGTTGTTACCACTCGCTATACTCGTTACGCCTAGCATCAGAGATTCGAATCACAATGTAGCTATATCGAATACAATCGCTACTTCGCAGTATTTTCACATATTACGCATTACTTTATCGTTATAGCACATCGCATCACACACACTAACGCTCACGATGACGTTGAGTGAGGACCTATTCTACCCTCCTCGATAGCCGTGATGTGTCGCAGAGTAACGCATATTCAAAATGAAACCCGGTTATTATATCGCAACTTTGAAATGTGGATATTTATACGACCCTATGTGACTAATTATACTAAATATATGAAAGTGGGTATGTAAAGGTGTGACCAAACTATCGTAACGCTTAACGATCAAAACGAAATGCCAAAACACAATTCGCCGGAGGCAATTGATCGAATGACAATTCGATCGGATGGCAATCCGATCGGATTGCCACCCGATCGGATTGCCAACCGATCGAAGTGCCACTCGATCGGATTGCCACCCGATCCATGACACTCCCTCACCTTCTCTCCTCTCCACCTATAAATAGCACTTGTCACATCACTTGAACAATGATGTGACAACTCCCACTCGACCAGCACGCTTTGGGGCTATTTTGTCTCGATTTCTCGCGATTCTTGTAAGTTTCTACATTAAATCTTGTACTTCTAGGATCTACACGCACTTCCTCATCATTTTCTCTTTTAAATCTCAACTTTTAACCGTGAAATCAATGGATTTGAGGAGTTCTAGGATGATGTCATCATGGAGTTCTTATGAACTTCAAATGTTGGCTTCATTCCGCCAAGAACCACTCAGATCTGAAGGATTTCCACAAGATTAAACAACACTTTCGCATAGATCTACACATTCATGGATAAAAGGATTGAAAGATGGTTTTCCCACCTTCCTTCAACTCTTTTACACTCAATGCACTCAAAACCGATAGAATTGAAGCTCGTTCTGATCTTCTACTCTTTCCTAGTGATGTGTCAGCTCAATATCTGAATTCTATCTACGAGACAACCGAACTCGGGTTAAACCCGAACCGTCATCTCAGACAGCTGACCGACCGGACTAGGGTGATTCCTACCCGATCGGGTCACCTGGGCGTTGATAGGGTTCTTCTGTTTGGCACGTTGTCATACCGTCTCGAGAAAACCACAAAACTTTCAAAACAGTCAAGTGTCAAAGACGATCAGGTCGTTGGGACGGGTTGTCGTCCGATCGGATTGCCACCCGACCAGACAGCCGTCCGATCGGCTTGCACTTGGTCCCACGCTTAAATTATATTTCAACTCCTCAAGAGTTTTGAACATCGAACGGATTGCCGTCCGATCGGATTATCCGATCGAATGACCATCCGACCCTGTGATGTTTTGAACTTCATCACCTAAACAATTTTCAACATATTCCATACATAGCTAGTTCCAAACGGATTACCACCCGATCGGATTGCAATCCGATCGAGTGACAAACTGCTGTGAACTTGTTCTCACTAAGTGTCCTACTAATCGGATTGCCACTCGATCGAGCCGCCGTTCGATCGATCGACCTGAAGGGTAGAGATGCTTCTATGTTTTCAGAATGGTACAACGAAAACTTCAAAAGGCAAACCATCATACACAAACACATC
This sequence comes from Helianthus tuberosus, assembly GCA_030545235.1. Lineage (NCBI taxonomy): Eukaryota > Viridiplantae > Streptophyta > Magnoliopsida > Asterales > Asteraceae > Helianthus > Helianthus tuberosus. The sequence continues at coordinate 100,126,967 of CM060446.1, read as the reverse complement.
CATATCAAACAAGGTGACAATCGAATCGAATGACCATCCGATCGGATGATGTTAGGAACGGAGGCTCTCATGATTGTGTTTGTTTGTAAAAGATGAACAATGAATGAGCATGATTCAATGATTTATGCAGCGGAAATGAACACAAACTTTGTAAACACAATCAAGGAAGAAAATGGTTTTGATAAACACATGCTTTTCATCAGTCAAAATGTTACAAAGCAAATCAAAAGATTACAAAGCAAGCTTACAAACTAAACTCCCCCTTAGCCTGATACTCCATGGTTGATTGCACAAGATGAAAGGATTGGACTAGAGGAGAAGAACTCGCTCAGTCAATCAAATGTAACAGTACAGGGTACTGTTCCATTTATAGGCAAATCAAACCACTGAAGCATCTTAGCTAACGTCACCATGAAAGCGACATCTAACAACCTGACAACCTGTAACCACTGATACATATAACTACTGCTTAGCTAAACACTGACACTATTACAATATACAGAGTAAACAACTGTTTCTTCATTCCACTGCTTCATTCCAAGAAGAGCCTTGATCTTTGGCAGTACTTGACTTAGGGCAGTAGATGAAAGAGCAGTACTTTTGTCTTCAGTAGTTGTTGTACACAAGCAGTACTTGATGGTCAGCAGTTGTAGTATATAAGCAGTGTATGAGGGCCATCAGATGTTATAACCACTTTTAAGGGGAAAGTTTAATGCAAACAGCTGCTTATTATGAATCCACTGTTGTGATCCGGTTTTGGCTCTTATTATCTGTTCCTCTGATAGGGTTCAATCCTAACAATCTCTCCCTGGAACAGATAATGCCAAAACCCTTCATTATTCTGGATCTTTATTGTCTCATCAGAAGTTCCCTAACTTGTCCTTTAAATTGTAGTTCAAAATCCATGGAACTTGTGTCTTCCTCATCCCTACACAGTATAAGCTCAAGGAGATCTTGTAGATCTTCAACACTCAGGCCCAGTGCTTATTCCCTTGATATGTGCTTTACTTCACCATTGGATCTGAACAGGGTCAATACATGGGTCTTTTGGTCAGACATCCATTTTAGTATTTTTGAACCCAATGGGTTTCTTGGGAGAGGTTTATTTACTAATGAGGAGTTTGGTGATACTGGCCTTGTGAAAATTTGTTGAGCAGTACCCTGAGCTTTTGCTAGTTCAGGGTTTTCAGCTGACATTTGTTTGAAAGCCTTGTTTATGATTTCATTTGCTGCAGCTATATCTTCTGCAGTTTCTTTTTCAATCTGCTCTTATCTCTTTCTTTAATCTATCTCAATGTCTGAGATTTCTGCTGATGTGATCAGTGGTTCAGAGGTTTTGATATGTTGTTTTGGCTTTTTGTAGTCAGGCTTCTTTGGAATGTCAGAATTTGTCATCCTTCTTTTCTTAAGCCTTTCATAAGCCTCATCTGTATACTGCTTTGTCCATTTTGCTATGGCTTTAGCAGTTCCAACCTTTGCATCCACCAACTCTTGTTTCTTCTGTTTGTATTCCAAGGTAAGTTTATCAATAGCCTTTTTGTATTTACTCCAGTTAGGAGCTGTCTTTTTCTTTCCTGAGTCACTCTTGATCCTTGTGATTCTGTTTACTTCATGCTTTAGTGCAATGAGTGGTCATTCACTGAATTGTTCTTCATTGGCTGGATAAAATTTTTCTTTCATGATGAATGCAAGATACTCCTTTCTCATTTCCTTTTGTAGGACAGCTCCAGGTGGCAGATTTGACATATCTTTGCTTAGATCTCTTGCATAATCTTCCATTTGTTTGACCTTAGTAAGGAAAAATTACATTCTTTCATAAATGGCTTTGTCACCTTGATCTTCGCATTCAATTCTTGCTCTTATATCTGCTTGCCTGGCTTTGAGTTTTAGATACTCATCCATATTTGTTGGGTTCCTGAAGCCAGTGAGAGAAGGAAATTTTCTTTTTAAAGGATCATCTTCTATATAGAATTGTCTCATCTCATCCTTTACAACTTCCAATTCTAGTGGATAACTTTGAGCAATGGATACAAGGTTAGCAGGGTTTATTGGTTTGACAAGAGTTGGTGGAGTGGATGGTTATGGCTCAATAACATTGTAAGGTGTGGAGGATAAAGGAATAGGTGCTGGTATATCATCATTAATCTTCTGAGATTTTCTTTTCCTTGTATAGAGCTTTTTAGGTGAAGGTGGTTTTGATTGTGATGTGACAATGGTGAGGGCAGTGGTGGATGGAGGCTGACTAACAGTTGTTGAAACAACTGGTGTTTCAACCACTGTTGTCATTACAACAGATGTTGTAACATCTGGTGTCTTCTGTTTTTTAGCAGGAGGTGATGGTGGTGAGGTTGTTTTTAGTGATGATTTGGTGGGTGGTGGTAGAGCAGTGGTTGTGGTGTGTGTTGTAGTGGTGTGTGTTGAAGAGATGGTAGGTGTTTGGCTGACAGTTGTTGAAACTACTGAGGTATCAACAGATGTTGATACAACAGGTGTTACAACAACTGTTTGGGTGGAAGTTTGAGATTTTGTGGTTTGAGGTTTGGAGCCTTTTGGAGGTGGTTTGGAGGCAAGCTTTGTGGGTCTGAATGGTGTGGATTTGGGTTGCCTCACTTGTCTAGTGGGCTTCTTCTTTTCATCCTTAGAATTTTCATCATCCTTTGACCTAGAAGTACCCTGTGCATTCAGCTCTATGTAAGCTCTTTTCTCCTGTTCCCACCTGGCTTTATCCTTAGCCTCTCTATCTCTTTTAACACTTTCTTTTGCTTCTGCAAGTGCATTTGTGGTAGTATCAATTTTCTTGCTACCATCTGGAAAAGGAATGTTTTTGGTCATGTTTTCTTTTTCTGGTTCAATATAGAGGCCATCTTCTATTCCCTTCTTCTTCCACTGCTTGATTTTCTCCCCCTTTTTGGCATTATCTGGAGGGGGTTTATCAATGAAGAGTACAGTGGGAGGAGCTTTGCCAGTGGTGTTCAGGATGTGGGCCTTTATAGCCTTGATGTCTGCTTGGGTATCTTTGAACCTGGACTCCATCATGTTTCTCAGCTCTTGAACATGTATAGCATGCTGCTGATCAGCCATTTGTCTTTGTTGTTGGAGCAGGGGTTGGAAAATTTCCACAACTCATTTGCAGCAGGTGCCTGTGGTGGAGCAGGTGCTTGAGTTGGAGCAACAGTGGTTGAGACTTTTTGAGCTTTCAACAACTGTTGCATCATATCTTTTATTTCAGTAACAGATGTCTCAAGATTTTCGATTCTACCCATCAATTCCTGATATTTTGAATCATCACCCGAATTAATGGGATCATCTGATTTCCCACCTGGAGTGGTTATATCAATGTGTGATTTAGGAACAGAATTCCAAAATTCATCCATTGATGCCCCTTGTTCTTGGTACTGGGGACTTCTTTCTTCAGCACTTGATAACCTTATGATAGAACCAGTGGTCAAAACAGCCTCACTAGTGGTTATCAGAGGTGCTATAGAAGAAATTGCCTTCAAGGGAGTCTGATTGATGTAACAACTGGCCAAATGTAGATTTGTTGATCCAACATTTGTAGTTGCTGCTCCACTTGAACTACTGTCAAGAATTACTTGTAACTCCTGTAGTGTAACCTCCTCAGTTGTTGCTGGGATAGCAGAGGTATAAGCATCAGACCCAGTTACTTGTGGGAGTGTACTCTCAGTGATAGGTGATAGAGAGGAACTGGTTTGTGTCTGAGCTAAAGCAACTGCATGCAACAAGGGTATTATGGATTGTGGTAATGTGAGGGGTGAAGATATGGGTGTTGAAAGAGACATGTCCTTAGGATCAGGACTAAGGAAGATGGATCCAATTGAATCCAGAGCTTCATAATGTGCGGTCCCTGTGCTTACAACCTGATCCTTTTGTGAGGATGCAGGAGGAGTTTGAGGTAATGGTGGAGATCTTTCTTCCAACTGCTGAGAGGAAGTAGCAGCAGTGGTTGTTGGTGACATTTGTGTTGTCATTGGCAGTGGCTCTGGGATCTCATCTTCCAGAGTTGCCTTTGCTTTGGGTTTGGGGGGCTTTTTGTATGATTTCTTTTTGGTCTTTTTGGTGATGACAGGTGTGGGTTTCATAGCAGTGGTTGTACTACTATGCTCACCTGGAGCAGTGGCTCAACAGCAGATGCCTGAGGAGCAGTGGTAGCTGCTAAAGTCTGCTCAGGCACCTCTGCTTTTGTTTTTGTAGGTGTTAACATTCTAGTGAATGTTTCAGGTGTTAAACCATTTATTTGAAAAGAAACACCTTGTTCGAGCAAAATTTCATTTTTCTTTCCAAATTTTTGTTTAAAATAGTAGCTTAGAAATCTTGGAAAGAGTAAAAATGATTTGTTATCAACATTCTTTACCAAGTCATCAAAGATCTCCTGGAAATAGTTATAATTTTCATTATGTAAAATGGCATAACCCAGACATTGGATCTTTAATGGTATTTTGTTAAAAGCGATTGTTTTATTTGAAACACACATCAAAAGAGTGTGAAATAAAAACCTAGGTGCAGAAGGGAAGAAACCTTTTTGTAAGGTATCTCTTTTTGTTTGTTCTGCATACCCCCTTTCCAAAAAATCAGTTTTCAACTTGCTTTTAGGAAAAGAAGTTTTACCTTGCTGATCATCGAATTTAAAGACTTCTGAGATGGATTGCGGAGTAATTTGAATCATTTTACCCTGTATGGAAGAGTTGATGGCTATGACATTCTCACCTTGTTTGTCAAGGGTAGCATTTTTCCAAAACTCTCTCTGGGTTTGTTGATAGATTGGAGCATCTGCTGTTAGAAAAGTTTTGTACTTTGATGCAGACATGACGTCGATGATGGAATCGAAGGTGTGAGTGGTAGTAGGCTTTGTGAGTAGACCCAAGTAATTGTGAGGGGATTTGTATGGGATTTCAATGGGTTCAGCAGCCATTTGAGTGTCCTCTTTGGAAGATGAGGATGATTTTGATTTTGATTTTGATTTCGTCATTTTGATGAAGAGAAGCTAAGAATGATTTGGGATGAAAGATTGAAAACTGTTTTGAGAAGAGAATTTTGGAATTCAATTCGACAGTGTAAAACCCTGTTTGGGGGTTTTGATCAGGGTTTTATTTAGGGATAAAGTGAATGCTGATGTGGCAGCGGTTACAAAGATCTAATGGCTAGAAACTGACCACGTGCCAACCTCTGATGAGAAGATGAATAATGGAGGACAGTTATTTTGGAGAACCACTGATGAAGCAAATATCAGTGGTTACAACGGTAACAATATGAGAGCAGTGGGTGATTTTTACTATCAGTGGATAAGACACTGATTTTGAGCATCAGTGCTTGCCAAGAAAATGAAAGATCAGGAGTTTACTTTTCAGCAATGGACAGTATTTTAGGAAACAGATGTTTAAGCACAACAGTGGTAGGGATTTCAAAAACTATAAAGTCAGCAATTGTTAGTGCAGCATTTGAATAAACTTTTGACAACTGTTTTGAGCATCTACTGGTTCAGATGAAAAGGATGATTTTATCTTGTGTAATCACAATATCACGTCCAACATCTGCTTGTTCAAATATGTCAGCATTTTTACAGGAATTTGCATTCATGGTTTTGCCATATGTCTATTACAAGTTTTGATGCATTTATAGATTCCTGTCACTGGTTTTAGTACCCCAGATGATGAAAACCTCTTTTACAATGGCTACTCATTTTGAGTCATAATTTTTAATTATGACATGAGTATCCAAGTATCTTAAGATCTGTTAACAATCAATCTTTGATCTATGTTAAAACACACTTGAGTTTGACATGACCTTGACACTTGTACCATTTTCATTTGATCTATTTTCAAGGATAATATCACCAACAAAAAGAAAGGTTCTATATCCTGACAGGAGATTGAAACTTTTACTATCAAAAATAAGTAAAAGTACAAAATATATTATTAAAAAAATGAATAATATATCCTGTTTTATTTGAGAAAAACCTTTTCAAGAAAAATAATTAAAGGTTATTTTGAAAAATAATGAATCTGGTATACTTTTCCCATTAAACTCATGATCATATCACTCTCAAGTTCTATGAAAATGGTCATTGATTTGAAATATATTGTAATAACCACTGTTTGAAACCATTTTCTTGTTAAATTGATTGCAAAAAAATGAGGAGACATGTTCACATGTGTATTTGAAAGTTCTGTTATAAACTTTATTACCATGTGATGCTTCTAAAAAAATTTGTCTAGTCCTCTTTTATTTACTGGAGATACTATTTTTACCTGAACTTTACCTGAATCAATAAATGCACACAGCTGCTCGATGACCATTGTTTACCCAATTATAAACTTACCATTGTTTTTCATTTATACTCTTTTCTTTTAACTTCAAAAGTTTTGAGATAAACATACTTATGAGTTTTTATGATTTTCTTCTTCCCTTTTTACCCTTCCCATATATAAGTACTGAAATACTCACTGGGAGGTATTTATTGAAGGAATACTTATTCCAGAATCATTTTGCAGCAATGTTTTGAGAGATTTGGTCATTTTTGCACATGCTTATGCCAAATTTAACATTACCCATGATCTGGACATTTTTTACTGCTGATTTTCTTAATGTATTCTTAATACAATTGATTTTGGTCCTTTTGAAGGATTCTCAACCTGTTTTTCAATACATAAGATCTAAATGACTAAAGTTTTAATTTCCCTCTTTTTATGTAAACAAAAACACTAATGTTTTACGAAACTAGGTTTTTGTTGACCAGAGGTTCACACCTTACTATCAAACATGATGGAAACAACACAAACTTCATATCAACACTTGAAATCAATTTCGTAAAGAAAAATGATTATACAATAGTTATCAGACGTATTTTCAGATCTGAACACTAAGGGTGTTTTATGCATGATATCACTTGTTATGTGAAGTTTGTGTGTCTTATGACATCTTGGTTGTTTTACAGAGCTTTTGAGTAGTCACTTTGAACATGATTTCTCGTTACTCTATTTTTCAACTAAATACAATCAACTTTAGTATCAATGAAATTTTGAGCTGAACTGTTATGTCAAATTGACTGTTAGATCGAATTTGACTGTCCAAGCTCTGATACCAATTGTTAGGAACGGAGGCTCTCATGATTGTGTTTGTTTGTAAAAGATGAACAATGAATGAGCATGATTCAATGATTTATGCAGCGGAAATGAACACAAACTTTGTAAACACAATCAAGGAAGAAAATGGTTTTGATAAACACATGCTTTTCATCAGTCAAAATGTTACAAAGCCAATCAAAAGATTACAAAGCAAGCTTATGATGTATAAGAATTTATACATCTTTTAAACGTCAAATACGCCCCGTTTATGCGAAAACTCTTTGTATTTTCATTGATTTTGGTACTCATTTGAGTTGTTTGTGAAAATACAGGTCCTGGCTTCGGCCCGGTGATGAAACAAAGGCTTTTGGAGCAAAATGGAGCGAAAACGGAATATTCCAGCAAACTGCCAGATACGTCACGACCGTGCCACCCAGGAGCACGACCGTGCCAGCCATTCCGACATCGGCACTCTCGATCAGCACCATCATCCAGCACCAGCACCAGCACCATCAAAAATCAAGGGAGCACGACCGTGCCATATGGTGGCACGACCGTGCCAGGTCAATTTTGGCCCCAAATCAGCTTGTTTTTTAGAATAAGTGAATCATGGCCGAGCACTATCGGCTGGCACGACCAGACCATGCCCGAGCACGGTCGTGCCACCTCGGGAACTTTTTAGCGCGATCTTCCCCAAAATAGAAGCATACTTGGTCAACATTCAAGAAAGTAGTTCTGACACTTGCCAAGCACGACGTGCCAAAAGGTGGCATGGTCGTGCCATTCTCCCAGCAGCTTATATACGAGTTTCTAGCTCATTTGGAGGGGAGTTGGAGCATTTTGGTGACTTTTTCTCTCAAGAATCTGGTCTTGGAAGCTTGTTGGAGCCAAGAGGGAGCCTTGAAGAGGACTTAATCACTTGAAGATCTACTCAAACATCATTTTAATCTTGTCTTTAACTTGGTTAGCTTATTACATTATGAACAATTTATGTTTCTTTGCACTTGATTTGGTAGTCATGAGCCTTATGGGCTAAACATTTGAGTTGTCTAAACTTTGTTGAAGCTAATGAATATGTGATAACATGGAAATAGATGTGATGATTGTTCTTGTTAATCTTCATGTTGGTATTTAGTCTTGTTCTTGGAGTTCATGTGTATGCTTAAAGTTCTTGTTCTTGAATGTTTGCTCATAAGTATTTACATGTTGTGTTGGAAAGCCCATGTAAAGATTATGATTATTGAATCTTGTTAACTTGTTAGTATGATTCATAGCATGAAACTAGGAATGGTGATTGCTAATGTGATTGAATGATGATTTGAGCATATGTGTGAATTCTTGCATCTAGATTTGGAAAGATCATGAGTATGTTTATATGGATTCTATAGTTTGTGTTCTTGTTAGTTTGATGATTTAGGCCAAAATTGTTAGCTAGCATGACCATGCTTGTGGTTCATATCAAGAACATGATGATAGTGCCAACTACTTAAAACCAAATTAGGGTGATTAGTGTGTTTTTCATATTAGTTTTCCCTAATTTGTAGAGTTAGGAGTTTTGACAAACAAATAACTCATCATTAAAGATTAACACCAACTTAGCAAGTGAGCTTAAAAGAATAATTTTTAGGTGATTAGAATGTTAATTCATTTTTAGTTTTCCTAAGAATTATAGACTAGGAAGCCTTGATTGGGGACTTAGTCAAATTTAGAGCTTGCATCATCACAACCTCCTTCCCCTTTGTTGTCACATGTGAGTTAGTGGATACTTAGTTTAGGCAACCATTTCTTAGATATTGTTCTTTGTAGAATTTTTAGTAGTTTATTTCTTTGCATGCTAAGTTAGAAAAATCAACCCAATCATTTGAAAAGGCTTTAAAGTAGCAAAAGTTTAGTATTGAGACACCGCATCCACGGATTGATATCCGGTTCTTGCCGATTAGCTATATTACCACCCGACGGGTACACTTGCCCTTTGTGTGTGTAGTAGTTCCTAGGTGAAAAACCATTTTAAAACTAAATTTGTGTGAACAAATATCTTTATAAAAATATATATAATTCACGCACATCAAGTTTTTGGCGCCGTTGCCGGGGATGCGGTCTTCTTGAAAACGATTCGAGTTGCTTATTTAGCCATTGTGAAAAGTGTAAAAAGTTTTTGTCTACTTGTTTTATTTGCCTTTGCTTGACTATTAAAAAATGATTATTTGCTAGTTGTTTTTGTTTTTGTATATATTTTGTGCATTGTGCTCCTCCTTATTCCCTACAGGTCGTGCATGTCCTCAACCCCCGCTGCTGATATCGATGAGCCTTCAGCGGAGCCGGAGCGTGATCTTCACCGGAGGCTGCGGGAGCGGTTTCGCTTGGTAGCCGAGGCGATCGAGGTAGACGCGGGAGGAGACGACACATTCTACGAGGTTCAAGTAGACATGGCGGACGCAGAAGAGAATAGGATCTTGAACGAAATAGGAAAACCGTCACTCGATGGTTTACCTGCGAGCATCAATGCACCGACAATCGACAATAATAACTTCGAGATCAAGGCTGGCACCATATCGATGTTGCAGAATGCGATACAGTTTTATGGCAAGGATCACAAGGATCCTAGTGTTCACATTGCGGGGTTTCTAGAGGTTTGTGCCACATTCAAGATTCGTGATGCATCATCGGATGCTATCCGCCTTCGGCTCTTTCCGTTTTCTTTACGGGAGGGAGCCAAAGAGTGGCTTCTTTCACTTCCAGCTGGATCTATTACTACATGGAATCAATTAGCTAAGAAGTTCCTTTAGAAATATTTCCCTCCAGAGAAAATTGTTCGGTTGAGAACCAAGATTCTGAACTTTCGTCAGGACGAGGACGAGTCCCTTTACGAGGCATGGGAGCGTTTCAAAGAGCTTATGAGGAAGGTCCCACATCACGGGTTGCCCAAGTGGCAACAATGTCAGATCTTCTACCATGGTTTGGACAGTCAGGGACAGATGATGGTTGATACATACTCGGGTGGGGATATCGGCACGAAGAATGCCACCGAGGCGTTTGAGATTCTAGAGAGATGTGCCGTGAAAAACCGGACGCAACAGCCACCAAGAGGTAAGAGTTCTCGGCAGGGAGTTCATCATGTGGACGACTACACAGCCATGACAGCACGTATGGATGCCTTATCTTCGAAATTTGATCGAGTGATGGAAATGCACTCGAGAGGTTCTTCGAGTGGGGGAGCATATCAGGTAGGCGATTTTCAGACGGGAGAGATGTCACACGAGCATGTTGATTTTATGGGAAACCAATACCGTCCTCAGAATAATCCCTACAGCAATACTTATAATCCGGGGTGGAAGAATCACCCAAATTTCAGTTGGAGGCCCGATGCTTCCAATCTGCATCCACCCGGATTTGCTCCACGTCCCCCAGCTCCAGCTCATGGAGCATATGGTCCATCTCGACCTCAGCAGCCGCCTCCCGCTAACGAGCCTAGTGTGCACGATATGCTTAGCCAGATCTTAGCCGGTCAGAACACTCAAAAGGCCGAGAATGAGAAGCGTTTTAAGGAGTATGACGGTCGTTTCACGAGGCACGAGAATGAGTTGAGAAGCCAAAAGGCTTCCATGCAGACCATTGAGAACCAAGTTGGCCAGATTGCCAAGATGTTGTCTGAGAGACAACAGGGGGGCCTTCCGGGCAACACAGAGCCTAACCCAAATGCTACTGCGAAGGCCATCACGTTGAGAAGCGGCAAGACCGCTCAGCCCATCCCTCCGGCTATTCCTGCAAAGCCGGTTAATGATGATGAGGTTGACGAGGAGATTGAGTGTGAGTCTCCGGGTGAGGTGCAACAGAGGCGAGTCCCAGCAAGTACCGCACGACCCAAGGAGCCAGTGAGAGAGTATGTCCCTCCCATTCCATACCCGGGGAGGTTGAAGAAGCAGAAAATGGAAGAACACTATGGTAAATTCCTCGAGCTTTTTAAGCAACTTCATATAAATTTACCATTTGTCGAGGCACTTGCTCAAATGCCTAAGTATGCCAAGTTTCTGAAAGACATCCTATCCAACAAAAAGAAACTTGAGGAGCTTTCGCAAGTGACCTTGAATGAGGAGTGTTCAGCAGTTCTTCAGAACAAACTACCGAAGAAGATGAATGATCCTGGGAGTTTCACTATCCCTTGTTTGATTGGTAGTTTGTCGGTCAGCAATGCTTTAGCTGATCTTGGAGCTAGCATAAACCTCATGCCATATGCGGTTTTTGCTATGCTAGACTTGGGGGAGCCCAAGCCGACTCGTATGAGCATTCAGCTAGCCGACCGTTCAGTGAAGTATCCTCGAGGCATAGTTGAGAATATGCTGGTGAAAATCGATAAGTTTGTCTTTCCTGTTGATTTCGTGATTCTAGACATGGATGAGGATAAAAATGTTCCACTTATCTTAGGTCGCCCATTCTTAGCCACTGCGAGAGCCTTGATTGATGTCTGCACCGGTAGACTTACTCTTAGGGTTGATGATGAGGAGGTTACCTTTGACATTGGGAAATCCATGCAACACTCGCAAAGTCAGGATGATACACTCTACTTCATTGAGACCATTGACACATATGTGAGTGATCATCTTCGTGATGCATTCGAGGAGGATGTTGTGGACACACAGCTGCTAGGAGGGGAGGATTTTAGTTCACCTAGGGTGGACCGATTAGTCGAGGAGGTGACCTGTCTGATAGGTCACGCATCTCCCCCGTGTCCCGAGGTTTTTGAGGTTGTGGATCGCGTTGCTGAGCCTAAAGCACGCCCTTCTATTGAGGATCCACCTTCGGTTGAGTTTAAGGAGCTTCCAGATCATTTGGAGTATGCTTTCTTGGAGGGTGAGACTCATCTACCCGTTATCATTTCTGCCAAATTATCGAAGGAAGAGAAGGGTCAATTGCTTTAAGTCCTGAAGCAGCACAAGAAGGCGATCGCTTGGAAGATTATGGATATAAAAGGGATCAATCCATCCTTTTGTACCCATAAGATTTTGATGGAGGAGGACTTTAAACCTGTAGTACAGCATCAGAGGCGTTTGAACCCCAACATGCAGGAGGTTGTGAAGAAAGAGGTCATCAAACTACTTGATGCAGGTTTGATATACCCGATCTCTGATTCGCCATGGGTTAGCCCTGTACAGGTAGTCCCGAAGAAAGGAGGCATGACAGTGGTGACCAATGAGAAAAACGAGTTCATTCCTACTCGTACTGTCACCGGATGGAGAGTTTGCATTGACTACCGCAAACTCAATGATGCCACGAGGAAGGATCACTTCCCACTTCCTTTCATTGATCAGATGTTAGAGAGGTTGTCGGGCAGGATGTACTACTGCTTCTTTGATGGTTTTTCGGGTTATTTTCAGATTCCCATCTCTCCTGAGGATCAGGAGAAGACGACATTCACATGTCCCTATGGCACATTCGCCTACCGGCGGATGCCCTTTGGACTGTGCAATGCCCCGGCCACATTTCAGAGGTGTATGGTGGCCATTTTTCACGACATGATCGAGGACTCCATGGAGGTTTTCATGGATGATTTTTCTGTGTTTGGGAGTTCTTTTGATCAGTGTCTCGGGAATCTGAAAAGGATGTTGGCTAGATGTGAAGAAGCCAACCTTGTGTTGAATTGGGAGAAATGCCACTTCATGGTGAAGGAGGGCATTGTGCTTGGGTACAAGATTTCACAGGCGGGGCTCGAGGTTGACCGAGCCAAAGTCGAGACTATTTCAAAGCTCCCGCCTCCCACATCAGTGAAATCTATTAGGAGTTTTCTAGGTCATGCAGGTTTTTACCGGCGATTCATAAAGGACTTTTCCAAAATCGCCCGTCCCATGACTCAGCTCCTCGAGAAGGATGCCCAGTTTGTTTTCTCCGATGAGTGCCTTCGGGCATTCGAGTTGTTGAAGGAGAAGTTGGTGAATGCCCCGATCATGGTTGCTCCCGATTGGGAGCTGCCATTTGAGTTGATGTGTGACGCGAGTGACTTCACGGTCGGGGCTGTCTTGGGTCAAAGGAAAGATAAACACTTTCATCCGATTTACTATGCGAGCAAGACCTTGAATGACGCTCAGGAGCATTACACCACGACAGAGAAAGAGCTCCTAGCTGTGGTCTTTGCCTTCGATAAGTTTCGGTCATATCTTGTCCTTTCCAAGACCATTGTGTACACGGATCATGCAGCCCTTCGGTATCTTTTTAGCAAGCAGGATGCTAAACCGAGATTGATACGTTGGATTTTGTTGCTGCAAGAATTTGATATTGAAATCCGTGATAAAAAAGGGGCTGAGAATTTGGCAGCCGATCATCTGTCTCGTCTTGAGCATTCCGAGGAAAAGGAATCTTGTGGGCCTAACATCAATGACAATTTCCCCCACGAGTTCCTCATGAGGATCGAGACCAGTGATGATTCCCCATGGTTTGCTGACTTCGCAAACTACCTAGCTAGTGGCATCCTGATCAAGGGGATGACCCATCAGCAGAAGCGAAAGTTCTTTGCAGATGTTAAGCATTACTTCTGGGATGACCCTTACTTGTTTAGGGTAGGAGCGGATCGAATGAACCGGCGATGCGTGCATGGTGATGAGGCGAGGGATATTTTACGCCACTGTCACGAGGGACCCACGGGAGGCCACCACAGAGCGAACAACACGGCAAGGAAAGTGTTTGATGCCGGATTCTTTTGGCCGACTATTTTCCGTGATGCCCACGAGTGGGTGAGGTCCTGTGATGCTTTCCAGAGGGCGAGCAACATTTCTACACGAAGAGATGCCACAAAACGGCATCCAAGTTTGTGAGGTTTTTGACGTATGGGGGCCAGACTTCATGGGCCCTTTTCCGACCTCTTTTGGGAACCGCTACATCCTTGTTGCTGTTGATTACGTTTCAAAGTGGGTGGAAGCACAGGCTTTACCCACTAACGATGCAAGGGTAGTGGTGAGGTTTTTGAAAAAGTTGTTTGCCCGCTTCGGTGCCCTGAAAGCGTTGATTAGTGACCGTGGGACGCATTTCTGTAATGCACAGCTTGAGAAAGCATTGTCCCGATATGGTGTGCAACATCGATTCTCTACACCATATCATCCGCAGACGAGCGGACAGGTCGAGGTTACTAATCGGGGTATCAAGCGGATTTTGGAGAAAACGGTTAATTCTAGCCGTAAGGATTGGTCCAAGAAACTGGATGATGCACTGTGGGCTTTTCGGACAGCCTACAAGACTCCTATAGGCACCACACCGTTTAAATTGGTCTATGGGAAGTCTTGTCATTTGCCTGTTGAACTCGAGCACAAAGCATACTGGGCTTTGAAGACAGTTAATCTTGACATGGCTGCTGCGAGTGAGAACAGGTTTGTGCAGATTCACGAGGTTGAGGAGCTTAGGCACGATGCGTATGAAAGCTCCAAGTTGTACAAGGAACGTACTAAGACGCTTCATGATGCCCGCTTGAAGTACAAGAAAGAATTCCGAGTGGGTGATCGTGTGTTGTTGTACAACTCCCGTCTTAAGTTGTTTCCTGGCAAGCTTAAATCTCGATGGTCGGGTCCCTACACTGTACGGTCAGTGTTTCCTTACGGGACCATAGAGATAAGCCATGAGGATGGCCGGTTGTTTAAAGTCAATGGGCATAGGTTAAAGGCTTATGTTGGAGGGCCCGTTGACCCGAGTGAGGAGGTTGTTACCCTCCACCCCAGGAACAAATGAATTCGGGGTGGTGAGTCTAGCTGAAGACTCGTAAATAAACTTAGCATGTTTGTGTGTTTATCATTTTTTATTGTTATTTTTGTGTGTGGTTGTCTATTTATTTTCAGGTTGCGGTTCGTTCTGGTCGCGAGGGATGTTAGAGCTTGTTACCGGCTCTCAGGTATGTTAGTTCGGTTCCTTTTCTTGGTAGGAGATGCTTCGTGAGTGCCCCAGGTTCAAGGAGTTTTGTTCATATGATTTCCATTTTTCAAAAAAAAATAATAAAATAAAAATAAAAAAAATTATTAATTAAATAATCTCGAAAATACTGCACTACCAGCAAAATCTGGCACTACCAAACACCTTTTGCAGACCAATAATAGAGCTCTTGAATAAAACCAACTACCACCATCTTCTTCTTCATAACTCCTTCATCTTCTCCTTGAACCCCCTTCAAAACACTCACGAATCCTCTGCATCTCCTAGCTTCCTCCAAGAATTATTTCATCCCAACAATCATTCCAGGTATGGATCTCTCCTTTTCTTGTTAGTTTGTAGAGTTTTTGTTCATATGTTCTTCATAGTTAGTTTCTTTAAGTTTTTAGGGCTTGGTCTAAATCACCCGATTCAAGCCCGTTTTTAGTATTTTTGTGTTGATTTGAACCACAATGGACCGATTTACAAAACCCCTAAACAAAAAGTTGAAGAAATCGGGGTTTCGGGGGTGATTTGGGCGTTTTTTCGAGGCTGGGTTCCGACACGCACGGTCGTGGCCTGCTATGGCACGATCGTGATCTTCAAAAACTCATAAAAAACTTCATAAATTTTCCAGAAATTCAAGACGGCACGAGGGTGCGTCCAAGCGGCACGATCGTGCTCTTCAAAAAAGTCGTCGGACCTTCATAATTTTGCCCAGATCGTTAACGTGGCACGAGGGTGCCATAGGACGGCATGATCGTGCTTCTCGAAAAAATGATCAGATCAGTCCCCGGAATTTGGTACAGCACGAGGGTGCCATATGGTGGCACGACGGTGCTTCACCCAAAATTGGTTCAAATCCGAGCCGTTTACGGCCGAGCACGATGGTGCCTTGGGATGGCACGGTCGTGCTCCTGGGGAATAAAAACCCAGACTTCATAATTTTCCCAGAAAATCTTCATAAAACTCACCGATTTGCAGGCCTAGCACGGTAGTGCCATATGGTGGCACGACCGTGCCACATTGTCTAGTCCCGAAATTGTCTGTTTGTTTTGGCTGCTGATTAATCTTGTCTTAATTTTGCAGATGGATCACCCTTATTTGCGGTTCTCAAACAATGCCAGGGAAGGGTACTGTATCCCGAAGGTGGAGCGGTTATGGGATCGACGGCATCTAATCGAGCCCATGAGGAGGTTACAAAGGGTTGATTTAGACTTGCTCGGACAGACCGAGCGGTTTGATGATCTTATAACACCTCCGTGGTCCCGCCTTTTTGAGATCGCAGAGCCGCAGTACATAGAGTTGGTGATCGAATTTTTCGCATCGTTCTGTTTCACCTTTCCATGCCCAGATGTTTATGAGAAAAATGTTGGTGTCAAGTTTCGATTGGGAAGGAAATGGCATCACCAATCGATTAGCCGATTTGCTGTGGTGTTGGGGTTATATACGGAAGATGAGATTGATTCTGAGTTATTTCATGGGAGTTTGCAAGATTGGGAGCCAGACACAGACAAGGCCGCCTTTTGGAATCAAATTACTGTGCCGGGTCGAATTTGGGAACCTCGGAAAGCCAAAGCTACATGGATCCTCGACCCACTTCACCGGGTCATAGAGCGCACCATATTCCACGTCATTGGAGGTCGGGGTGATAGCACGGGAAATATCACCACCCGCGACCTTTTCCACCTGTACTGCATCGTCTCCGGCTACCATTGCAACGTAGCCGTCAGTGTGGCAGAATCGATTTTTCGCGGTGTTGGTTCGACAACCACATCACGCATCTGCGGAGGGGCCTTCGCTACAAAACTTGCCAAATACTATCGGGTTTCCTTAGACAATTTGACCGAAGCCTGTGATTATGGCCTTCTCGATCTGCAGCAGATGAAATCAATGCACCTGATTCGCAAAGTAAACGGGGTCCCAAAGCTTGTGGACAGATTGGGAAGGATTTGGGACCCGCTACCTGTTGATGATGAGACGGATGATGACGATGAGGGTTGTGATGGCGGAGATCATGACGTGCACATGCACGACATTCCAGTTCAGGGTCATGAGGGGGCCGCTGGAGGAGCGGGCCCCCAATTGCAGATTGGACAGGGGTTTGATAGTCCGAACTGGGAGAATGTGTATGGTGGATTTGGTGGTGCAAGTTATGAGCATGGCGCTTACGGCACTTACGGTCCTTCCGATCCGTCAGGGATAGATCTGTGGAGGCGCATGGACGGTCTGGAATTAGGCCAGCAAGAGGTGAGGCGAGATGTCGATCTGATACGCGCGGAGCAACACAGGCAGGGTAACTTCTTGGAAGACATATACGAGCAGTCCCGACGCAGCATGGACTGGTTGTTTGGTTCGCAGCAACACATCGCGAACTCAATCAACCATCCGTACACACAGCCGCCGCCACATTTTGCGCGTAGATCCAGATTTGATCGCAGGAGTGACGCCGGTCCTTCGGGATCCAGCGAGAGGTCTTAGTCCTGCTTTCCATCTCGTATTTTTACTATCATTTCGTGTTTGATGAGTGTGCCATTTTCCGTCGTACGTACACCCCTCCGTCGTAGGTGTTAGATTTTATTGCTTTAAGTAGTGGTTAAATTAATAAACAAAGGCAAGGGAAAAATGGGTTGGGTAATATTCTTGTGAATTTGACCTTGTTTGCTAAATGTGCAGTGTTGGTTCAAACTCTTTTGAATAAATGATGAGGTGTTGGCTTGGTGGATGGCTTGGTAGTTCGTTGTGGATGCTCATTTCTACTTCATATTGCTCCGATTCTAGCCTTTTTGTTTCAGGGGAGTTTTCGTGTTCCTACCTTCCTTTATTTGTGTTGAATTCGCATCTCCATTGCTTATTCAATTTTTTGTTGTACATCGAGGGCGATGTACAATTCAAATGTGGGGAGGTGGTCTATCGCTTGAGCTTTGTTGTCATATATATATATATATATAAAATAAAAAAAATAAAAAATAATAATAATAATAATAATAATAATAATAATAATGATGCAAAGCTCTCTTTTAACAATTTTTGTGGCATATTAATCAAATCAACATAAGTATCGAAATAAGCACCAAAATTTTTGATAAATAAATAAGGGTTAACGCAAAAAGGGGGTTCGCTCGTGTAAGGAAAACCGTTAAGTAACATGTTTTTTGTATAAAATTGAGCATGAGAAATCAAGCGATTGACTTACTTGTTTGCCTTGCATATTTACCCAATACGCCCGTTTCCGTGAGTTATTTTTTGAGCCTTATAGCTTTAGAATTATTTTTGCTCTTGTTTTTGCGGGCAAAGATTGAGTGAGCCGGATAACTTTTGCGATTTAGAACTTGTGTTAGGTATGCATTTCGAGGCCACAAAGCAAGAATTCAAGCATAGAAGTGATTGAGGCATTAGGAAACCTTTTTATTTTAGCCATTTTTACTCATCCCCTTACCCGAACTATTCCCCTAGTTAAACCAATTTTAGCCTTTCCCGTTCGTTTCCTCTAAACCACAAAATATTAGCCACTTAGCCATATTAGCCTTTTATATTTTGAACCCATTTTTTGTTGGAAGCCCGGTTCGGTTAATGATTAACTTGTAGCTTTTGTATAGTTTCCTCTTAGTTGTTATGTCCCTCATGATCAAGAGTTTTTAGCTAAGTAGACGTACTTAGTTCTCTCCAAAGCATGGGTGTTCTTGTTAAAAAAAAAAAAAACCCAAGAAGTATAGTTGAAAAAGCCTTATCAAATGGCTTTGTTAGAGCAATTTTGGGAGTGAAAAGCAATACTTGTCGGTTAGCTCTCGGTTAGTTATTATTTAGTTGTATAGTTCTATTTTCTTGTATTTCAAGTTAGTCAAACCGTCGGGTTACAACCGTTTTAGCCACTTTTCAAAATCCACTTCCACACCCTTAACCCAAGCCAAACTACAACCCAATCAAGACCTCATGATTTATGCTATATTTTTGCCGAGTGATTAGATTTGATCCTTCCACAAGCTTATGATATCGCATAGTTATCGTCTTGGCATCGAGTGTTCAAAACATACTCCACAAATTGTATGTGCACCTATATTTAGCCGAGTGTGTGTGAACATTGTGAGGATGCTTGGTGAACTTGTAGGGATTTCCAAGATGGACCATTGCTCATAACATATTTTACTTATTTCTTTTCAATTCTTTCTTTATATCGAGCACTCCTTGATTGTTTTGACCCGAGTTATTTGTTTGTGCTTATGAAATGCTAGTTGAGATGATTGCCATTTAGAGAGTTTCGTTGATTTTAGTTTGCTTGAGGACAAGCAAAGTTCAAGTGTGGGGATGTTTGATGTATAAGAATTTATACATCTTTTAAACGTCAAAAACGCCCCGTTTATGCGAAAACTCTTTGTATTTTCATTGATTTTGGTACTCATTTGAGTTGTTTGTGAAAATACAGGTCCGGGCTTCGGCCCGGTGATGAAACAAAGGCTTTTGGAGCAAAATGGAGCGAAAACGGAACATTCCAGCAAACTGCCAGATACGGCACGACCGTGCCACCCAGGAGCACGACCGTGCCAGCCATTCCGACATCGGCACTCTCGATCAGCACCATCATCCAGCACCAGCACCATCAAAAATCAAGGGAGCACGACCGTGCCATATGGTGGCACGACCGTGCCATATGGTGGCACGACCGTGCCAGGTCAATTTTGGCCCCAAATCAGCTTGTTTTCGAGAATAAATGAATCATGGCCGAGCACTATCGGCTGGCACGACCAGACCATGCCCGAGCACGGTCGTGCCACCTCGGGAACTTTTGAGCGCGATCTTCCCCAAAATAGAAGCATACTTGGTCAACATTCAAGAAAGTAGTTCTGACACTTGCCAAGCACGACCGTGCCTAAAGGTGGCATGGTCGTGCCATTCTCCCAGCAGCTTATATACGAGTTTCTAGCTCATTTGGAGGGGAGTTGGAGCATTTTGGTGACTTTTTCTCTCAAGAATCTGGTCTTGGAAGCTTGTTGGAGCCAAGAGGGAGCCTTGAAGAGGACTTAATCACTTGAAGATCTACTCAAACATCATTTTAATCTTGTCTTTAACTTGGTTAGCTTATTACATTATGAACAATTTATGTTTCTTTGCACTTGATTTGGTAGTCATGAGCCTTATGGGCTAAACATTTGAGTTGTCTAAACTTTGTTGAAGCTAATGAATATGTGATAACATGGAAATAGATGTGATGATTGTTCTTGTTAATCTTCATGTTGGTATTTAGTCTTGTTCTTGGAGTTCATGTGTATGCTTAAAGTTCTTGTTCTTGAATGTTTGCTCATAAGTATTTACATGTTGTGTTGGAAAGCCCATGTAAAGATTATGATTATTGAATCTTATTAACTTGTTAGTATGATTCATAGCATGAAACTAGGAATGGTGATTGCTAATGTGATTGAATGATGATTTGAGCATATGTGTGAATTCTTGCATCTAGATTTGGAAAGATCATGAGTATGTTTATATGGATTCTATAGTTTGTGTTCTTGTTAGTTTGATGATTTAGGCCAAAATTGTTAGCTAGCATGACCATGCTTGTGGTTCATATCAAGAACATGATGATAGTGCCAACTACTTAAAACCAAATTAGGGTGATTAGTGTGTTTTTCGTATTAGTTTTCCCTAATTTGTAGAGTTAGGAGTTTTGACAAACAAATAACTCATCATTAAAGATTAACATCAACTTAGCAAGTGAGCTTAAAAGAATAATTTTTAGGTGATTAGAATGTTAATTCATTTTTAGTTTTCCTAAGAATTATAGACTAGGAAGCCTTGATTGGGGACTTAGTCAAATTTAGAGCTTGCATCATCACAACCTCCTTCCCCTTTGTTGTTACATGTGAGTTAGTGGATACTTAGTTTAGGCAACCATTTCTTAGATATTGTTCTTTGTAGAATTTTTAGTAGTTTATTTCTTTGCATGCTAAGTTAGAAAAATCAACCCAATCATTTGAAAAGGCTTTAAAGTAGCAAAAGTTTAGTATTGAGACACCGCATCCACGGATTGATATCCGGTTCTTGCCGATTAGCTATATTACCACCCGACGGGTACACTTGCCCTTTGTGTGTGTAGTAGTTCCTAGGTGAAAAACCATTTTAAAACTAAATTTGTGTGAACAAATATCTTTATAAAAATATATATAATTCATGCACATAAGCTTACAACTAAACTCCCCCTTAGCCTGATACTCCATGGTTGATTGCACAAGATGAAAGGATTGGACTAGAGGAGAAGAACTCGCTCAGTCAATCAAATGTAACAGTACAGGGTACTGTTCCATTTATAGGCAAATCAAACCACTGAAGCATCTTAGCTAACGTCACTATGAAAGCGACATCTAACAACCTGACAACCTGTAACCACTGATACATATAACTACTGCTTAGCTAAACACTGATACTATTACAATATACAGAGTAAACAACTGTTTCTTCATTCCACTGCTTCATTCCAAGCAGGGCCTTGATCTTTGGCAGTACTTGACTTAGGGCAGTAGATGAAAGAGAAGTACTTTTGTCTTCAGCAGTTGTTGTACACAAGCAGTACTTGATGGTCAGCAGTTGTAGTATATAAGCAGTGTATGAGGGCCATCAGATGTTATAACCACTTTCAAGGGGAAAGTTTAATGCAAACAGCTGCTTATTATGAATCCACTGTTGTGATCCGGTTTTGGCTCTTATTATCTGTTCCTCTGATAGGGTTCAATCCCAACAGATGACCATCCGAACGGATTGCCACCCGATCGACTGGCCATCCGATTGGATTGCCATCCGATCGGGTAGCCATTCGACACTCAGTCGCATCTCATCGTTTAACGCACTGATCGACGCTTACGCTATCAACCTGTAATCAGGATAATCACCGACGTGCTCCCTTCAATCCAACCAAGTTGTGTTTACTTGCTGAACACCGACTGTGAGTATACTCGAACCCCTTTTTATCGCATTTTGGGTGTAACATACGTTTCTATCAAAACAAATTTATCAAAACGAATTATTCAATCAAACTGTTTATCACATATGAATAATTGTTATGCATATTTACACGTGATGCTAGTTACATATGTGTTAGGACTTATGCTCGCAAGGTCCCGCCTTAACTAGTATAGTACTATAGAACCCAACGGGGTCTAGTTAGGATGAATAGCAATCGCAATCTGTAACACCCCAAAATTTTAATTATGTACAACCTTATGTTAACATAAAATACTACAAGCAAGTTATAACTTATAACACACATAATCTTTATATGTGTGTTCATGTTGATAATAAGAATGTGTGTAGAAATAACCAATATTAGGAAGATAAATAAAAGTTATTATCTTGGTTAATACATAAGTAAGGTTTAACTAAAAGAAAGTTATTAGCCATAAATAATAAAGATTGAATCTAAAGGGGGACAAATATGACATACATGGAAAGATGAATGATAAAATTTATAAACAAAACACAAACACACACACTGGTGGGTGGGTGTGTCGCCAGAACCAAGAAGAAGAAAGGGGGAACCCCTATTCTTCACAAAAATCAGCAAATTAAAGCCCTAATTGTGATTCTAAGTTCATGCATGTCTCGAATCTAGATCATCTAAGCATACTTGAATACAAGGTAAGTAGAATTTTATATTTTGATGATCTTGAATGTAATGGGTTTTTATAAATCCATGAACTTTTGTGAAATTGGTATAATTGTGGGTTAGGAGAATCACTTAGGACATGTGTGATGCTCGAATTTTACTAAATCGATAGTCAATATGAAAACCCACTTGAAATTGTAATATTAAGAAGGATGATATAGAATTTTATGTAATTTTAGCATAATGACTATGTATGATGTTGTTCATGACAAGGAATTATATGTTGGGAATGATTTATAATGAAGGTTACATGGAAAATTGATTGGGTTTGATGTTCTTGATGATATTGATATAATTTGGCTAAGTTATGCATATGATACTTGTACACTATGTTTAATTAATAGTACGCACGCCAAGTGTTCGTTAAAATGCTTGAATGAAACGAATCACATGTTAGACAATGCTACATTGTTAGAATTTAGAAACTTTAGTTGATTATGCATTTATGTTAAGAAAGGAATGTAAACAAGATGTGAGATTTAAAGTAAGTTGATTTGGGATTGTAGGAATAAAAGAAGAAAGCTCAAGTCGCTCTGGGTCGCAAACGAACAACGACAAAGGTAAGTTCTTTGCTTACAAAATATTATTAGCATGTATTAATGTGAAACGTCATTATTCTTTTGTCGAAGCCGTATAATTGTAATGAGTTAGTGTAAGTTGAATACATGATATGGATATGGGTTGAATGAGCAAGAAAGGGTAATGTGCTAACTTGAGAAATTCACGTTCAAATGAAGGTTTAAAAGGGGTCATATTATAGTTCGACTAGTAACTTGATGTCGTATGAATTATCTAATTGCAATGTCTAATTGATTGGTTGTATGTAGGTAAAGCTACTTGATGGATGGCATTACTTGGACCAAACACACTTATGATGCACGCTTCCGCAAACTTCTTAGTTATGGTTTAAACTTTTGGTAAATGATGTCTTTTGTTAAACAAAATTGGTCTTTTGTAAGTAACTTAACTCGATAGTCATTGAATGTTAAACTAGTAGCTATAGTCTATGTAGTTAGTTATGAAATGTTGGATTGTGGAAATCTTTTTGTAACCATTTCGTTAGCTATCACGATGTAAATATGGATGTTTTACTCTTGAAATATTCGACCCGTTTAACATTTTGTCAAATGAAGCCTGTTACTCTCTTTCAAAAGTTTAGACCTTACAAGTTGGTATCAGAGCCTAGGTTTGAGAGATTCGAGCAAGTTAAGGTGCTCGAACTTAAACCGAAAGCTCTTGTGAAAGTGTGTTCGTTCCAAAGCGCCACGCAAGTAAGTGATTTCAGGATTTCGAGCTATGCTTTTTGATGGAAACGGTAATGGGTTATGGTTAAATTACTAGTATAACCTAGGTTGGGACGTTATGGGATGTTATGGAAGGTTTCGGGACTGCCCAAGACCATTTCGGGTTGGAAAAAGGGCCCGGGAATGAAAGTTTAGATCGAACAGCGTCTGCACACCAGAGAGCCCGTCGGCGACGGCCCCTATGTTGTCGGCGACGGCACCCCTTCACCCGACGCGTTAATTGACTGTCTACGGGCAGTTCTCAGCGACGCAGCTTTCCTGAACCCGTCGGCGATGCACTCTGTGCCGTCGGCGATGGGGCCTCCTTGTCTGCTTTTGCTGAACTTGTTTGTTTAGTATGATAAGGCCCTTACTTCAGTTCTAGCATTCGTTAAACGCTAGGAACACCCCAAATTGACTATGAAACTCAGAAATTCTAGATAGCTATCATGTTTTAATGATGAATGTGTGAAAGAATGGGAAGTTATATACACGAACGAATGAAGTAGGTAATGCATCTAGAATGTTCGTAAAGAAAGATTGAATGAGTTTATGACTTATGAGAATGAATTATTAAGAGTGATTGATGTATAAAAGATAGGAAGAATGAATGTAATGATGTTTAACATGAATACTTAATTGTAGATGGCAAGTGGAGGAAACACGGATACCATAGAATGGATAACTCAAAACGAGTTAAACAAGATAATTTCGGATGAAGTAGTCAAGGCGTTTGATGCAAATGTTGCGAAATTAGTGTAAGAAGTGGAGAGCCAAGTATTGAGTAGTGTGGAGACTATGGTAACAAGTAAGATAGATGAGTTGAAAGAAATGATAACTAGGATTCAAGGCAAGAAGGATGTACGACGATGCACATATAAGGATTTTATGGCATGTAAGCCTGCAACTTATAATGGAGAAATTGATCCCATTGAATGTCAAAGATGGATAGCTAATATGGAGGGAGTGTTCATTCGAAGTCATTGTGATAAAGAAGATCAAATCATGTTTGCCACAGGGCAACTTTTACAAAGGGCTAAAGATTGGTGGGATACGTATAGTAAAGAGATCGGCGAGGATAGAGTTCAAACTTTGACTTGGCAAGAATTTAAGCAACCTTTTATCAAGTACCATTGTCCACAATCAGTTGTGGATCGAATCCAAGAATATTTTCTCTGACTCCGACAAAAGGATGAATCAATTGATGAGATCACAAATACTTTCCTTGATCAGCTGAAGTTTTGCGGAGAAATAGTCGGAACAGAGAGGAAGAAGATTATCCGTTATCATGGCATGCTTAAGGCTGAATATCGGGAGTTCATAACTCCTTCTAAATGTGAAACTTTGGACGAGATTATCGACCTGGCAAGGGATAGGGAAATTGAGATAAAGAGGCAGGCTGAACGCGGGGAGAAAAGGCAAGTTGAGAAGGGATTGACACAAGGTTCTTCCAAGAAACCTAAGACACACGATCAGGGAAAGAAAGAAGCTTCTAAAGGAGGGTTTCCACGATGTAAAACGTGTGGAAAACCCCATTTGGGAGAATGTTTATTGGGAAAGAGAGGATGTTACAACTGCGGGCAAGAAGGGCATCCATATTATAATTGCCTAAATCCCAAGAGGGTGTGCTACAACTGTAATGAATCAGGCCATGTGAAGGCCGAATGCCCAAAACTCAAACAAGGAGCGAAGAAAGAAAGAAGGAAGGAAGGAAGATGCAGCCAAAGCTAAGGGGAGAATGTTCCAAATCTCTACGGAAGAAGCTAGAGCTCACCCGAATGTGGTGTCAGGTATCTTTATGATAAACTTTATACCCACTTATGTGTTGTTTGATACCGGGGCTAGTAGATCATTCATTTCTAGCGAGTTTGCACATTCCCCTTTGTTCATGATAGAAAGAATGCCTACACCACTTGAAGTAGAAATAGCCGATAGTAAGAGTTACCTTTTACACGAAATATGTAGAAATTGTAGAATCACCATAGAGGACGAAGATTTTGATATTGATTTGATTTCCATGGTCTTAGGAGAGTTCAAGGTAGTAGTAGGTATGGATTGGTTATCCCGCCATCATGCGAAAATTTTATGTGAAAGCAAAATTATTCACGTGACATCTCCTAAGGGAAGGCGAGTGAGTATTCATGGGGAAAGAGAGGTAGAAGCAAAATTCTGTACTATCTTAGAAGCGGTCAAGTACGTGAGGAATGGAAGTAAGGCATTCTTAGCCTATGTTGTCGATACGAAATTAGGTGCCTTAAGAGTTGAAGATACTAAGATAGTGAATGAATACCCGGATGTGTTTCCGGATGAATTGCCAGGACTCCCACCCGAGCGAGAAGTCGAATTCCGTATCGAGTTGGAACCAAATGCCAAACCGGTAGCCAAAGCCCCTTACCGGTTAGCACCCGCGGAAGTACGGGAATTAATGGTCCAATTACAAGAACTTCTTGACAAAGGCTTCATACGCCCTAGCGTGTCCCCGTGGGGAGCGCCTGTTTTGTTTGTTAAAAAGAAGGATGGGTCGATGAGAATGTGCATCGACTATCGTGAGCTCAACAAACTCACGATAAAGAACCGATATCCCCTTCCGAGAATAGATGATCTTTTCGATCAATTACAAGGGGCAAGTTGGTTCTCAAAAATCGACTTGCGATCGGGTTACCACCAGGTACGAGTAAAGGATGAGGACATACCTAAGAACGCGTTCAGAACCCGCTACGGACATTATGAATTTTTAGTAATGTCATTCGGGTTAACTAACGCTCCGGCCACTTTTATGGATCTAATGAATAGAGTATGCCGAAATATGTTAGATCAGTTCGTCATAGTGTTTATCGATGACATTTTAGTATACTCACGTAACGAGTCTGAACATGCGAGCCATCTACGTCAGGTACTTGAGATGCTTCGAAAGGAAAGATTATACGCTAAGTTTTCTAAATGTGCGTTTTGGCTCAGGGAAGTACAGTTCTTAGGCCATGTAATCAACGAGGAAGAGATTTTAGTGGATCCCTTTAAAGTGGAGGCTGTGATGAAATGGGTACCCCCAAAGAATGTTAGTGAAATAAGAAGTTTCCTCGGTTTAGCCAGCTATTATCGGAGATTCATCCAGGATTTCTCCAAATTAGCCCTCCCTTTAACCAAATTGACAAAGAAGGAAGAAAAGTTTGAATGGGGTGATGATCAACAGAAAGCTTTCCGAATGTCAAAAGAGAAATTGTCAAGCTCTCCCGTATTAACCCTGCCAGAGGGAACGGAAGACTTAGTGGTTTACGAGGATGCATCTCGTCAAGGGTTGGGATGTGTCTTGATGCAACGAGGCAAAGTTATTGCCTACGCTTCAAGACAACTGAAACAGCATGAAATTAACTATCCAACCCATGATTTAGAACTGGTGGCGGTCGTTTTTGCCTTAAAAATCTGGAGGCATTATTTGTATGGAACAAAATGTACAATTTATTCAGACCACAAAAGCCTTAAATACTTTTTCGAGCAAAAAGATCTTCATATGAGGCAACGTAGATGGCTAGAATTAATCAAGGATTATGATTGCGACATTCTTTACCATCCGGGTAAAGCTAATGCGGTGGCGGATGCATTAAGTCGGAAAGAATGCCCACCGCCAATTCGGGTAAAGTCGATGAGAATGATAGTCACGCCAAATCTTCTCGAAACAATATGAAAAGCGCAAGGTGAGTCCTTGAATGTAGGTGATCCGAAAGGTGAAATGACGAAAGGGTTCGATAATAAGCTTGAAGTAAACGGTAGTGGATTAAAAACGAGGTATGGGCGGGTTTGGATACCACGACATTGTGAAGCAAAGACCTTATTATTGGAAGAAGCACATAAGTCCCGTTACTCGGTTCATCCAGGAGCCACTAAAATGTATCGAGATTTGAAAGAAAATTATTGGTGGCCCGGGATGAAACGCGACATTGTTAAGTACGTGTCTAAGTGCTTGACATGTTCCCAAGTAAAGGCGGAACATCAAAAACAATACGGGAAATTGCAACCCTTAGAAATCCCGGTATGGAAATGGGAAAATGTAACCATGGATCTTGTAACCAAACTTCCTAAAACGAGAAAAGGGCATGATGCGATATAGGTCATTGTCGACCGCCTTACCAAAAGCACCCATTTCCTACCCATTCGGGAGACTTATTCCTCGGAAAGGCTAGCGGAAATTTATGTGAATAAGATCGTTTCTCGTCACGGTGTGCCGGTGTCTATTGTGTCGGACCGGGATACGCGGTTTACCTCCCGTTACTGGCAGAAATTTCATGAAGTAATGGGTACCTAATTGCATGTGAGTACCGCATATCACCCACAAACGGATGGTCAATCCGAACGGACCATTCAGACTCTTGTAGACATGTTGAGAGCGTGCGTTATGGATTTCGGGGGAAATTGGGATGAACATTTACCATTAGTGGAGTTCTCGTATAACTACAGCTACCAAAGTAGCATACAAATGGCGCCGTATGAAATGTTGTATGGGAGAAAGTGTAGAACCCCCGTTTGTTGGGGAGAAGTGGGACAAAGAGAACTCGCACCTAAAGATGTAGTAGCGATAACTAATGAAAAAATCGACATAGTACGGGCCCGATTAAAAGCAGCGCAAGATCGACAAAAGTCCTATGCAGACAAAAGAAGGCGCCCTATTGAGTTCCAAGTGGGGGACCGAGTATTGTTGAAAGTGTCCCCGTGGAAAGGCATAATTCGATTCCGTAAGCGAGGAAAGTTGGGTCCCCGATATATCGGACCATTCAAGATTTTAGCTCGAGTTGGAAAGGTAGCCTACCAATTAGAATTACCCTCGACGTTAGAAGGGATTCACAACACCTTTCATGTGTCACAATTACGGAAGTGTCTTGCGGATGAAACAGCTCATGTACCTCTCGAGGACAATGAGGTAGACGAGAGAATGAATTACATTGAAAGACCGATAGCTATAAAAGATTCCAAGGTGAAAACTCTTCGCAACAAAGAAATCAAGCAAGTTCTAGTTCAATGGCAACACAGAAAGGGGTCGGATCTCACTTGGGAACCGGAGGA
This sequence comes from Helianthus tuberosus, assembly GCA_030545235.1. Classification (NCBI taxonomy): domain Eukaryota; kingdom Viridiplantae; phylum Streptophyta; class Magnoliopsida; order Asterales; family Asteraceae; genus Helianthus; species Helianthus tuberosus. Next base: position 100,098,012 of record CM060446.1, on the reverse strand, counting down.
TGAAATGAGAAAGTTCTACCCGTCCTTGTTCGGTACGTAATCAGGTTTCGGGGACGAAACCTTTCTTAAGGGGGTGGACTTGTAACACCCCAAAATTTTAATTATGTACAACCTTATGTTAACATAAAATACTACAAGCAAGTTATAACTTATAACACACATAATATTTATATGTGTGTTCATGTTGATAATAAGAGTGTGTGTAGAAATAACTAATATTAGGAAGATAAATAAAAGTTATTATCTTGGTTAATACATAAGTAAGGTTTAACTAAAAGAAAGTTATTAGCCATAAATAATTAAGATTGAATCTAAAGGGGGGCAAATATGACATACATGGAAAGATGAATGATAAAATTTATAAACAAAACACAAACACGCACACTGGTGGGTGTGGGTGTCGCCAGAGCCAAGAAGAAGAAAGGGGGAACCCCTATTCTTCACAAAAATCAGCAAATTAAAGCGCTAATTGTGATTCTAAGTTCATGCATGTCTCGAATCTAGATCATCTAAGCATACTTGAATACAAGGTAAGTAGAATTTTATATTTTGATGATCTTGAATGTAATGGGTTTTTATAAATCCATGAACTTTTGTGAAATTGGTATAATTGTGGGTTAGGAGAATCACTTAGGACATGTGTGATGCTCGAATTTTACTAAATCGATAGTCAATGTGAAAACCCACTTGAAATTGTAATATTAAGAAGGATGATATAGAATTTTATGTAATTTTAGCATAATGACTATGTATGATGTTGTTCATGACAAGGAATTATATGTTGGGAATGATTTATAATGAAGGTTACATGGAAAATTGATTGGGTTTGATGTTCTTGATGATATTGATATAATTTGGCTAAGTTATGCATATGATACTTGTACACTATGTTTAATTAATAGTACGCACGCCAAGTGTTCGTTAAAATACTTGAATGAAACGAATCACATGTTAGACAATGCTACATTGTTAGAATTTAGAAACTTTAGTTGATTATGCATTTATGTTAAGAAAGGAATGTAAACAAGATGTGAGATTTAAAGTAAGTTGATTTGGGATTGTAGGAATAAAAGAAGAAAGCTCAAGTCGCTCCGGGTCGCAAACGAACAACGACAAAGGTAAGTTCTTTGCTTACGAAATATTATTAGCATGTATTAATGTGAAACGTCATTATTCTTTTGTCGAAGCCGTATAATTATAATGAGTTAGTGTAAGTTGAATACATGATATGGATATGGGATGAATGAGCAAGAAAGGGTAATCTGCTAACTTGAGAAATTCACGTTCGAATGAAGGTTTAAAAGGGGTCATATTGTAGTTCGACTAGTAACTTGATGTCGTATGAATTATCTAATTGCAATGTCTAATTGATTGGTTGTATGTAGATAAAGCTACTTGATGGATGGCATTACTTGGATCGAACACACTTATGATGCACGCTTCTGCAAACTTCTTAGTTATGGTCTAAACTTTTGGTAAATGATGTCTTTTGTTAAACAAAACGGGTCTTTTGTAAGTAACTTAACTCGGTAGTCGTTGAATGTTAAACTAGTAGTTATAGTCTATGTAGTTAGTTATGAAATGTTGGATTGTGGAAATCTTTTTGTAACCATTTCGTTAGCTATCACGATGTAAATATGGATGTTTTACTCTTGAAATATTCGACCCGTTTAACATTTTGTCAAACGAAGCCTGTTACTCTCTTTCAAAAGTTTAGACCTTACACAATCGCAGCTCGAGTGACTTAGCTGGTAGTATTTGTCTTCTATGCTTGTATGTTAAGGTATCTCGTTTATGTATTTGGTAATTCGCAGCACTTTTATCTATTTACGCTACACTATCAAAACTTGTATACTCGCCAATACTTTCGTATTGACGTTGTTTTAACGTATGTTGCAGGTTTAGTCGCAGTCTACATCAAATCAAGCTAGGAAGTCTAGAAACTCACCTAAAATCTAGGTTGTCGGAATTGTATTGTTCGAGACGACAGGAGATCTGTGATAACTTATGTGATTGTATTGTTTGTTAGTATGAGATAACAAATGTAATAAATATTGTCGCTTTATAGCTGTTATGGATTCTCTTGAGCAATCTGATTCGCCTAGTGCCGCATCCCGATGTTTCCGCCATCGGTTGGGGTGTGACAGAGCACGTGGCTTATATTATATATTTTATTTGCTTACGAAAAAAAATACAAATATTTGATTTATGATGAACTAAACAAAAATTTACCTAATTTGAAATTACACTAAAATATACGAACAAACGACACACAAAACATGCGACATGAAACATGCGATAACATCTGGGTTGAGATTTGATAACACAATTAGTAACATGAAATTCTAAACCAAAATGAAAAATTATATAGACATAAAACAAGAATAAGATGTGTAATGAAGGACCTACGTTTTAATGTCTGAACTTATAATGAATTAACAACTATACAATTAAACTACACAAGATCATCTCAATCAAATACCAACATCTTGACATATCGGGCCATATATCTAAAGATATAACGAAAAGCCAACGATAAACACCTGAATAAAACACACGAAAACATCAAATTCGTCAAATGCCTTTAACGAACATAGTATAATCATGTCAAACCATAAATCAAAATTTCAGATTGAACTAAATGGCATTCAAGGTAATTCATTCAGTCTCTCATAAACATTTAACTCTCCTATAAACGAATACTTATTTTCACGCTGGAGGGTGGTTATTGTTGGAAAATCAGGCCCTTGATCGAACACACAGACACCAGATGAATGAACTCGTTCGACTCTCATAAACACTTTACCAATTACAATAACCCTAACTATCTTTTTATACTAAACTCGTTCTAGTCCTAACACAATTTTAAACACTATTTTAATAATAAAATAAACCAATTAAATAAACCTATCTAATAAAAAGATAATCCAAACTACTTAAATAAATAAACCAAACTATATTTATCTTGAACCCACTGGAATTATCTTTAGCCCATTTAAACTTTCAAGATAATCCTCCAAATTAGAGTTATCTCTGCATTCACCCCCTTAATTCTAACTTGGACCCTCTTCACATCTACACCATTATTGACAACTTTAATTGCTTAATCAAGTTTGACATCCCTCTTCCCGGGTCACCAAAACAACCCCGTTCTTGACCACCGATCAAAGAAAAAACAAGCTTCCCGCATCTTTTGTTTTCTTCTTTCCTTGCTAGACACGACAAGATTCAAAGCCTTCTCGCTTTAACGAATTTTCTTCCGCTTGTCTACCCACAAATTCCAATCGGATACTTCTGCCAATAAGAAGAATGTACACCAGTTTTTCAGTTCTTATCCTTGACTGGAAGGACAGGGTCTTGATATTACCTGGATTAAGAAATGTTAATGCTACGAAGTTTATCACCACCGAAACGAACTGAACTGATCACGTGTCACTATCGTTTTCACAACGATACTCCCGTGACACCCGCTGACCCGAACCATTGTTCGTAACCGCTATGAACCCACCAAAGATAACCGATTTCAGCCCTGAAACCCGATGTTGATGTCTCGTCTGATAACCCACATCGTCATTGGTTCGCCACTGAACCTTTGCTAGCTTATAGTTGGTCACCACCCGGACCGCCCTGTAGTACACCATTAACACACGTTTCAAACACATCTCGTTAAAACTCTTGATCCCTTTTTTCCTTCCTTTTCTTTCTATCTTTGTCTTCAAGGGTTTCGCCACCATTGTAGCTCTGCGAGGGGCTACTCCCCTTTCTCAGAAAACGACTCTCAAAACCGCTAAGAGCGAGAGTTGTGATACCAATTGTTGGAAGATTAGGCCCTTGATCGAACGCACGAACACCGGATGAACGACTATGTTTATATTTTAATATCGGACCTAGAATGAGTACTCTCAACTCCCTAATCGACGGACTATGTTTAGAGGAAGAGTGAAGTGTATGTGATATTTTGACTAAGTTTACCCTTGGGCCTAGAACGAAAAAGTTGGCGATCTCGTGTGTTATGATGTTTGGCAAAGAAAGAAACGAAGAAATTGGAAGCAAGAAGCCCTCCCCCCTAATACTCTCCTTCCTTACCTCTGTTCCTTGTTCATCGTCGTCATCATTTCTTGCAAATGCATCGATCGGCAGCGAAGCGGTTGCTTCACTATTCATTCTTCTGTGCTAACCGAACCTCTCCAATTCGGACCCCTCTTCATTCTCCTCCTCCTCCTCTACGTTTTCTCTCATCTGATCAAACCCCCAATGATTTCAATACCCGCACCTCCACCACACATCATCATGATACTTCTCATACCCATACCCATACCCATACGCATACCGATACCTCAAGAACACGAAGGACTACACCGACACCCCCTAGGGCTACTTACGAAGAAGAACAAACCCGAGTGCTTGCCGCATCTCTCCACCACGTGGTACGTCTGTCTCTCCCTCCCTCCCTCCCTCCCTCCTAATATTCTATTCAATTCAATTCAATAGAATAGAATAGTTACTTGTATAATCATCTATTCATGAATCATTCCGATTTCCTCCCTACCTAGGTTTAGTGTTAGATTGCACTAGTATAAGAAATTCATCAGGTCCTGTCCTCTAGGCAGGCATGTGGGTTTGTTTAGGGTTCTCAATCTCAGGATTGATTACTGCACTTGTCCATAGTTTCAGTTAACATTTTTCAGGTTAGTTAATTTAGTCACCAAGACAAGTACTTGACTTGTGCAGATTAGACTGGGATGGAGTGAGGCAGCCATGATCGCTGGTGCTAGGGATGTTGCTGTTTCCCCTTCCATTGTTGGAGCTATTCCTCGAAAAGAAGCTGCACTCGTAGAGGTATTATAATTATATTCTCTTTACTTTACTTTAGTTTCACCTCCCTTACATCATCAACCTAATCTCACAACTCTTTCCTCTTTATTTTATTTGTCCCTGACGTTCCCTTGCCCTTCCTTATACAGTACTTTATGGACGAGTGTTTGCAAAAACTTATTGATATGATCGACTCAGATGAGTTGCAATTAAAAGATTTAGTGGCAAGTGAGCGTATTGCCAAGCTTATTAAAGCTCGCTTACAAATGCAAGCTCCATATATATCAAAGTGGCCTCAAGCTCTTAGCATTCAGGTAGATTTAATTATGTTTCTTAGATAACCAAACCTAATGTACTACTAGTAGTAACTTATTAATAATAATAATCATATAATAGGCGCAACCATCAAATATTTCAACAAGCTTTAAACAACGAGCAATGCTGGTTGATGAATTCTGCCATGCCTCAAATGATGAAGGAACTGGTGTCGATTGGTACCTAAAACGCAGTATTGTTGGTGGGATATACTCCACGACTGAAATATACATGCTAACTGATAACTCCACAGGTTTCTTTTCCTCTCTGTTATTTTTTGTAAACCTTACAAAGCCAACAACAGTAAATTTGTAAATGTTGTTGCTTAGCGATTGATGATGGTGGTGGTGTTTTTCAGATTTTGATGATACTTGGGTATTCTTAAATGAGCGAGTCAGAGACGCTTTTGATTTGAAGAAGACCTTTCAAGAGGTTGTCTAACTCTTGTTGGTGATATTATTTATATACACATTTGGAATGTTAATATTTAATTTTGGGTAATGTTTTCAGGTGAAGTATTTTGCAGAAGCTGTGGGTGCAGGGTTGGGCACTTCATTGCAGGGATTTACAAAGAAAGGTTGCTAGGATTGAATTTGATTCGACATTTCTTTTCTGGTGGCATAAAATAAATCCAATCTTAGGTTTGCAAGTACCTTTGTTGTTTTTGAATTGCAGAAATGGTTTCTTTCAACTGTAATCATGCTTTGTTTGATTGCTGCTTGCTTATCTTTTCTGTGACCTAAAGAAATGAAGTTATCTTTTATATCTTTGCAACTGTGTGGCGACATTCATTAAGTTTTGGACAATGGTTTTGTTGTAAATGTTCATGGTACAATGTCTGATCGTCCATCTTAAGTACTAGGTACCCAAAATCAGTCATCTGTAACATACTTAAATCCCACTAGCACTGATTTAATTCCATTTCTCTAGTAACAAAGAATGAGCTAGCAAGCTAATTTTTTTTTAGAACGGCTCCTAATCTATTCCTATTAACCACATGTACCAACACCACCTTGCAGGATTTGAACTCTTCATCTTTTGAATAGAGGGTAGACACCTTGCCACCAGTATAATATATATATATATATATATATATATATATATATATATATATATATAGGGTGGAGTTATTGTAAAAAAGACCAAAAGTGTGAGAAAGGTAAGAAATAATCTCAACCATTAGATCTAAATTAATTGAAAAGGGTAAGATTGTAAATTAATTAACAAATTCAAATATGGTAATCCTTGATTTAAGGATTTGGAGAGAGAAAATCCCTGATTTAAGGAAAATAACCGTCCATAAATATAACACCATTCAGAACATGTTCATACATGGTGTTTTAATTATAACACAATTCAGAAAAATATAACACCATTCAGCACAAAAATATAACACCATTCAGCACAAAAAAAACACCATTCACACAAAAATAACATCATTCAGCACAAAACATAACACCATTTAGCACAAAAAAAACACCATTCACACAAAAATAACATCATTCAGCACAAAAATTTAACACCATTCAGCACAAAAAAAAATCATTCAGCACAAAAATAACACCATTCAGCACAAAAAAAACACCATTCAGTACAAGAATATAACACCATTCAGTAAAAAAACACCATTAAGAAAAGGAAAAAACACCATTCAGAAAATAAAAAAAAACACCATTCAGTACACAAAATAACGCCATCCAGTACAAGATATAACACCATTCAGTAAATAAAAAAATAACACCTCTGTATCATCTTCTCCACTTACGGCACCACCACTGCTGCACCACCGATAATTGTCCTACCACGTAACTACACATCTCGCCGTCGCCGCTGCCGCTCGCAGTCATCTCCTTCGAGCGTCAGACCGTAATTCCCCATCGGACATCAACATCGCCCGTCATCGCCTTCGTTCCTCAGCCGTCTTCTTCAGTCTCCGATCACCACCCTTCACACCGGAAACCCAAACCGTCGCTGGTTCAGATCAAAATCCATCTTCTTCACTACTCAAGAAGAAAGAGAGAGAAAGAGAAAGGGAGGAGTGGGGAGGGTGTCGACGACGATAAGCAGCGGAGAAGGTGGTTCAGGCCGGTGGTTGTGAGTGAACCGGCGTCGGATGGAGGGGTGTGGTTGACCGGCGACGATGATGATGGCTGAGGGTGGTGGCGATGTTAGGGTTGTGGTGTCGATTGGAGAGAGAGAGAGATTATAGGGATTTTGATTACAGTTACCTATTTTGAATGGATCTAAAAGACTTTATTACCCCTATAATTTTCAATTCAGTCCAAAAAATAAAACAAATTTTACGATTTGGTCCCTATTAATCTAAACCATTAGATCAAAAATCTAATGGTGTAGATTCTTTCTTATCCTTCTCACACTTTTAGTCTTTTTTACAGGATCCTCTACCTATATATATATCTATACTACTTTATAATACATATAGGAAGGGCAAGATTGGAAAAAAAATATGTACTTAAAACACCCTCAATGCACAATGTACAAGTCTTAAAGCACCAAGAAACACAAATCTTTTACCCTTCACCCGGATTCATCATCAGCCGTCCATTTTCTTTCAATTCTTCACATGGATCATGATCTGACGGTTGATATTCATTTCACACGGATCACGGATCAGACTTTCTCCTCACTTTCTCTCTCTTTCTCTCAAAAAACCCGCTTCCCTGCTCCTCCTCTCTATCTCTCTCTCTCTTGCGATTCCAGATCCGGATCTAGGGTTTATCTGCTCTTGTTGTATGAGACGGCATGTTCTATCGATTTTTAGTTTGGTTTGTTTAATGGCGATTGTGACCATGAAGATTTCTCCCAGATTCGTTTCGTTCCAATTTTTCTCTCAATGGTTTTTAGGGTTTCTTGAATCATGAAGATTTCTCCCAAGTTCGTTCCGATTTTTCACTCAATGGCGGTTCTAGGGTTCGATGTCAAGCACCGCAAGGTGAAAAACAAAGATCCAGGTCGATTTCTCCCAGATTCGTTTCGATTTTGTTCATCAGTTAAGTTAAATCCTTAGTTTTAATATTTTTTATTTATTTTTTTGTAGATACACAAGCCAGGGAGGTTACGGTACCAATGAATATGACAAAACTTTGCTGATCTGGGTATCTTTATTTACACTTTTTATTTTTTTTAGTTTTGTGTCCTTCTATTGTTCTAGGGTTTTATAAGTGTTTTTGAACAGTTTTGCTACTATTTTTGGAGGTGTTTATGTCAAATCTGTGTAATACTTTCAGATCTGTGTTGTATTGTGTTTTTATAATGTTTTGTGAAGTGATAATGTGAATGTAAGAATTATATTCCTTCATATAGTCTGTGTTGGTATTGTGATAATGTGTTTTTATAATGTTTTATGAAGTGATAATGTGAATGTAATAATTATCTTCCTTCAGATCTGTGTTGGTATTGTGTTTTTTTAATGTTTTGTGAAGTGATAATCTTCATTTTTATAGGGTTTGAATTCTGTTTTTAGGGTGATTGTTATTAATTTGTTATAGACAATTTGTCTGATTGTCGATGTTATGATAGATTTAACATGTTGTGTCTATTTGCAGGTAGAGCAAGGTCTGGCATCATAGTCATACAATGTGGTGCTCGAAATCCATCAATGGGTGTGGGTATTTTTGCAGCCTATGGAACAAATGAATATTGCAGGTAATTAGAGAATCACATTGTTTTATTTAATCTTTGTTGCATTGTTATCTTGACTTAATGGATACTTTGGTAGGTATTCTATAAGGTAACTGAGAACACGATGGTGAAGTTCTGTTGTTCTACATCACCAACGAAGCTCCATTTTTTGTCACAAGTAATAGCTTTTGGCATATTGCATCACTGAGAGTGAATTATGTTTTGTTCTTTGTTAATAGATTTCACAAGTTATCTAAGGTTTTCCTTCTTCACTTTCGTGGGTTTTGTTTTGTTCTAGATGAAGAGCTTTGTATCTTGAATTGGGATAAATTAAAAGGAGAAATGGTGACTTTCAAATGAAACCCAACAACGTGACTCTCGGTGCTCCTAACTTATTCCAGTTCAGGTGATTTTGTATGGTACGGACATTGATACTTTTTTTTTAAATAAATTGATCCTATAACCTTTTCTATCAACTTTTTGTTCTAAACTTCTTATTTATTAGTCATTTCTCTGATGTATATCTTATTGTGTCTTATCGACAGAGAAAGGAATTAATCCAAGTAGGTATCGAGGTTAGTACTATATTATTTATTATGGATGGAAGAATATTGAGATTTATCCTTATCTCAAAATAACTGTCCAAAACTATTAGTTTGATATCAAGTAGATTAAACATATGAATATAGTGTTTTCCAAACCGTAACACATGTGTGTTTAGTCCTTTTCACTCAAAGATGTTAAAAAGTTCACTCAGGGTGGTCTTTCCCTAAATATTGGTATGGGCAGATGTTCCTGTGTTTGTATCTTTAGTTGTTTATGTTGAGGTGGCACAAGGGGTGATTGGTTGAAATGGGTCATTTTGTGGATGGGTCTGTTTTACCTGAATGAAATAAATAGTGTTTTCAAATATCATAATAATCTAATCATGGAGCAAGGCTATATAAGATGTTTATGTATTAAACATAATCCACTTTGAACTACTTTTGACCCATTTCCATTTTTTTCACTTACAACATAATCTGTTTCGGCCGGTTCATGATTGGGACTTGTTGTATGAGACGCCACTTGAAGAGCGTATTGAAGATACTGACACACGTAAGGGTATTCACGACACGTTTCTAAGTTGTTTTCTGCTATTTCTTGATTATAATTTTGTTACGATTACTGAAGTTTGTCTCAGGTGATCAAGGCCTGCCTGCACTCGGAATGTACACCTGGAAGTCCCGCTACCTGGCGAGGTGATGGGAAATTCTTTGCTACAATAACCTCGACGCCAAATTCTTCGCATAAAAAGCTTAAAGTCTGGGAACGAGACATGGGTAACACACATTCAGTTTCCGAACCCAAGACGTACAAGTTTTCATTTTTATTAGTCTTGAGTGTTGGTTAGTCATTGGTCATGTATAACTTGGTTGATTTTCATTTAGGTTTAGTAGTGGTAAAATTGGGGGGGGGGGGGGGGGGGGTGTAAGGTATTTTTTAGTGCAACTCGAAAAAGTATGAATGACAACGTTTCTTTCTCTTCTTTTGATTTACATAAATGGTGTGATAACAGTAAGACTTCATTTACATTGTATAGTGATGGTACAATATGACGCATGACTTTCTTTTGAATGAGTTCTAAATTGTCACAGAGGACTAATTAGAAGTGGGTGAATTGTACAGTATGTTGAAAATAATGAATTGTGTTCATCTTTAAAAATTAGGCTATTTCACTCCATGTTTACTTTTGTATGGTTGATTCGGGTTAAGCTATATCTCTAACAGGCCCAATGAAAAATAGAAAAATATAAAAAAAATGGATAAAAGGACATACTACAACGATGTTATGAGAAAAAAAGTGAGGAAAAAAACAGATATATCATAAACTATATCACGAGAGGGATTGATAAAATAATAGAAAACGAGATCAAGCTTGTAAATTTTCGCCACCTCATTAACGGTCTGGTCTGATTTTATATGGCCAGTTTTGGTATAAAACCGAAAATCAAACCAGTCACTACGTTTTGAAGATTTTGAAACCGACAAGCCAAAAGTTAAAGAAAGAAAGTGATCGCGAAACCAAACCGAAGACCGGTTTGGGCGGTTTTACGATATGAAACCGAATCGTGATCACCCCTACGATATATAATTACTTTGTTTTTGAAAAATGTTTTTCTTAACACCCATTGGTTGTGACTCTTCTCTTAACACTAAGCGCCAACCCGCCCTGATAGTGAGCGTAATTTCAGAGAGATGATTTGGGCTACCAACTCCCTGTAATATATAAAAAGTCTGTTTTACTAAATTGTCACCATTCGCAAAAAAAATGTTACAAAGTCAAGCGTAAACGAAATAATAAAGGTTATACAATTAAGTAATTACATAACAAACACGAAACACTATTCAACTACATCATCATCCTACAATTAAGTAAACAACCAAACGCCATCACGAAACCTCCAATCGCCGCACACCGCTGATTCTCTGCCGCTGAAGAAGGCCGCAACCGACCATCGTAGTCGCATGCCACATCGGAAACTACATCCCCGTACATAGCCCTAAACTCATCAACCTGAGTGATATGTTTCCCGCCGCATCGCGCGGGTAAAGGACTAGTATATATATATATATATATATATATATATATATATATATATATATATATAAACAAACAAACAAACAAAAAAATTGATATATGATGTATTTAATTTCCACCTCTGAGTGTAAGTTTTATTGGTTAATGTACAATATCCCGATGAAAGACCCACTATTCATGGACTGACATCTGTTAGTTGGAGCATTTGAATTAGAGGTGTAATAAAAAAAATGGTTTGGATCCAACCCGATCCAGCGGTCTGTAACAGGTTTTGAGATGGGTATGAGCCCGCCTAAAAGAACTGAAAAAAAAAACAGTTTAAGCTTTGAACCTGATCCAAATCGATTTGGGTAGGGTTCCCAAACCTAAAACCGGTTCTTAATCTGAACCATTTGAGACCAAACTAAAAAAAAACCTGACCAGTTTGGGCTCAAATCGAGTTTTGTACACCTCTACTTGAATTGCTCTTTTCGGGTTATGTTGGGACATGTCCAACTGATTTTTTTTTTCTCTCACTCTTGTAGAATGTAAAGTTAATAATACACAGAGTCTAAACAAGAAACAAAGAAAGTCTTGATTAATACAAGAAAAGGGTTAATGGTTGTAAAAAAATTGGATTGGGGATGCTAAAGAATTACCATTCACCACTTGAATTCAGTCTGATTTCATCATTTCAGCTGTCTTGAAAATTGAGGAACCTTGTTACTTGTTAGTTAATAATATTTTCAAACACATCTCTGTGTGTGCACGTGTATATATATATGTGTACGTATTCATAGAGCCACTTGAATCTTGAAATAGTTGATGTATCAAGCAACTTATAAATTATACATGTTTGTGCGCATGTAGCAGATATCACAAACGACAAAAACATCCATATGGATCCAAGACTCTTAGCTTATCACATTTTCCTGTTTACAGATAACAAAACGGCAATAAAGATGTTTACATATAAACACTAAAGCACTGCAGTGTCATCAATCTCCACCACAGCACAGTTCACAACACGCAAAGCAGCCAAAAAACGCTAGGCCAGTAATAATCTGGGTGACCAAAATAGCACACTGGTCGTTGATCCTTGAACAGGTTTGAATGCAGCACATGCAACAGCACTTGCCACATAGATTAACACAACAGTTCCCAGCTGCTCTCACCAACATTTCCGCTTGGTCCGGTAGTTTCGGTTCATAACCCTGAGGAGTGTTTTCAATAGTCGCAATCAAGTTACCAAACCCCATACCCACCCGCTGCAACACCTTTATCATTTCAACCTTTTCCCTAATTTCAACACTTTCTTTTTTTCCCTGCATTCAGAACCCACAGTCCTAATCACATCCCTATTACGCTCAGAAAACAAAATTGTATAAATCCGTTATCTGACCTTTTTAGTCCCCGATGATGTTGAGGCTTGCTTTTCTTGTACTTGTACCGTCTCCAACAAAACCATGCGCGTATACTCACTAACAACACCACTCTGCATGCTCATTTTTGCTACCTGCCCACCCACATAAGTATGCAAATATCATGAAACTGATATTAAAACATAAAGCTCCAACAATCTTAAAAACTATAGATTTGATACAAGCCTACATGCACAATGTTTGGAGTAGAGGTGTGCACGGTTCGGTTTTATGGCAAAACCGAGACCTTAACCGAAAGTTCAGTTTTCGGTTTCTAAAATCCGTTCGGTTTAGGTTTTTTCGGTTTTAGCAACGGTTCGGTTTTTCACCTTTTTGGTTTTTAGAACAAAATTGCATAAAATTCAAAAATAAATAGTATAATCCAAGATTTAAGACTCATTTTTAAATGTTTACATCTATGTCAATATATTTAACCTTTTTAAGTAATGTTCACATAAACCTAACCTTCTAATCTATTTTTATGTTTCTACAAAGTTTTTATTAAGAAATTTGCTTTTATAATACTTTGAAAATCATTGATTTTTTATGTTATATTTTGTATTTCTTATAGACAATGGATAAATCATTTCAAAGATATATAAACTTTGTTAACGTTCTTATTATAAGGGGACCCGGGGTGGGCTCAAATATCCCCGTGATATTTGAGTTCCACGCGTGATAAATGCAAACAAACCACCGCCAGCCATTGAGTTCCACGCGTGAATCAATATTTCCGTGATGAACTTAACGCGTGATAAATGGAAGGATGTGAGGGGGTGTGAGGGTTTATTGTTGGGTGTTGTGAGTGATGGGCATTTCCACTAAAAAAGGTTGTGAGTGATGGAATAATGGTTGATGACATGGCGGAACTTGATTGGATGTTGCGAGTGATAAATGGGTGGTGAGTGATAAGTGATAACCACCCCTACCCCCCTAAATATTTGACATTCAAGAATAATACTGATAATTCCTAAAGCAATATATAACAAACATTAAAAAATGGTTTTTTGGTTTATTCGGATCGGTTCAGTTTTTATATATTGCAAAACCAAAACCGTACCGAAAATTTCGGTTCGGTTTTTTTTTCCGGTTTTTCTGCGGTTCGGTTAAATCGGTTTTTTTGGTTTTCTGCTCACCCCTAGACTCTGAAGCTTGAAAGCAAATTTACACAATAAATTAAGAGTTGCATTACGTCTACCTAACTCTTGTTTCCTAATATGGGAAAAACATACAAGATTTCAAGTTACTGATTTCAAGTTACTGACCTTCTCCTCGAGCTTTTTATCTTGTAAAAACCATGCTTGTGAGGTGTAATGTTCAATTTGTTGCTTCGCCAGGATCTAGTGACCAAGATGAAATCAAGCAGAAAATGAAAAAGAATTTGATCAAAAGGATTAATAAGAGCATATTCATCAAAGGGGAGAGGGAGACAGAACAGTATAACTACATATATAGTAGAATCAAAAACAACATTGGTCAAAAGGGCTACCTTGTCAAGAGGTATATCCTTCGCCCGTTGCACCTTAAGGTCAATAGTGAAATTACTCATATCCGTAAGAAGCCCTTTAACTTTCAGGGTGTCTGAAAAACCACCCCTGTAATGCCCAAACATGATCAGAGGCCCTTCCGAACAAAGATCTGAAATAACCGAAGGATAAACCTGATGAAGATAGACTAGAATTAGATCTCTTACGAAATTAAATTATATAGACTTCCATGTAAAATGATAATTAAAATGTGATTGGTAAAACATACCTGAAGAGCATCAAGATCATCTAAACCATCAATTGCGATGTTCAGCAAAACTGTAGAAGAAGCTCTAGAAAACAAAGCTTCCATTCGAGATACGATTGAATCTGATCAAACATATATACACCATCAGCAACTTCTCACTGTCTCAAACTCGAGTAGCTTTAAAACAGTTAACTTTCTGGACAACAAATCTCCGTTATGTTATGAATTACCTGGATCAGAAGCAGCCACAAAATGGCCTCTGCCAATCATTGCAAGCATTCGCAAGAAGTAATGATTGCAGAACGAACCTACAAACAAAAACAAAGCTTATGTAGCCTGTAATGGTATAGGGTGCAAGCGTAAGATGAAAACAAGAGGTTGCCACCGAACACATTACCTATACCAAATGTGTAAATGCGTGGACACAGTTCTGATCCTTGATTTTTTAGTTGCTTCATCATAACTTCACAAATTTGTCTCTCATTTTCAACTGCACCGTCAGTTATAAAAAAAATCATGGGAACTGATCGCTTGGTCCCCGATAACATCTCTACAGCCTGATAGATCATAAAAAAAACAATAAAAAATCAACCAAACCTATATTACAATTATCTGATGCACAAACAAAGGACATATATGCATTAAAAGGACGGAAATGATCATCAGAAAAATAACCTGATCAAGAGCAATTGACATGTTTGTACCACCACCAGGAATAAAATTCATGCCCATCCAATCGGTAGCTTTTTGAAGGGCTTCCTCGGTTGCCAATTCGAGAGTTGATGAATATAAGTAAGTCTGGTCATTAAATGCCAATATACTAAACGAATCCTCTTGATCAAGCTTTGATAGTGCTGCAATAACCGCACTTTTTGTAGCCTCTATTGCCCTACCCTTCATGCTTCCACTTATATCAACAACAAAAAGCACTTCCTTCTTAATAACCTTTTATACGAATAGCAAACATTAGCCTTCCAAAAAAAATACATCGCGTTCTGTTACATAACGGAAGAGAAACAAACATTTAAAACGAACCTTTTTGCTGAGATCCGGCCCTGGAAATAGATACAACGAAAACATCTCTTTCTGGTCAATAGCGAGTGATGATGGAGACTGCAAAAAGACACCGCCAAATGCATTGCTTGTAGGAACCTGAAAGAGGATGAATGTCCTAAGCTCAAGCACATTTAATTCAACTTATGTCAAAAGAAAATACATGTTTAAACAAGAAGATAGAATCTTACAGAGTATGTAAACACGAAATCAGAACTTGACCAAGTAAGAACTTCTGCTTCATACAAGAAAACCAATTTCCCTACTGCCCGTTTTTGCTCCTAAAAAATAAATTACGGTTCGTTTTCACTTTTCAAGATAGATAAGCCATAATATGAGAAATTAAATCAGATTCAAGTTACACCTTCAACGGATGGCTCGGTTCCTTACACATAACTTGTGTACCCAAGCCGACATTAACACTGAGTTGAATCTTTTCCTTCTTGGTAAGTTTCTTTCCCGCTGGAGTGACATACTCGGGGAAACTGAAAGGAACATCCAGCGTGAAATCGCCGTCTTTATAAAGTAACTTCTGCGACCATCTTACTTTGACCGAAATATTTGAACCACCATCAACCTAAATGAAGCAAGTCTAATTAGATTAGATTCCACTTTGACAATGATAATAAGAAAGCGATAATTTATTTAACCTGCGGTATGGTCAAAGTAAAGATGTGAGGTTTGAGAAAGCCCCCATCTTCAGGCTTGGCATTGTTTCCGGTGTCCCCCTTTTCATCAACCACAACTAGCTGCGTCTTGTATGACTTTCTAATCAATTCAACCTCTACACCTAGAATGGAACCCTGTTAGCCAAATCATATGATGCTAAATTACTTACTATATATATAAAGTCAACTCAAATCAAATAATTAAAATTTTGCAAATAGGTAGATAGATACCTCTAAACCCATAGGAATAGCGAGACGACAATCACATGTAGCACTACCCATAACACAGTGAACACGCCAAGAGCCAGTGAGTGTAACAAAAGCAGTGTCTAAACAACAGTCGACATCAATGTCAATCCCGTTCATCTGAAGAGGAATCAAGGCAGGGGGATCGCACCTGCCGTGCACGTGAGGCTGGTAGCTGGGGACGTCGGGGTTATCGACGATGCCTGGATTAAAGATAACCGCGTAAAGCATAGGTGAGAGGGGGTACAAGGATCTCCTGGCTTTCTCCATGGACATGAGGGGTTTAGGTGGGGCTACTGATCGATCTTTGCCGAAGTAAATGCGTTTCGACAGCCTGAGGCCGTCTTCAACGCCTCTTGTGAAATCATCAGCAGTGGTGGACATTTTTTGTGCTGAAATTAGGGTTTGGTTTGGGGAGAGGAAAGGGAGCGTAGAGGTTTTTGAATATCTATCTATCTCCGTTTCTTGTGCGTGTGCTTGTGCCTGTGCCGACGATTTGGTAATAATAATAATAAGAAAAAAGAAGAATGTGACATCCAACGGTCCACGACGATTTAGATGTCTTTCAGTCCACTTTTGGATTCCAAATTTATTTACTATTTCTACCCTTAACTATCTGTTTTCTCTCCTTTAAGTCCATCCAATCCAATCCAAACTTTATTATCAAAACTAAATAAATGCTACCGTCTCTCTCCCTCATGGCATCGGATACGTGGTACCCCCATGCTAATTTATTCTCTACATCATCAAACTATCCTTCTTTTAATTCTCTCTCTCTCTATATGTTATCATCACAAAAGTTATTCTACTTGTTAAAATTTTGTTTTTTTTTAGTTTTCTGTTTTAATATAGGGTTTTATATTGAACTGACCCATTAAGAAAGGTTAAATTTACAGTATCAAACTTACTAAACTTCTTTTTTCATACGTAACTAACCGCTGACATCAGTGTGTTGATGTGATACAAAGTGTCATTCTTTGTTGACATATATTCTCCTTATGGCGAATGAGCATCAGTGGCTTGGTCGAAACCCCACTATTCTGAGGATCATGTTGCATTGACATGATTAATAATGAGGTTAAACATATGATGTCACTAGGTCATGACTCCATCTTTTTTATATAATCTCTTTCATTTAGTTTCTTTGTGTAGATTAATAACCATAAAGGCGACATACTTTTATAGCCTATAAAACCTCCTCGACCTTCATAGAACTTGCTTTTAATATCCCCAACCGCATTCTCTCCCTCCATGAATGAATGTAAAACGATATAGATATATGTAACATGCCTTTTAATCGAAGCCTCATTTAAATAGCAAAAAAGTTTCTGATTCATATTTATTTATAAAAGCATATTACAACCTTTGGAGTTAAAGTCATTCCATTATTAATTATAAAAGTAAATGTTAATAGCACATATTGAGTTTTAATATAAAGAAAGAAGGTGAAGGACAAAAATTGACGTTTGTAAAAAGTAAAGGGAACTTTTTGGCAAGTGATGAAGAGTGCACTAACGAATTAACGTGCAATCCACCCTGGCAGGCAAGGGGACAGTTGCCGTCCTCGCACCGAAGATATGAGTTAAGACCAGTCCAACGCCATCAAACATTTTTGCATTAAATATGAGTTAAGCTTCTTTTAATATCATACTCCAGAAAATTACATTTTCATTATTTAGGCTAGAGGGTATGGTGATGGTCCTCCAAGGGAGGATGATCCGCCACGTATGCACCACATCATAGTCCTCTCAAGGATGGTCCATCCCACAAAACTAGAGGGTATGGAGGATGGTCCTAGATGATCCTACCCCACCACTTTTATGTTTTTTTTTTTAATCTTCTACTTTTTTTTAACATTTAACAAATAAACTAACAAAATATTTTCATTAATATTAAAAGACATTACATAAACTTAAAAAAAACATAAACTTAAAAAAAAACATAAACTTAATAAAAAAACATAAACTTAATAAAAAAAACCATAGACTTAAATAATTTGATGCTTCTTCATGATGTCGGTTTGTAGTTTTTTCAACATCGAACGTTTCGGCTCGGGATACTCATCGACGTCCATCGTTATTATTTCTCATTCCTTGAGCCGAATCTTTTCATCGGAAATTCGGATTTTCTTATTGGACAATCGGACCTTTTCGCGTAACTTTTTTCCGCCACACGAGTCTTTTCTTCGATGGTCTGCTCTTTCGTCTTCGCCTTTTGGGTCGACACGTCCTTGTACGTTTTAAAGTGTTCCATAAACTCGTCCATCTTCTGGTCCACCTTTTCCTTTTCTTTCCCCTTCGCCCGCTCCTTCTTTGATTTGTCCCGGCCCGGTGGACGCTCCGCTTCATGTACGGCGTATTCCTCTTCGTCAAACTCGGCGTCATCGTTTAAGTTTATGTGACACCTCGCGTCCGATCCACCGGTGCTAAAACTACCCGTTTCCGATGTCCTTTACCGCTTCGCCATCTCCACCTCGTTGGGAATCGGCGCCCATTTTGGGTGCGTTTTCAAAATTTCCCACGCGCGAACGTGTGCAAAGTTGGTATTACTATTGTTCGCCTTATACTTCTCCAACGCCTGTTTAAACACATCATCGGTGCTCATGCCGCTACGACGCCCACTTGTATATAATTTATTATATTCATCGCAAAATTTATTGACGAACCCGTTCATTTTTTCGCCACTTTGATGACACCGAGTCGATATCTCGATACGGGCCTTGGTCCATTAGCTCAAGGAACTTCGCCAAAACCTTGGTCCAAAACCCGTCACCCGTTTGATTATTACCTATAAAATATGTTAAAAAAATATGTTACAAAAAAAAACTAATTCAAAAAAATATAAACGTTAAAAAAAAGTTACTTTTACGAACCTTTTGTCGGGTGTGTAGACGTGCCTATATAAGCCTTAGCTAAGGCTTCTTCTTCGATTGGCGTCCACAGTTTCGCCTTTGGTTTTGACGGTTGCTCACCCACCACTTGCTTGCCTTTTCTTCGTTTGCCTTTTTCTTTTTGCGGTTGGGTTTCGGGAACAACTTCCACATCGTCGTCGGGTTCGGATTGTTGAACGGGTTGCGTCGGGATCGGTGAGTGTTGGAATGACGCAAAGGCGTTTGACGAATATTGAGAGAATTGGTTCGGTTCGAGCGTCGGATAATATCCCGGAACCGAGAAAACATTCGGTTGGGTCGGGTTGTTGGGATTGTTCGGGTTGTTGGGATTGTCCGGGTTGTTGAAGGGATCCATGGTAAAGTATAAGGTTATAAAAGTGGAAGAAGATTTATAAAAATAAAGTGAGAGAGATGAGAAAATGGGGTTAAAATGGTGAATGGAGGTGAAAATGAATTTGAAATTTATATATTTTTGTTTTTTGACCGTTGGTTTTTATGTTTAAAATGGAAAAAAAAAATTAATGTAACGGTAACTTTTCGGAGAGGGGCCCACCAAATTTGCTTCGTCGCCAACGTCAACAACTCGACGCTGAGGACGGGTCTGGGGGGTGTGGCAGGAGAGAGAAAGGAAAAGGAGGTAGAAGAAGAAGTGGGGGTGTGGTGGGACCACAAAAGATTATTGTTTTAATAAAAGCTTTAAATAAAATAAAAAAGAAATGACCATTTTGCCCCTAAGGAAAAGACAAAATAGCATGATTTAATTTGAGAAATATGATCTGATTTCATTTTTGAGTAAAATGCACGGATAGTCCCTGTGGTTTTGCAAAGTTTCAGCTATAGTCCCCAGATTTTGGAAATTACACTCATAGTCCCTGTGGTTTGACAGTTTGTTACGCTAATAGTCCCTGGAGTGGATGTAGGTTAGTTTTCTCAGTTAAGTTGGTGTGAAATGACTATAATACCCTTAATATAAAATAAATAAAATAAAATAAACAAATCAAGTATTTAAATATATAAAACATATATGTATGTATATACACACACTTACTGAACATATGTATCTCTCTTTCTACTCTCTCTCTCTCTCTCACTAAAAACCACCACCACCGTCACCTCCCCTGCCGCCATCACCACTCCCCACCACTGCCATCCCCTTCCACCACCACACTAAACAATAGAAAACTTGAAATGAAACTAAACAATAGAAACTACCTCTCTTTCCGATCCTGCAATAGAAAACTTGAAATGAAACTACCTCTCTTTCCGATCCTGCAATCCTTGAAGATAATTCTTGTAATGGTTCTCAATCAACTGCTTAGCAGCGGCAGCTTTCTGGCGAGTGACCGGAGACGAAACAGAGAGATCCGGATCCAAATTGAAGGCCTGATCCGGCCTCGTAACGGTTGATTCCAGCTTTTGAGCGTCCATAAGGTCAATTAGGTCTGTTTGTACACAATTACAGTTGAGATCTAGAAGCAGAGAATGAAGAAGATGTGTGAGATTGAAATGGAAGGTTCTGTCTGTATAATTGTAATTGGAATCTAGTTATGAGAGGAGGAGTGATGAAATCGAGGCATTTGACTGACTGACAAAAGAGGTATAAAATATTAGGGTTTGTGAAAGAAGGTATGAAGAAGTATGAACTGTCAATGGTTACAGGGTGGACTCGATTGGGACTGGATTTGTTAGATGGAGTGTAGCTGACACCAGGGCAATCGCCATCTCATTTTAGATCTCTGTATATTATTAGCCTCATTCTCTGGATTTGTTAGACGAAGTGAGGAATTTGGGGATGGGTGGTTGATGGTGGAGGCGGGTATGGGTTTAGGAAGCGGAGGTGTGGTGGTGGAAGGGGATGGCGGTGGTGGGGAGTGGTGATGGCGGCAGGGGAGGTGACGGTGGTGGTGGTTTTTAGTGAGAGAGAGAGAGAGTAGAAAGAGAGATACATATTGTTCAGTAAGTGTGTGTATATACATACATATATGTTTTATATATTTAAATACTTGATTTGTTTATTTTATTTTATTTATTTTATATTAAGGGTATTATAGTCATTTCACACCAACTTAACTGAGAAAACTAACCCACATCCACTCCAGGGACTATCAGCGTAACAAACTGTCAAACCACAGGGACTATGAGTGTAATTTCCAAAATCTGGGGACTATAGCTGAAACTTTGCAAAACCACAGGGACTATCCGTGCATTTTACTCTTTCATTTTTGGACCAAAATGGCAATAAAAGTGAAACCACGGGGACCCAAATGCAAAAGGTTTCAAATTTGGACTAAAGTGGCAAAAGTGACCAAACCTCAGGGACCAAAATGCCAGTTTACTCCTTTATTTTTTCTATCAAACATTAGAATGAAAATGACAAAATATCCCAAAAGTGAAGGACTATATGATACAAAAAAGTTATTTTGGATGAAAATATGAGATGAATGTAGAATGAATAAGATAATCATCTAGCCACCAACACTTCCCCAATAAAGCCACCCATATCATTGCCATGATTTTTCTCCATTTGATCCATTAATATTGTTCAGCCAAGGTTACCGGCCCATAAGCAATCAATGACATGAAATAAATGGGGAAACTACTAATCGACCCTCGAATGATACAACATTCGCTTTCCATGAGATTGAAAAAGATCAACAATAGTAGTTCAGCTTCTTCCATGATTCAAGTTTGCCCCTAGAGGGGATGCCATTGATTGAACTTGTGCATCTTCCATCCCAACATCATAAATATTGCTTTTATGATAGTTAAGGAAAAAAGAACATCTCAAAACAAGAGTAAGATTTAAGATATATATGTTTTGGAGTTTGGACCATTGCCCAGCATCATATCAAACCAAAGAATAAACGAGAGACATCTGTTTGGCATCAACATGCCATCAGTGGACGAATATGTAACCCAAAACCTTTTTTAAATTAATGGACAACAACAATGGACAGACAGATTCAACGAATTAGTGTTGTTACATGTGATATAAGGCTAGAGGGTGTGGGATGGAGCCCCTTGCATGTTATAAAGGACACCTCAGCGCCACCTAGACGCCACGTCAGCCAGGGGCTTTATAACCCCCCCTTTAATTTGCAGGGTGTGGGATGGAGCCCCGTCATCATTACCTAATTATTTTTTATTTTAACATTTTACTTTTTTAAATTAAATGACCATTTTATATAACTAGAAAATTAAAAAAAAACATAATTTCATCCTAAAAAAAATAAAAAACATCACAAAGTCATTAAAAAAAATAAGAAGGTAGTAGAAAAAAAAAACTACATATATTTCGCCCTAATTTGATTCTTGCGAGCCTCCATAATGCGTTGATCCGTCTCCGATAGATATGAGAAATCTTTCGCTAGAAAATCCAAGTCTTTCTGAATTAGTTTCTCCCTCTTCATTTCTTGGTCCTTTTCCCTGATCGAGATCATTTTGTTGAGACTTGTATGGAACTCGCCCAAGTTTGACGGCTCATCCGATGACGTTGAAGTACCCTTTCCTCGTGCCGCTGCCTTACTTTTATCCCGACCCCTTGGTCGAGGCAGCTCCTCTGGTTGTTCGAACTCCTCATCATCGTCGTTAAGATTAATTGTCGTACGAGCATCGGACCCGGATGGTTCCGTTGTCGATGTTGATTTGGACCGTTTTGACCGAGGGCGGGTTGGGTCGAACGGTGGCACAAGGTGCCACTTGGGAGATTTGCGAAGAAGCTCCCACGCATTTACATGCGTAAAGTGATGACCATGGTACACCCTATAATCGGAGTGGGCTTGGGTCATCACGTCCACATCGCTCGCACCGCTTTTCCTTCGAGTGTTGTTGACGAGATTAGTATGTATGTTGTTAAAGTTGCTAATCTTCGTCCTCATTGCGCCCCATTTTCCCGAAATAGAGTCGGCCCGTCGATATACGCCGCGACCCATGGCGGTGAAAAACTTGTCACGAATACGGTTCCAAAAAACCTTTATGTCTTGGTCGTCACCTATAAAAAAATATATTTATAAAGGTATATGTTTGATTTAAAAAATAAGTTTACAAAACTATATATTTACCAACAATCTCGTCCTCCGATACGTCGAGCCATGCTTTTGCCAACTCGAACTCTTCCGTAGGCGTCCAATATTCGACCTTTTTGGTAGCACGTTTCTCGGACTCATCCTTCTTTTTATGGTTTCTTTTTTTTCTAGAAGAGGGTTCGACTTGGGTTTCGGGAACGGATTGGGTTTCGGGTATGTTTTGAGGAATGTGTTGGGGTATGTTTGAGGGAAAAAACTGGGGTTGAGAATAATACCCAAAAAAACCGGGCATCGGTTGAGTGATGGGATGAGGAGAAGTTGGGGTTGTTGGTGGCATTGGGTAATATCCAACCTCACCCGTACGCGAGTCTCGACGATACCGGTCCTCTTGCTCGTTGTTTTGCCAGTACGGATTGTTCGGGTCCCATGGGTTTAGGTTGTTGGGAAACATTGTAGAGAGGGGTTTAAAAAAAATTAGCTAACTTTATAAAAAGTTGAGAGAAAATGGGTGGAATTAGATGGAAAAAATGGAGGAATTGAAGAGAATTTATAAACTTTCAAAAACAATTTTTTTTTTTTAAATCCCGGACCGTTCAACGGTCAAAAGTATTAAAGTGGCCTCGATCTGTGTGATTTTTGCTCGTTATCATGTTCGTGAGACACCTATAGCGCCCCAACTTAATTCCGGTGGTGTGGGTGTATGGCGCCCACGGCGCTATAGATGCTGACAGGGCGAGGGTGGCGCCCCCCACACCCTCCGGCCTAAGTGCCTAACTAACTAACTAACTAAAGGTGACATTTTCTGACACCACTAAAAAGATCAGGGGAGAGAAACCAACAAAGAAAACAAAAGGTATTAAGTAGGTGTTAACCAAATATATTAGGAATTTTCACATGACGTAAAACCAGCCAACTTCCTGTTGCTCTCCAATCACATTTATTGGTATAATGAACAACAAGTGATGATGTATAAATATTCTATTTCGTAATTGGTATAAAAAAAACAACACTCTTTTCTTACCTGACATCCTAGTTACAACTCCAGGAACCTAAATTAACATCCAAGGTTTACAGCGATTTCAAATTTGTGCAAAAAGCACCTCGTTCCACGTGTCAGGAACACCCGGCAAACACCAATGCAAACAATCTTGCATCCCTGGAGCTGCGCGAATCGAGTATCTTGATATATGACCTTCCTCTCTCACCAGAGACAGCCCCGTTATATCCAACAGCTTAACATTTGTTCCCTTAACCGCACTTGCAGCAACCGGATCACTAGACTCGTCCTGCAACACTTCCAATAACCCAGGTGATGTGCTGTCACATGTACCTCCGGTGTTCCATTCTCCGTTAAAGAAATGTCTCGGTGAAATTGACCGCAAGAAAGCCTTCAATCCTGGGTGCTTTGGTAGCTCTGCGTTCACCCACCTGACAACACTGTGAATCGTAAAGTTTTTAGCCCCACCGATATCCGCAATTCTCCTATTGGTGTTCGGTTTCCCTCCAACATACATAACCCATCGGTTTGCGTTAAGCTTCCCTCTGTTCCAGTGATGCCCCGTGTTAAGAACAAGAACATGAATTCGGTCAAGAAAATGTTTCAAAAAAGCTGGTGGCCGATCAAGGTGCATTGCATAATCTGTGGTTTCACTTGTGGGGTCAATGGGCTCTATGTCACAGAGACTCGCGGACCAGTAGTACAAGATGGTGGTGTTAGTCGTAGGAAATCGGTAAGCCCACCCATCGGGCCGGGCAGATCCTTGGGCTTTCGCCAGCCCGAATTCCTTTCCAACGTCTTCAACATCTGGCATCTCTTCGCCACCTGTCACCATGCACATTAGAGACTGGAACTGCTGGCGGCCCAAAGAATCCCCAACAAAAGCTAATGTTTTGTCCTGCATTCTGAGTCCGCATAACAATTAGTGAAATCGTAATCTAATTTACCACCAGTAGCTATATATATGTATGCAGTATGTATACCTTTTAAGGAACTCAGCTCCTGTAAAATCATCCATTTTGCAATCTTTTGGTTGCCATTTTAACTTCTCATACCCAAAATCTGTGCGTTGTGTCAAACGACAAGCCCACATCCCAGACAACCATTGTTTACAACCAAATCCGGAATAGAGAGGTCGATTATCAGCAGGGACCCACTTCCCTTTACCAAAGTTGCATGCTGGAATAGGCGTATAAACCAATAGGCAAACAAGTAATCAGTATTGATATTAAATAACTCTAAGCTAATTAGCTAAAGAGAATTGCACTACTTTTAGTCACCTCTAGTCATCGAAATCTATGTACTTGTGTGCGCTGTTTTTTGTTTGAGATTAAGATCTAAAAATTGCAACCTGAGTCGAATATCATCTTATACGACTTCATATGTATTCAGTATATATGTCTTATGGTTACACCATCTAATGTCATTTACTTCGTGTTGGAGCCTTAGAAATCACATATTCACTACTTTATTTTAGTTGAAGAATAGTATTATTTTTCTAATACATGATATATTTTTTATTTGTTTTCATTGTGCGCTTATTTTTTCTCAGGCCCTCGCTTTCTTTTTTGCGCCTTGAGTACGCCTAGAGCCTTTAATAACTATGGGCCACATGTCTTTCTGCTGCCTATTTGCTGACTATAACAGCAAGAATCATTTATGTAATTTATACTAAAGCAAAGAAATGAATGAAAGACAAACCTTTTGTTTCTGCTTTAGCCATTGGAGTGTCGATGACAGTTGATTCCGTTCTTTGAGAAGTTACTGACTGCTGTTTAGCTGTTTCGGACAACTCTTTTGGTTCAGAAATAGACTTGTCAACGAGAAGCGTCGTGTTGTCTGCACCAATGTTACATGAATAAGTGAGAAACAACCGCACAGCAATCTAAGTGTTGCTCAAAATAGATATAAGCATGAGATGGTAAAGTATATATATACCAAGGTGAGAGGTTTGTGGATATTGATCCTGTGGAGTGTTGAAGTCTGATGGAGGGACTTGTTGAGTGGCATGTTTCCTTTCAACTTCAACTGTCATGAGAAACAAGTTTTAGGAATTTGTAGGAAAAGAAGACAGTTAGTTAATTATGAATGAACCTGGAAAGAGATGAAGTGGTTGATCATGATCATCGGGGGGAAGTAGGGTTGTAAGATGAGGGGTTTTGTCCCAATTCCAAAGAACAAGAGATGCACAAACAAAAATAATAAAGAAGAGAGAAAGCTGCTTCATTTTCAGCCCATGTTTACTATTATACAAGTAACCTCCTCCTCCTCCTCCTCCTCCTCCTCCTTTCATCACTCACAGTTGTTTGTTTGTAAGTTAATCCAATAACATTATCTGCAAACACAAAATGAAATATTTCCTTATTGAAATCAGGTGAGATCTGGTGTGAATCGGAGGCTAAAATGGGGATCTAAATCTAAATGAATAATAATATGAACATTGTAACCGACAGACAAAGTAATCGAGGATCCATACTGGCTGCATAGATAGATAGATAGGGTTTAATGAATCTCCTTAATGTTGGGTTGGGTAATGTGCATTGAGGAATTACTACATACATACCTGAGGGCGGGCGGGCTGAGGGAGGGGAACCTCGGAAAACCAGAAAGCGGTGCGGTACGGTAGCTAGATCCGGGCCAACTTTAGATTCGCGAAACCCTCTTTACCTTTTTCTTCTTTTTTAGACTTTCATTTTTTACTCCTGTCTCTCTGTTTTATTCTTCTAAATAAATCCTACTTTCGATTTATTATTTATTATACATACACACATTATTATAGTTTTGATTTCTACATGCATTATAGTAAATGTTGCTTTGATAACCAAAGTAATGGGACCCCACATTCTACAAACCATGAAATGTGAATTTTATTTAAAGTCAACATTTGAAATTTTTTTTGAAGGTTAACTTTCATTAAACACAAAGGAACCTTATTCCAAGAAGGAATAAAGGCCCGAAAACGAGTACATTTACATTACATCACAATTACACCTTTTCTCCCAATCTAAAACACCCCGACGCGCCCTGTGTTTGTACCAAAGAAAGCCCAAAGCTTTGACTTCGGAAATAATGTCCGTCATGTTAACCTCCTTATTAGAAAATATTTTCTCGTTTCTAGCTTTCCATAACCTCCAACTCGTGATGATAATAATGCCTTGTAATACGATCTTCTTTTCTCCACTAATACCATAATGCTCGAAAGCCTGAACAATATCTTTCACATAAAAAGCGAACATCGTAGGAACACGACACCATAAAGTCAACATTTGAAATATTTGGCATGATTTCATATTGACTTTTAAATTGCCTTGGGTGTTCACATTTAAAATAGCATGTTTTCTTCTATTTTATAAATTTAAGTTAAATAAAATTACCTTTTTAATTTTAACTAGGTTTATTATGGTCGCCGCGTTGCGGCGTACTTCTTTTGTTATTTAGTCTATGTTTATATGTATTTTGAAATCACTGCGAGCGCCTTGCGCACGGAACCACTGACAAAAATTAAAAAAATGTAGAAAAAACACTAAAAGAGAACCTGAAAAAAAATCAACCAAAAAAGTTATATGGTAATGATGTTCGTATGAAACTCATGGTCAGATATAAGCCAATGGTATTGGGTATCGGTACCGAATTTCCCGAACCGAAATATATTAAGTAACAATTCGGTATCGACTTTTGGCGTTCATGGTACCGGTCCACCACCGATTTTACCTTCATAAACCGGTACCGTAACCAGCATTTTCGGTACAAGTACCGATTCAGATTTGGTATCGGTTGGCACCGTGCTCATCCCTACCCCTAAAACTAAAATAAATAAATCATTAAAAGTTAAAGAAAACCAACAAAAAGTTGTGCGATAGCGTTATTGTTCGTACAATCGTACGGTACTCGTGATTAACGATGAAACAACGATACCATGTAGCATTAAAACACTATTCATTAACTTTGTTTTTTAATATATAGGTAATATAGAGTTAGGATCCTGTAAAAAAGACTAAAAGTGTGAGAAGGATAAGAAAGAATCTACACCATTAGATCTTTGATCTATTGGTTTAGATTAATAGGGACCAAATTGTAAAATTTGTTTTATTTTTTGGACTGAATTGAAAATTATAGGGGTAATAAAGTCTTTTATATCCATTCAAAATAGGTAACTGTAATCAAAATCCCTATAATCTCTCTCTCTCTCTCCAATCGCACGACCAGAGAGCTCTCTCTCTCTCTTCAAATTCGATCTCTCTCTACATTGCAGTGGTGCCGAATCGACAGTGGTGGCGCGACGCTGGTGGTGCGGCGGTGGTGGGTGCCGGATCGGCAGTGGTGGTGCGACGCTGGTGGTGCGGCGGTGGTGGGTGCCATGCCGGAAGTGGTGGTGAGACGCTTTGTTGACATTTAAACGGACTGATCTCACCGGAGAATGTCGGAGATGATGGATGGCAGTGGTGGTGGTCGTGCGATCTCTCTCTCTACATCGAACGGTGCCGGAAGTGGAGAAGATGATACAGAGGTGGTATATTTCTTTCAGTCATGGTGTTTATTTTCTTTTCTGAATGGTGTTATTTTCTTTTCTGAATGTTGTTATTTTGTTTCTGAATGGTGTTATTTTGTTTCTGAATGGTGTTATTTTCTTTTTCTGAATGGTGTTATATTTATTTACTGAATGGTGTTATATTCTTGTACTGAATGGTGTTATATTATTGACTGAATGGTGTTATATTGTTTATTGAATGATGTTATTTTTTGTTTACTGGTTGGGTTTTTTTTTTTTTTTTTTTCTGAATGGTGTTATTTTTTTTCTTAATGGTGTTATTTTGTTTCTGTATGATGTTATTTTGTTTCTGAATGGTGTTTTTTTTTGTTTACTGAATGGTGTTATATCTTGTACTGAATGGTGTTATATTTTTTGTTTACTGAATGGTGTTATATTTTTTTTCGTAAAAACACCATGAATTGAACTATGAATTTTTTTAAAACACCATGTCATGAACATGGCTTTTGATTCTGTGAATGATGCAAAAAAAATTAAAATGAATGATGTTATGGACGGTTATATTTCTTAAATCAAGGATTTTCTCTCTCCAAATCCTTAAATCAAGGATTACCATATTTGAATTTGTTAATGCATTTACAATCTTACCCTTTTCAATTAATTTAGATCTAATGGTTGAGATTCTTTCTTACCTTTCTCACGCTTTTAGTCTTTTTTACAATAACTCCACCCAGGTAATATAATAGATATAAAAAAAATGTAAAGAGTGGGACTTGAACCCATCCCCTTTGCAAACTAAAACACCACACAAACCACTTTACCAAGCATACAAATATATGATATTAAAGAAACCAAAAGTATATAAGCAATAACATCAAAGGATGACACTCACTATTCATTACTATTCATTAGCTTTGTCTATTAATATACAGGATAATATATATATAATAATATTTTCTAAATTTAGGTAAAGCTCCCCACGCGAAAACTAGACTATTTTGGTGAGAGCTAGGTGGTAAGCGTTCTGAAAGAGGAGCGAGAGGTCGTTCTTATAAAGATTTGGTCCGATTTAAGGTGATTCGGTTGCGATGTTCAGGTGAAATAAGTTCATTATGCAGTCCAGATTAAAGTTCAATAAAAGGGAAACACGATTTCGATTGAAAGGAAGATGATTTGGTGGGATCTTGGAGATCCGACAATGGTCGACAAAAGAAACAGAGTGTGATCTGCCTCTTTCTTTTTCTTAGAGATTCTAAATCCGGTAAAACCGACTGGTCTCAGGCAACCGGAGCACCAATTCACAACTTACACCGTCGTCTTCTCCTTAATTGCGATGGAGGTGGAAGGTGGTGACAATGTGGTGATGAGAAGAAGTGGGTTTGGAGGTTTGCGTTTGAGTGGGAAAGAAGAGGGATTTGGTAGTGGTGGGGTGGAGTGGGCCCCACACTATTTATTAATTATTT
Organism: Helianthus tuberosus; assembly: GCA_030545235.1. Taxonomy (NCBI): domain Eukaryota; kingdom Viridiplantae; phylum Streptophyta; class Magnoliopsida; order Asterales; family Asteraceae; genus Helianthus; species Helianthus tuberosus. The sequence goes on along the minus strand of CM060446.1, from coordinate 100,067,694 downwards.
TTTTGTTTTTTTAATATATGTATAAAGGGGTTGTTTAGACATTTCACACAAACTTAACTGAGCAAACTAACTGTCATCCAATCCGGGGATTATCCGAGTAACAAGTGAGCAAACCATGACTAAAGGTGAAAAAACGTGAAACCACAGGGACTATCCGGGCAATTAACTCAAATTTTTATTAAGCATGTTGAGTTATCAATGCAACAAGTGTTGTCAACTAGTGTTATGCGCCGCCCGCGTTGCGGGGCGCTAAACCGAATATTTCTTAGTTTAATAACATGTACGCCTTTATTTCGGTTACTTATACATGCTACTTATAACACGATCCAAAAAAAAAACATCGAGTCAACCAATTAAACCAAAACACTGGCATAGTTTTGCCAAAAAAAATAACTAAAACGATGGCAAGCATGTAATTTCGAGCTGGGGGGGCAAAACAATAATTTGTTATAACCAATTAGCGAGTGCTAGGCAGCAGTTTGGCACGAATAAAAAGTACACTGAGTCAACCAAGTAAAATAAAACACCACCATAGTTTTGTCCAAAAAAAAACGATGGCAAGATTGCAATTTTGAACTGGGGTAAAATCGTAATTTTGAAATGGAGGCAAAATCGTATTTTGAACTGAGGGCAAAACCATAATTTTATTTTGAACTGGGGACAAAATCGTAATTTTTAACTAACGACGAAATCGTAATTTTAAGCTGCGGGCAAAACCAAAATTTTATTTTGAACTTGGGCGAAATCGTAATTTTAAACTGGGGATAAAATCGTAATTTGGCAGGACCATAGCTGGAGCAAAAGCGTAAATTTATTTGAACTGGGGAAAATCGTAATTTTTAACTGAGGACAACATCGTAATTTTAAGCTGAGGGCAAAACAAAAATTTTATTTTGAATTAGGGACAAAATCGTAATTTTAACTATTATATGCTAACTTAAAAAAAATAAAAGAAATAAATAAATCACTTGTTGATTGCCGTCATATTTGGCCAATCGGAAAACAGTACTATTCCCCATCAGGGAAAATGTAAATACAGTAAATAAGAGGCAAATTCGATAGATGTATGATGTAAGATCAGAGATAAACAAAACTTGGCATCTTGTTTAAAACATGACTTTAAAAAACTTTTTGTTCAACATACATTCATACACCCTATAATGTCACCCAACCATCACAACCTATGGATACAACCGATATGTTCGGAATTATAAATGTTTTTTTTTATTATTTAACATGTTAGTTTGTGTTCGCCTATGTTCGTTCGTGTTGGTTTATAGAATAAATGAATGAACACGGACAAATTATTTTCCTTAACAAATGAATAGGAACACAAAATTTTGTTTAGTTTATGTTCACCACTGTCCTCTTGTCAGGCAAAAACAAACATCCTTTTGTCCGGCAAGAGCTTATTCGGTTTGATTGGGTCTATTTACAACCCGCAGTTTATAGTTCTCATCCAAACTTCCTCTATGGCACACATACAAGCATACTGCTGCACACACATGAGAGGTGTGTCATTACATACGTAGAAAGGGGAGATGTTGACATATGTATTGATTGACAACTCTTCCTATGTGTTTTTTTTTTTTAAATCAGAAGCTATAAATAATATAGTTATAAAAAAGAAATTAAGAAGAGATAAAAGTAGGCAAAGAAGAATGTTATGCTGACTTAAGTGAATAATTTGGAGGATTGTGTGAGTTTGGTGGGCCACACAAAGACGATTGGAATTTCTCCTCTTCTTCACTCATGATGTGACCTTTTTCTGGGCTATAGTTTCAAATCATGGGCCCAGATGACAATAACCTTTTCTTAAACAGAAACAGAGTCTTTAATCCTTTGTTAACAATGTTAGAGTCGTCTCCTCCTTTGATTTCAAAACATTAATTAATCATATTTATAAAGAAACAACTTTCAAATCTTAACGCGGTGTTTATGTCCGTTAACTGAAATTACGTGTTTGGAGAAATATAATACTAAATATAGTTTTGGTTGGTTATAAGATGGTGTGACGTCCGACACGACAGTTGGCTACGGTTGGTATTTCACACGTTTGACATATTCTGATACAAAACAAGAGCAGCCAGCCACCACTCACGTCTCCTCCGCCACCGTTCCTTCGTTTTAATATCTGCCCGCCCGCATCTTAACAAACAAACAACCAACCTCTTCTATTCATTCCAAACTCTCTTTTGTTTCTTTCTTTATTGCTTCACTTTCATTGTTTCATCATCCTTTCTTTCAAATGAAATGAAATATTACCTCTTTTTTTCTTTCTTTGTTTATTGATCATAACTAACAACCCTAATCTCTCCATCTCCTACAAATTGTGGTTCCTTTTTTTGTAGATGGGACAATTCACAACAATTTTTAATCGGAGACCGGTTAATTATCGAGCTTGTTTTCACGGTCTATGTACACTTATATTTATTCTTCTTTGTTGTAACCAAATCACCAATTACAGGTCGGGTGTCGACCGTTACACAGCTTTAACAAGCATGGTAATTACAGAACCGTCTGAGTGTTCCGGGCTGAATCAACACAAGGGTTATGAAAACCAATGTGAGTTTTTGAAAGCTAATCCTCAATGTAAATCCGATGCCTATTTTTATTATTTGAAGTTTTTCTACTGTGACTGTCAAAATTATGCTGCTTTGGCTTATATCACTCTTGCAATATGGGTGGCTGCCTTGTTTTATCTTTTGGGGAATACGTCTGCCGATTATTTCTGTTGTTGCCTTGAGAAATTAGCAAATGTCTTAAGGTTGTCACCAACTGTAGCAGGGGTGACCTTGCTTCCATTGGGGAATGGTGCGCCTGATGTCTTCGCTAGCATCGTTGCTTTTGTGGGTAATGCTGATGTGGGACTAAATAGTATTTCCGGTGGGGCGGTTTTCATCATTTGTGTAGTCGTTGGGACCATTTCACTATGTGTGGCTGATCAGGAAGTCTGTATCGATAAGAAATGTTTTGTGAGAGACGTGTGCACGTTTCTGTTTGCTGTCGTGATCCTTGCGGTCATCTTGTTTGTGGGTGAGGTTAGTGTTGGTGGCGCGATTGCGTTTGTGTCAATCTATGTTGTCTATGCGACCTTCGTTGTTGCTAGTGAAATTGTCAAGAAGAAAAATGAAAATTTTAAAATACAAGGGTATGCACCATTGTTACCTCTTGCTGGAGATAGAGAGCCGGATGATGTGGCAGTCGTTGAATCTAAGGTCCCACATTGGATGTGGGCGTCACATGTGGCCATATATTCAGAGGTCAATAGTCAAGGTTTGGAAGAGAAGCCTCAATGGGGATGGATCGATGAAGAAACACAAAATGAGAATGGGAATTCGGGTTCATGGTTTTTGTGTTCCAAGTGGTTAAAGTGGCTAGAGTTCCCGTTAATGCTACCACGACTGTTAACCATCCCAATCATAGAAGAAGAAAGATGGTCAAAAGGTTATGCTGTAGCCAGTGTTACTCTTGCACCCTTGCTTCTAGCCTTCCTTTGGAACAGTCAACATCCATTAGGCGAAGAGCTGATCTATATAGGAAGTGCAGTAATCGGGTGTGTGTTAGGCGTTGTTGCATTTACATGCACTAGAGCAGACCAACCGCCACAAAATTTTTTGCTTGCGTGGGTCCTAGGAGGGTTCTTTATGAGCATTACTTGGTTCTACATGGTTGCTAATGAGCTAGTTGCTTTGTTGGTTTCACTTGGTCTTATATTTGGAGTTAACCCAGCAATTCTTGGGTTAACTGTGTTAGCATGGGGAAATTCAATGGGAGATTTAATGTCAAACGTTGCGCTTGCAATAAATGGAGCTGACGGGGTGCAGATAGCGATATCTGGATGCTATGCAGGGCCAATGTTCAACACACTTGTGGGTTTAGGGGTTTCAATGTTAATTGGGTCATGGTCAAAGAGACCCAATCCTTACATTATATCTGGTGATAGTGGGTTGGTGTGTAATCTTGGGTTTATTGTAATGGGGCTTGTTTGGGCGCTGGTTGTGTTGCCTAGAAACCAAATGCAGCCTAGCAAGTTGTTGGGGTTGGGACTTATTGGTATTTACTTGCTGTTTTTGGGTTTGAGAATTGGCATGGCTGTTGTTGCTAAACAGTAGCTAGGTGATCAAATAGTATTGGCCGCTGGTGAAGCTAGAAAGATAAATAAACTGAATGTACGTATGTTGTATAGCTTTGCTTATGTAGTATGTATTGTCTCCCACAAATGTGGTGTGAGCTCAAATCCCTCCAAAAGTGCAGGTTGATTAGGTGGTATTTAGGAGTAAAAAGTTGTTAAAAGAATGTAGCATGTACTGTCTAGTTCAAACGAGATATTATACGTTTGGTAATTACATGTACAGCAAGCAAGCAAGCTAGCTAGCTAGGTTATCAAAACAGCAACTGATCGCTTAAAATGTTGAATTTCAATTTAAGATTTATAAGGTATAAACATGTGTTTCAACTCAGAAAAGAGAGACATGAGCTTTTATATGCAGCAGCAGCAGGACTAGTTCCAAGGTTTGCATAACAGTCCTTCATTGTTGACCATTTCATTTGCCTGGCAACCCTTTCTACTCTCTAATACTCTTTATTTGAATCTGTACATTTTTTAAAAGTACTTTGATGTCCTAGAAACATAACTATAGTTTCAAAATCTTCTTTCTTTGCTATGTGTGAAAGACCCAGATAATTTCACACATAGCAAAGAAAGAAGATTTTGAAACTATAGTTATGTTTCTTATATTTCTAGGATACCAAAAATGTACAAATTCAAATAACACATCCTTTCCTTTTGTTATCAAACACTTTCCATGATCAGAATCATCATAAGGAAATTTTCAAATGAGAATTCAAAGGGCAGTGGATAAGCTTTCTGATATATTTCATATTGTTCAAGAAACATTGTTATTATCACAAAATATCTCATCTCTAGACATAATGTAAGTCCTTAATTAGAGTGCACTGGGTAAAGAATAATCCAATTTTTAATTCTGGAAAATTGGCGTGTCAGATGCTAAGGCTATAGGGTGTGAGGGACATGGTTGGGTCATTAATCGCCACGTAGGATCATTAATGAATTGCTACACCACCCCCTTGTCTCATCCACCATGATTCCCATGGATTAAACCATGGCAACCATGAGCCTACTTTCCATATTTAATATTTTCTTTCCTTTTCACAAAAATAAATTAAAGTAATATAATAGTGGTTTGAGTCATGACCACACCCTTAGGGTAGTGGTTTTGGATGATGAATTAGAAGTAGGTGACATGGCGCTGATGTGGAGGGTCATGGTGATCATGAGGGTCATGACCACACCCTATAGCCTAAGCTATTGTGTAAACATTTTTTAAATGCTATTAGAAATGTTTAAACTGATTAAGTCAAACTTTGAAAATTAGAATGAAAAAAAAAATGGGAAAATTACCAAAATAGACAATGTTGACCTTGACTTTTCCTACCTTGCCAGCTAAACAAAAAGTGGCGGCTAAACATGAATTTTTGTGCCAAAAAGTACTGGCTGAGACTTATTTGTAGCTTTCTAAGACTAAAGGGTATGGTGAGGCTCATCCCCACGATGATGGGCCGCCACGTAGGCGCCACATCACCGGCTCGTGGGGGATGAGCCTCCTTCACATTTGAGTGGGATGGAGGATGGGGCTCCACATAATTTATAAAAACAATTAAAAGTTTAATTTATTTGATTATTTAGAGAGAGAAAGAGATAGAGAGGAGAGAGAAAGAGAGAGAGAGGACAGAGAAAGAAGAGAGAGAGAGAGAAGTTGGTCCGTCTCACCCGGCTGTGGGGAGCCGTTTGGGCCGAGCCGAGCCTCAGGGGGGCGGTGTGGGGGACCGGCGCCGGTCCTAGCCGGCCCCCATACCCTTTAGTCTAATAGTCTATTTTGTGTAAATACTGTGAGTTTTGACATAAAGGTGACTTTGACCAAATTCAATATAACACTAAGGGCCTGTTTGGTTTATTCAGATCTGAATGGTTAAGATCTGACCGAAACAGACATCTATGTCTGAACCATTCAGCTTCATTCACAATCTGAACCATTCAGACCTTGTTTCACACATTCAGACATCATTCTTTTTAGAACTAAACGCTCTGAATGCAATGCAATTTGATCAAATCAGATGTGGACCTCTGAATGGTTCTCATTTAGTGATAAACAAACAGGACCTAAGTTAAGAAAGAAAATAAATTAATGAATTTAGCATGTATGATGATTATGTTTTAATAATGTAGATAAATGGTGGAATATATATTATGGGGGTGTTTGGTGTTGCGTTTTCAAAATAGATTTTGCGTTTTCAAAACTGCGTTTTGAAAAACCATGTAGGTACATGCTTCTCCAAAGGTAGATAATCACTTTTTCATCCAAACACTTTTTTAGATTATTTATGTTTTACAAACGCAATAATCAAATAATCACTTTAAAACGTAATCCCAAACACCCTCTGTATAGAAGTTTGTATGTAGATTCAACTTGTTTAGAATATTATTATTATTATTATTATTATTATTATTATTATTATTATTATTAAGGGTTGATAAGTTTGGAAATGAAAACTAGAGTGTGAGAGCTGAAAGACAAAGCCTTAGGAATTGACTGTAAAAAACTAATATTCTGTATGACGTTAGAGAAAAGAGATTTGATTATTATTATTATAATATAATAATAGGGTGGAGATACAATAGGAAGTTTATTTGGCTAGAAAGGCTAGAAAGTGATCTTGACCATCCATTTAGTTAATCAAGGGCTAAGATTAAATGATGGAAATTGAAGGGAATAAAAGAGGCGCGTGAGTTTGTTTAGGGCATTCTAGTTTCTCTCTCCTCCAATTCCCCCCATTTTTTAAACGTTAATAACTCTTTCATACGACATTATTTTTTTATAAAAATTGCACCAAAAAAACGAGCGTTTTTTTATCTTTAACACGAGTATACTATTGCTATATTTTCAAAAAAAAAAACCCAGTTGCGTAAAACGCAATAGAAAAACCCCAAGTTACGTAAAACGCAATGAAAAAAAAACCTAAAAAATGACATTTTTCTAAAACGCAATGCACAAAAAACACAAAGAAATGTATTATTTGTAAAACGCAATGGCCAGAAAACACAAAGAAATGTCTTATTTCTAAAACGCAATGAAAAAAAACATAAAAAATGACATTTTTCTAAAACGCAATGCACAAAAAACACAAAGAAATGTCTTATTTGTAAAACGCAATGGCCAGAAAACACAAAGAAATGTCTTATTTCTAAAACGCAATAGCCTAAAAACTCAAAAGAAATGTACTTTCTAAAACGCAATGGACTAAAAACACATAAAAATGTGTTTTACCTAAAACGCAATGCACCAAAAAACACAAACAAATGTCTTATTTCTAAAACGCAATGGCTAGAAAACACTTAAAATGTCTGTTTTCTAAAACGCAATGGACTGAAAACACATAAAAAAGTGTTTTACCTAAAACGCAATGCACCAAAAACACAAAGAAATGTCTTATTTGTAAAACGCAATGGCCAGAAAACACTTAAAAATGACTCATTCTAAAACGTAATTGACTAAAAAACAAAAGAAATTGTTCTTTGTAAAACGCAATGGACTGAAAACACCTAAAAAAGTGTTTTACCTAAAACGCAATGCACCAAAAACACTTCAAGAATGTGTTTTTCTAAAACGCAATGGCCAGAAAACACATAAAAATGTTTTAGTTCTAAAACGCAATTGCCTAAAAACACCAAAGAAAGTGTTCTCTCTAAAACGCATTAAACCATGACAATAGTTTTGTCTGTGCTGTGAATTGTCTGTGTTGTGAACTGTCTCAACCCCAGCCAGGGGCTCTGCCCCTTGGACCCCGCTGCCGCCCCTGGGACCCCGCTACCAGGGGCGCTGGCCCCGGACCCCCGCCAAGATCGTAAAACGCAATGACTAAATCAAAAACCCAGATCGTAAAAATGAAATTAAAGAATTTCTTACATGGATCGAAGTGATTTCTTCAACAATTGACGAATTTTGAATGATTGAAACACTTATTAGTGCTCGAATCGAACGGATCGAGTGCTTATCTTCAAAATCACCGGAAAAAACAAGATTTTGTATGAAATTAAACTGGGTTTTCTTCAAAAAAGCCGAAGAACACGTTGATCGGGTGTTTGAATCATTGATTGGTGATGAAAATCGCACTATAATGTAGTGATTATTGAGATAGAAAGTGAAGAAATGGTTGAAGATGGTGGATTTTGAAAATGGTGGGTTTTGAAGTTACTGGGTTTTGGAAAGGAAGAAGAAAGGGTTGGATTGACTAAAATACTTTTTTTTTCTTTATTTTAAATGTTGCCACATGTCATAATCCTATTGCTTCCTACACTTCCTAGCCAAAATCAACTTTCTATTTGATCTTTTCCCTATAATAATAATAATAAGAGAAAAATGCCCGGATAGTCCCTGTGGTTTCGCCTTTTTTCACCTATAGTCCCCAACTTTCTAAAACTACCTGAATAGTCCCCAAGTTTTCATTTTTTGTTCCCGGATAGTCCCTGGGTCTAACTTCAGTTACTTTTCTCTGTTAAAATGATGTGAAAAGACAAAAATACCCTTTCCTTAAAAGGCCAAACCATAGGGACTATCCGGGCATCTTCTTCATTTTTATTTATAAAACCCCACCACCACACTTCATCTTCAACCTCCACCCACCATCACCCTCCTCCACCCTCCACCATCAACCCGAGTCGGAACCGAACCGAGTTGCACCAAGACCTAAACTGAACCGAACCACCACTCGAGCCGGAGTCACCACCACTGCAACGAATCAAACAAAAATGACTAAAATGAAACTGACCGGAGACTGAACCGAGTAAACTCAAAACTAAAACCTGAACCAAGACTAACCTGCACCGGAATCACTTGTCAGAAACTGAACCGAGACTCGAACTGGAACCGAACATTGAATCTGATCCGAGTAGAAACTGAACCTAGTATCAAACCGAGACACGAGCCGAGACTCTAAACCTGGACCGACGAGACCCTGAGTTGAACTAGATGAAACTAAAACTTGAAGCCCGTATGAACCAAAGCCGCCGCAAGCGGCGCTGCTGTTGCCGGAACGCCACCACCGTCTACCATCGTCGTCTCCATCGACCACCACTATCGACACCACCTGTAAATCACGTAAGGAACCAGAAAAGGGGTGGATCCAAAAGGATCTAATGAAAAACGAGATGAAGAAGATGACGAGTTCAGATGTTACCGGAGTGAACCTGTTGAAACGCGGCTGCCGGAGCTGAAAGTGTCATCCCCGCAGCTCAAATCGGAAAACCGACGCTGGAAAAGGACTCGGGAGGTGCGGTTTAAGGGGGTACACCCTGGTTCCACCGTGAAAAACGGCCGGAAAACCCTGGTTCCACCGTGAGTCGCCGGACTTTCGCCGGAATTGGAGAGGGAGAGAGAGAGAGGGTGATGGTGTAGGGTAGAGGAGGGTGATGGTGGGTGGAGGTTGAAGATGAAGTGTGGTGGTGGGGTTTTATAAATAAAAATGAAGAAGATGTCCGGATAGTCCCTATGGTTTGGCCTTTTAAGGAAAGGGTATTTTTGTCATTTCACATCATTTTAACAGAGAAAAGTAACTGAAGTTAGACCCAGGGACTATCCGGGAACAAAAAATGAAAACTTGGGGACTATTCAGGTAGTTTTAGAAAGTTGGGGACTATAGGTGAAAAAAAGCGAAACCACATGGACTATCCGGGCATTTTTCTCTAATAATAATAACTAGTGGTTTTCCCCCGCGCTATGCGGCGGGAACTCAGTTGGTATCTGTTCGGTTCGTTTTGGTATTGACACTCGCTATAGTAGCTAAAAGAGAAAACTAAAAAATAATCGGGTTATGCCCAAAAGAATACGTACTTTATATCAATCGAAAACCATAGAAAGGAATACCGGTTCCGATACTACCGATATTTTTTTTACCGATGTTGTTCAGTTGAAATCGGTTTAGTTAGTCCCGTATAAACACTTGTATAGTGTACAATAAAAAAATTGTTTTTTTCTATATTTTTATTGGCACTCGTATAGTTTACAGTTTTCAATAGAAAAATATCAATCGAAAACCATAAAAAGGTATATTGGTTCCCATACTGCCGATATTGGTACCGATGTTATTCGGTTGAAATTGGTTCGGTAAGTCCCATATCAGTACTTGTACAGTTTACGATAAAAAAATGTGTTTCTTATATTTTTATCGGCACTTGTATAGTTTACGATAGGAAAAAAAAAACAAATTAAATATCATTGTTGGTTCATGTTCGCTTTGGTACGATAGCGTCATGGTATCAATTTTAAATATCATTATCGGTTTCGGTTTGATTTAGTACAATAGCGTCATGGTATCCATCTTAAACATCATTATCGGTTTCGTTTCGATTTGATACGATAGCAATACAGTATCCATTTTCAATTAAAAAACAAATTAGAAAAACTTAAATTAAAATGAATATAATATTAAAACATTAATTTTACTATTCATCAGCAGTTGAAAATAATATGTATAACTAGTGAATTTTCCCCGCGCTTCGCGGCGGGATTTGATCGGTATTAGTTCGGTTTATTATGGTACCGGAACTCGCTATAATAATCAAAAAAGAAAATCTTACATCAATCGAAAATAATGAAAATGAATATTGATACCAGTGTTGTTCGATTGATATTTCAGTTCGTTTGCGTTCTTTGTTTATTTTATTCAACATTGCGATATAAATTTTATTGAAAACAAGTACTATGTTGCTATCTTACCAAATCGAATTGTAACCGACTAAACAACAATCTATATCGGTACTGATATTTATTTTTATTGTTATTCTTCTTGCTTTCAATAAACTGACATTGTGTCGCAAGCATACAGTACCGAACCGAAAAACCGCCGATATCGCTAGATATCAGTACCTGTATTCATTTTTATGGTTTCAAATTTGATAATGGATATTATGCCGCTACCGTAGTGAATCAAACCGAACCCGGCCGAACAACATCAGTTTGGGTACCAGTATTTATTTTTATTTTTATTATTTTTTTCTTTCAATAAGATGACACCGTATCGCTACCATACCGTCCCTTAATTATTGGTATATGTATGTTAGTTAATTACCTAATTAAGTAATGAGGATATATATAATCTTTTGATGATTCGTTATAATTGGAAACCAAAATCACATTATGTATTAGTATTTCTGAAAAAACACATTATGTATTAGGATTACCTAATTAATTACTAATCACAATACCGTGGGGTATGGTGGGGCTTGGGTTGGGGGCATGAGTTGACACGTGGAGTTGGAGCCCCTCCACCGGTGAGTGACGTGTCCGTGGGGTATGGCGGGGCTTGGGTTGGGGGCGTGGCTTGGCAGTTTATTAATAAAAAGAATTACAATTTAAAATTCTCACTCAAACACCCCGCTATGACATGGCCAACAAAACGAATAGGAGGCCGCCACATCGCACTGCTAGCCCGCCCCACGCCCGGCTTCAAACCCAAGCCCCAAGGGCCACGCCCAAACGCAAGTCCACCCGGGGTGGTGGCTTGGGCTTTTTCCCCCAACCCACGCCCTAACTCAAGCCCCATACCCCACAGTCTAATATTACTTGAGCAGAGCCCAAATATACTTTGTGTTTGAGTGGGATGCCCCACTTTCCCCAACTGACATCTATTTGCTTCCTCCGATAATAATAAAAAAAAAATTCAACATTTTGTTACTGTTCATCAAGCCTTCAAATTCATATGTATAACTAGTGATATTCCCCCCCACTTCGCGGCGGGGATTAAGTCAGTATCAATTTGGTTCGTTACAGTATCTGCACTTGATATGGTAATTGAAAGAGAAAGCACTACATCGATCAAAATAAAAAAAAGCACATATTGATATGGTACCTATATATGTTGTTCATATGATATCGGTTCGTTTCGCTTGCATTTTATGTTTACTTTATTTCAACATTACGATAATTTTTTTTGAAAATGGATATTATGCCGCTATCATACCAAGCCCAATCGAAACCAACAACATTTGTATCGGTACCAATATGTTTTTATTTGTAGTTGTTTGGGTTTCAATAAACTGGTATTGTATCACTACCATATTTTACCGAACATCATCGGTACCGATATACATTCCGTTTTATTGTTTCCTATTTGATAACGGGTACTTTGATTGTATCTTAATAAAAGTTATATGAGAGAACAAAATATACTTAATCAATTAAAGTAATAAACCAATAAAACAATAAGACTTTAGAAAAAAAAAACAATATTGAAAAAAATCAAAAACAATTGTTCCTCTCTTATTATTTCAATATTACGATATATATTTTTAAACGGATATTTTGTCGCTATCGTACCAAATTCAATAAAAACAGATTGAATAACATTTGTATCCGTATTAATATTTATTTTTAGTGTTTTTGCTTTCGGTAAATTAATATCATACCGCTACCATACCGTACTGAACAATATCGGTACCAATATAAATTCATTTTTATGATTTCTTATTTGATAACTGGTACTTTGATCGTATCTTAAAATTTATATAAAAATATACGTTTAAATCACTTAAACTAAAAAACAATATAATAACAAAAAGCTAGTAAAAAAACAATATTATACCCTTATAAAGAAGCAAGTTTTTGGTGCATATCAAGTTGTACATTATGCTTTGCACATTATTCAAAAAAAAAAAAACTTAGACTTTTTACTTTTAACCCAAATTTTTTTACCTTTTGCAATTTTAACCCTATATAATTTGTTTTTTTTTTAACTTTAACCCAAAACTTTTCATTATTTGCAATTTAACTTCACAACTTTTGTCACTTATACTTTTCATCTTTCGCAAATTTCCGTTTTACGTATAGTTCTAAATTTTTCGAGTTAATACGACGTAACGTACATGTGTGGTTCAACGTTTTTGCCTCTATTTTTCCATGTTTGAAAGGTTTCGCAACACGCATATCCTAGGTCGAGTCAGTGTTGGTGGTCGATGACGGTTGTGTGACATTAGTACTATTTGACACCGTTTTACGCCCCGCTGCAACGCGATGTGTACTTAGTGGGTTTTTCAAAGAAAAACTGGTTATGCATATGGTTGTCGTAACGTTGGCTTTAGGGGTTTTAAAAAAAATTGATTTTTTTTACTTTTCACCCAAAAGTATTTCATAAATTAATTTTAACCCAAAACTATTTGTTTTTTACTTTTAACCCAAAACTTTTTATCTTTTGCAATCTATTCTCATAATTTTTTTACTTTCAACTTTGTTCCTTTATAGTTTTCATTTTCCGCAAATTTTCCGCTTTATGCTTGGTTCTAAATTTTGTGCATAACACATCGCAACGTGTGTCTTTGGCTTAACGTTTTTACGTTTTGTTCTAAATTTTGCGAGTTAACACGATGCAACATGCGTGTGTGGGTGAACGTTTTACATCGTCTATTTATTCCCCGTTTGACAGGGTTAACATAATGTGCGGGTGCTAGACCGACTTAGTTATAACTAAAGAATCCCCGCCGCATTACGGTGGATCGTAATCCTAGTTAACATAAATCAAAAGGCACTGTTCATGCCCACTTTTCATTAATATGTATAATAATAGAATGCATAATATGATAATGCATGAAAATAAAATTCAAGGCCTACGAAATAATTCACGTTGATGCTTGACTTTAGTCTTTGGCGGCCCAATAAGATTTCTTCCAAAAGAATGCATGTGTCTATGATGATTATCTTATCGGCACTGTTCATGCCCACTTTTCATTAATATGTATAATAATAATAATATAAGTGGAGAGCTGAGTGGAAGCATTTATTTATTTAAAAAAAGAGAAGAGTGCAGGCAGCAGTAATAAATAAAGATAGAAAATGAAGAGGCGTAGTACGTAGGAGGAGGAGTAGTAGTAGTAGTTGTCCTACAAGGCAATCACGTGCGGCTGCAGACAGCTTTCCTTCTGCCACCACCTCCTCTTCTGCCCACTCATCACCATTTTCACTTTCATCCATCTTCCATTCCATTCCATTGCTTCTTCTCGCTCTCTCTCTTGTTTCAATTAACATACAAGATTGTATCTGTATGTATGTATGTATGGAAGGAGGACCGAGACCTAAGTCGCCGCCTGGAGCTGGAGGTGGCAAACAGAGGAGAGAGTTGGCTATACTGGAAACACAAATCCGTTTCTTTCAGGTAATAAATCTCTTCTCTTCATTCCATTCAAACTAAACACTTCACTTCACTTGTGTAGCATAGCATACATCATCCATCCTGCTTTTATTTATTTATATATTTTTCTAGTATAACATCCAGCGAGCTCTTCATTTTTTTTAAATATACACACACTCTTCTCTCTCTTAATTAATTTCTTTTTTAATTTAGTAGTAGTTAGTGGGACCAAACCCAAACCCAAGATTGTTTGATTGCCGAAAAGCGTGCGTCTTGACTTTGAAACCAAATCAGATGTCTCAACTTAATTACAGGATTGGAGGGAGCTTGGGTGATTTTAGACTTGAAACCAAATGCTTGTGTTTGTATTATTATTAGCCTTTCATTTGAATTTTTTTTTTGTGATAACGATAACAGCTATACATCTCTCATTTTTCTTAGATCAGATCCATTTTTAAAAGCTTACCTTCCATTCATATTCCTTTCTTGCTTTCTGCTCATTTACTTGTTTTTTTTTTTTTATTTAATACTAACTCTTTATAATTCTGTTTATGTGATTTATCTAAGACATCAAAAATACAACGCAAACGGTTTTGGATAAATAAACAATCCAAGACTATTCGATTGTTTAAGCTAATGGTCAAGTAACTTTAACAGCACCCAATTACTCGCATTTTTTTTTTCTCAAAGCCATGTAGAAGTTTACATACACACTTATTATTTATTATACTAATGTTCAAATTTCTAAACACCATACTATACCATACCAGACTGGCTTTTTGTATCATTCTAATTTATTCATCATATTTGTTGTTACCATTACGTATTCCCCTTGATATGTACAGTTTGTTATTCATAACTGTAGGAAGAATTGAAGTCCATTGAAACATTAAAACCTGCTTCCTGTTGCATTAAAGAGTAAGTACGTAACTAGTGTTTATCCTTTCCTGCTATGCTATCCAACCATTTAACTTTGAGGAACCTGGTTTACTTACAGGGTAGCTGATTATGTGGTCACCAATCCAGAACCATTAATCACTCTGTAAGGCACCAACCTTAGTTATCTACTTTGTTTCGCTTTAAGTTATCATTAATCATTTATACGTTTAAACAGCAGCAGGCGTAAGAAGACCCGTAAATCTTGTGGTTTCTGGAAGTGGCTATGGTAGGTATCTTATGCATTTTAATTACCAGTCACTTCAGTATTATAACCTTGCTTGAGTGTCAACTGGATAAATGTTTATTTGTTTTGCTTTTGCAGCAGCTTCAAAATGTCTTGTCTTTGCTGCTGCTGCTGCTGCTGCTGGAATGACTGTTCTGGTGTAACACTACCCTGCAGCTGCTGCTCTTTACCAGAGTGTTGTTCATGCTCCTTACCAAAGTGCAAGTCACCTGAGTGCCCTTCATGCTGGTGTTCCGGCTGCAGTTGCCCAAAGTGCACTTCTTGTTGGCCAACCAAGTGCTGCCGTCCAAAATGTTCAACTTGTGGTTGCTGTGGCCTACAAAACAGCTGCTGCTGTTCTGCTTCCACTTGTCAGTGCTGCTGCTAATGTAAAATGACAAGTTCCTTTTCAGTTGCAATCCTTAGGAGGCATGTATTCTATTACATTAGTTTTTCAGGCTCTAAAGAAACAAACAGAGCCCATTTTTGGTTTTGATGCTATATCTTATAAATTATTATAAGCATCCCCACTTCCACCCTTCAAAAATCGTTGTTTTAGACATGGTTGCAAAAGTTGCTAGGCGCTCCCTAGTCAGATTCGGGAGTACTCGGGAAGTACTCGGCTTAGGCGGAGATTACTCGGGGAGTAATTGACCTGGGAGACCAGTACTCGTGCCTCGGCAGCCTACCTTGTAGCGAGTACTCGGGGAGTACTCAGAGCCTAGGCGGGACTTTTACAACCATGGTTTTAGAGAAAGATATATCACCAAATACATTATTTCTCGTGTTTCCCTTGTCACGTAAAATTGTCTGCGTAATTGACAATAGAAAATAAATACGAATGAAGAAAATAACTCCCATCCAAAACAAGCATATATAATAACAATATATATTTGGAACATTACTCACGATCCTAAAATGCAGAAATTAAACTTCATAGGTAACTTATTACATGCCCATACAAAATATTTAAATAGTCATAGGAGAATAAAATGCAGAAAGTTTCTAGTGGCCATACTTCTGGAATTCCCATTCACTGTTATCTGTAAACACAACCAAACCACAAACCTTGTGTCAGTATCTTAAATCTTGCATACGAGGAAAGAGGGCTTGCATACCTAGTGGACACACTTGACGAGTTTTCAGCCATCTGCTAATACAATGAAAGTGAAAAGCATGGTTGCACACCCCTGGCAACAAAACCTCAAATTTAGTTAAATGAAAAAGGATAGATTCATAGAACTAACAAAAACACTAGACACGGGAAGAGGTAGGGTCTGGAAACATCAATAACGCCTCAGTATGCGCACGCCAAGAAACATTTTTTCACTCAGCAATCAAATTTTACTTAATTTTTTAAACCTATATTTTGAAATTCTTATTAAATAGGTAAAGCATACAAAAATGTAAACTATTGCAATTATAATTATCCTTAAAATCATCTTGGTAGCTGAATCATGCAAAAGCACAAACAAGCACAACAAATCTTATATCCCAAACTAACTGCAGTGTCTGCTTCTAACTGCAAAATTAAGAATTTATCACTCAAAAAGTGCAAACTCTTACAGCAAAATACTAATTCCTACTCTGCTCAATTAACTTAATATTGAAATCAAACATTAAAAAAAATCCAAGTCCATAACACACGGTCAATGAACCAAAACAGTAAATAGTAAATAAAATAGGTATAATCGACATTGGAGAGATCGATTAGCTCTTCCACAATTTACCTTCAAGGGGAAAACCAGCTCTTTCAATGATAGAAAATAACCAATCAATATTGAGCATGGTAGATATAAAGAATTACAACCCTAATGTCTAACTATAGTAGAAGATATACTAATCCTAGTATAAATAGAATTCCTAATCTTTACCTAAAATAAATACCTGTCTCCTAAATAGATAACTTCTAAGTTCTAAGATTTGTCTAGATTCAAGGTAGCCAAAGGCACTAGTCTCACTTGCGCCTGATCACAAAGATTGCCTTGCATCTGTTCAAGGCGCCTGGGCAGACCAGGGGCTCACCTTTGACTACGTATCCAATTAAGATAATACTAATACTCATCCTCTAAGAATAAAAATTATTAATATTATATAATAATCCGAGTTGAATAAGAATCGGAAGCATTATATGTCTCCATAATTCATCAATGAATATTATTTGGAAGTCCCAATTCAGTGTTCAGAATAAAAGAGAGTTTGTGCTTTGCAGTGTTATCAATAGTGAAGATAGTGTTCGACTGTTCGTTATGGCGCGCTAATACTGTATCGCCCATATCTTGCAATCTGTTGATTAGAAACTCCATAGCGTGAATATAGCGGGATTTCCATTTTTTTCAATATAAACAGCGGGATTTTAGGCCTTTTCTATTTTAATATAACAACTTAATATAAATTGTGTATTTAGATGAAATATACAGTGTATCGTGAAAAATATACATATAAAATATTTCTAAAATAGTGCCCGCTATTTCATCGCTATTGCTACATAGCGTCATAGTTGTTAATGGCGAATAGCGATAAATAGCGGGTGGCTATTTTGTAAATAGCGATACACTAGGAAAAAAAACTTAAAAAAACTTTATGTATATTATATCAAAATGCCCTGGTATATATGCTATTTTACATGTATATTTAAAAAAAAACTTAAAATCTAGCTATTTTATAGCTATATTTAATTGGTATTATATGAAGAAAAGAAATTGTCGCAATTATCGCTATCTATCGCTACAACCCTAATAGTGAGCCTAGACCTATACGCTACGTAGCGCGCTATAGTGATCGCTACGCTCGCTATTAGTATTGACAACTATGCATAGCGTATAGGTAGCTTGTCGCTATCGTCCGCTATTCGCTATTGACAACTATGATGCTTTGATTGGTAACAACAATCTCATTGAACTATTGAAGTCATATAGTCAATGCGTGCTTCTTTAAGGCTATGTAATCTTGAGCACACCCAAATCAAGTGAATGAAAATTTAACCAACACTTGAAAGAAAATTCTAAGCCGATTTAACAGTGTAGAAACATAAAAACAGATAGAAAATGCAAACATCGCCAAGCACTACCTAAACTTTAGTAAAATGCAGATGTTAAGATCATAATGCAGAAGGTTCTGGTAGTCAAGCAGTTTATTCAAAAAAGTTGTGCAATACTGAATACTAAATAGGCTTTGCCATTAAATGAAGAAAACCAACCAACCATGCCAACTGGTCAGATAATGGTACGCAGAAGAGTTCATCATTTCACTAAGACACAAGCACAACATGATAGATAATGTAATCCCTTTCTGCTAAGGTAGTTGTGAAAACATAGTAATTAATAAGATTTATTATTTGTGTAGAATAATAAGAAAAGTTTGCAATTCCATACCCCAAGCAACTGTGCATTCCTCACTGGTAGCACTGGCTTGATTAGCCTGACATTCAATGCCTGCCAATTAAGAAAGCAGTAAGTAACACACCAAGTGATATGAAATAATTAAAATTGAGCAAAGACTAAAAGATCCTATTATTTATTGTAGATGATAACTCAATGGAATTTCATTTGAAACAAGAAACTCCAGTCATCAGGAGGAGAGAAAACAACAAACACACATCAAATGAGCTTTCTTTACGTATGTGATAATCAACGCTGAAGAATTATGGTTTTATAAATAAGAGACTCATAGCGCAACTCCCAAACAGACCCACTTATGTGTTACTCTAAAATTCTGATTAAATAATAATGTTTACATGTGAATAAAATTGATTATCCAGAAGAAGTGATACGTAACAAGATAATATAACTGACGACGAAAGTAATAACAGGAAGGAAAGATGAGAAGTTACAAAGATCCATGATGTGGTTCCTACAGATTGCGCAGTTGTCGACGACAATGTCTGCGGCATATGAAGCAGCAAAATAATAAGTGAAAAATGATGATAATAAAAGTAGAAAGAAAGAAAGGGGAGATAGTAACTAACCCCAGGCCCAAAGAGCAACAGCGTTCCACTTTTTGATTTCAAAACGCTTAGGTGGTTTCTTGGCGGAAGAAGAGGTGGAGGCCGTCGAAGAAGAAGGACCTGAACCCTCCCCTGCCGGAACCATCGTCACATCCGTGTCTACAGAAGCCATCACTTTTTCAATTTCAATTTGATGATGATGTTGATTCTCTTCCCTTCCTCCCTCCCTCCCTCTTTGATCACAAACAATTAGGGCATCTCTCTCTCTCTCTCTCTATGGTTGGTTGGTGGGCCGACTCACTCCTTTTTAGGCCTGAGGGGGTGTTTGGCCTAGCTTTTTTTTTTTTTTTTTTTTTTTTTGTGTGTGTGTGTGTGTGAGTGAGAGGTTGTATTTTAAAGTAGTTTATAACTTATTTTTATATTATAAATTAGCAATTTTTTTGTTGTATTATGTACATGTTTGGCTTAGCTTATTTTCTACTTCTTGAAAAGGACTTTTGAGAAAAAAAAGTCAGGAAATCCAGACTTCTACACAAGACAAAGGACTTTTGCATCAAATAAGGAAAGCCAAACACTAAAAAAAGGACTTTTTCACAAAAAAAAAGGACTTTTCCTCTCAAAATAAGGAAAGCCAAACATGCCCTATGTGTTGAACCTAACTTTGGGGAGTTTTTTTAAAAAAAATCTTGATTTTTCACTTTTAATTCAAACATTTTTGTATTTTAACCTCTTTTAATTTTTTTACTTTTAAACCAAAGTTTTCCATCTTTTATAATTTAACAAAACACTTTATTATTTACAACTTTGGTCATCTATACTTTTTATCTTTCGCAAATTTTACGTTTCGTTCTAAATTTTGCGAGTTAACACGGCGTAGCGTGCATGTGAGGTTCAACGTTTTTTGCTCTATTTTTTCATATTTGACTGACCTGTCGCAACGTGTCCATTTTTCCCCTTTTGACAAGTTCACCGCAACGGGCGGGTCCTAGATCGACTAAGGTGGTGTTAGTTTTTTCAGAGGTAAAACGTCTGCAGTCTGCGGACCACATCTGCAGACGTTTGTAGCAGAAGAGGTGGACCAAACCTCTGCAGTCTGCAGGGAGAAGTGTCACACCCCGATATTTCCACGTATTACCGGTGGGGAGTATCGTGACGTAGTTGATATCATCATAGTCAATTAATCACAGTTTAATACACAACGGAAGTCTAAAATAATATTACAAACCGAATTTGAAAAGTAACATAAAATATTACATAACGGTTGTAAGTGGATCCACAGGCGGATCTAAAACAGGAAATAACATTGTTCAACAGACTTAAAGTATCAATAGCTTGCAAGACTCTTTAAGTAATACTCAGGAGTTCCAGCCCATTTCGTATAGTACCTGCACTTAATCTTTTTTAAAAATACGTAAGTTTACACTGGTAAATACAATTAACCGACTCCTTTGAAAAGTGTTTATAAAATTGGTTTTGATGCACAAGGCATAAAATATTTCATAACTTGGGACAATTATTAAAATAATAATGTATACATATTTATATGTCTGTCGTCCATTCAGGGCCCGGTTAGAAGAGCCGAGACAAGATTAATAGACACACCACTAATGTAACACCCTGTGTTTCTGAAGTCAAAGTCAAGGTCAAAGTCAACGACCGATTTCGCGCGACTTGACTAGTAGTGAATTTCTTTTATGTGTTTATTTTAGCTGTATTATGTGGAGTAAGTGTCAATAATTACAACAATCGACGTGTGTTATTCGCTATTTAATCGACGTACGACTGTGAACTATAGGAAGTAACAATGCGATAAAGTCAACTAAACGCTAATCAATCTAATTTAATCAACATCGCATCGCAATCGCACTCGGAACTCGAATTACGCATTTTAGTTATTGTTATACGTGTGTGTGTGCCTTATGTGTTACTTGTGCATGTTTAATGTAACACCTCGAAAATTCACGTCCTATAATGTATTGACACGTGTCATAAACTTGAACGTGTGAAAGTATACTCTAGAGGGACTAAAGTTGACAAACATGGAAAGTATGTGAATATAAGGGTTCAAAATGTCAACAAGGGATAGATATAATTTACAGTAACCCTACATGATGCTCATACCCTTACACGAATAAATCATGGATCATGCGAAGCTAATTGTGAAAGAAAGTGAGAGATTACAAACCACAGGGGTTAAATGTGTCAACATGTTTAAAGTATACCTCTGAGTGACCTTTTGACAAACCCAAAGCTTTGTAACGGTTAATTATGCTCACTAGAATGCACGACATGAATTTCATAAAGTTTCGTTATCGTATGAGAAAGTTATGATCAAATTCGTATGCGAGGGGTTAAAGCGTCAACGTTGAAAGTTAGGCATTTTCGGGTAACAATAAAGTTAACCGAGGACTAAACAAAGTGGGTATATGTATTAAAGCCCTTATACGTCAATTACGAGGGCTCAAAATGCAAGAAAATGAGGTCTAAACAAAGTTTGAAGAACCAAGGACCAAAACTGCAATTATGGAAAATTATGTTGGCTGACCTTACATGCTCGCGTAGCGCGAGCCTTACCTCCTTTGCCGTCGCGCTACACGACGGCCTTGTCTGGACAGAATTGTGATTTTGTTTGATCTCTTGTCTGCCTTAGCCTTGTGTCCACCATTAAATCGAATTGCCTCTTCATGCTTGGCCCCTAAACAACCCCTAAACATCTAGGGACACTTGTTAGTGAGTTGTGGATGGTTGTAGACTTGTGTGTCAACATTTTGTGGTGATTAAACCACTATATAAAGGCCTTGAGTTGCAACCAATGCTTCACACTTTCATTCTTGCAATCTGATCATTTGTGGAGCACAAGAGCACCTTCCAAGCCTTCCTCGTCGACCATTAGACACTTGTAAGCATGCTTAACCTTCTTTAATTGAGTTTTAGCTTCGTTTTAGCTTAAAAGTCAAACCGTCGTAATTAACGGTTGACTTTAAGATTAACCACTAATGGTCCAGTGATTAGTCGAATCAAAAGTAGTTATAAGTTGGTAATTATGTGGGTAATAAACCCTTAAAAGGGTTCCCCCTGATTCCCACTCTAACTAGGTCAAATGTCGGGTCAATCTTGTTATTAAAAAGTCAACAGAATACTTAGTTTCTAATTTATGCATAATTAGCAATGTAGAACACATACAACCTGTTTGATCATTAATATAACTTGGTAATTAGTGTAAGAACATGTCTAAACATGTTCAACCCGACAATTTTCTGTAAAGACCCGGTTCGGAACCGAAAGTCGCATAGTTTGACTTTTACTTTGACTTTCAGTTCTGACCCGTTTAGGCATGATTTAGAAATACCTAAGAGCTTCATTTGGACCAGGTTACATGCTAGTATAACCCTCTGTGATTATACACCACGGTTCATTAGTTAACCGATTAATACGCATGATTCCGTTAATTGCTCATATGTTGACCATTATGCCCTTTTCACCTTAAAACGTGATTTATGCAAATGTAAAAGAGTAGAAACTTTAATTACTGATATATAAACTTGCACCCAAAATGTGATATCAGTTTGAGGTGTAGATTGAGAGTTATGCTCATTAGCGTAATTAAGAAGCTTTATGTTAATTAAACGGCGTAATTAGCGTATAGCCTAGTTAAGCCTACTTTTTGATATCAAACTTATTACCCACTGATGTAATATATTATTTTGGGATTTTTGAAGATTTTTAATTAATTTTAGGCTGAGCATAACTAATAGTCGTAGGCTTAATCCGGTAATTGTCGGTTTTGCCCTTACGGGCTATAAATTGAGTTTTACATATCTAATTGACTCCAAACCTTTTGCTACTGATTCATATGATAAATAAATTATTTTAAGCCTTCTGGAATGATAAAAATATCAGCTTTATATATAGAACCCGGAAACGGCTTCTAATCGCCTTATTAAGCATTTTTAGCGCATAGTATTTGTTAAGACTATTTTTAAACATACAAGGGTGATACCTACTGATATTTTAGGTAAATTATAATAATTTAACAGTAAGCAAAAGTTGTTTAACTCAGACTTCAGTTTTGAGCTTTTCGGCTTATGTGAAATTACCAAAATGCCCCTACGGTGCATAGTTTGGTTATAATTGATAAATTTCACATATATACAATACCTTACTGTTATAAATCAGTAAACTAAGTATTTTTGCTGATTATATCAGACCTGTAACTCAGGTAAATACTTAAACTCTTTTATAACCTTTTAAATGACCAAACTACCCCTACGGGGCATTGTTTGTGTTTAAATTCGTTTCGGGCATAATAAAAGACCTCTTACTGATGTCACAACATATTTGAAGCATATTAACTTAGGAAACCTGTATATGGCTCTTATGAATACCCGTTACGCTTATTACGCGTTCGGTTCGGCTTATGTAACTAGTTTACATAAATTAGCCGAAACGGGTCAAACCTTATCGGTTTTATCTCAAAATCCAGAATGTGTATGAAGTACCCATATTAAGCAAGTCTCCGAACTTGTCGGGTCTAAATCACATTCTATTCCGGTCTTCGCCTAATCGTGCGTTTGAACCGTATAATTAACCGGTCTAAGCTTAGGCTTAATTAAAGACCCGTTAGCATTCTAATTGGTTATTTATACCATCATTCCATACTAGAGCCTTCCGGTAAATTGTACCTACGCTTACTTAAGTGAATACGGCTGAGTTATTATAATTCTTGCTATTTAAGACAGGAGCTAGCTCAGGTAAATACTTTTAACTTATTTTCCCTTATACGGGCTTGGGATACGGTATTATAAAAAAAAATACCGCTTGGTCGGGTGTAGAAACCTTTTAATCGGAGATGATTAAATTTCATAATCCCGTTTTAATCTGTATTGATTGATAACAAATAACTTTAGGGGTTAATGACCGTGTCCTGGATATCCTTGGCTCATTTAAAAAGTGAATGGCCATAACTTAAGCACAAGGTGTAGGCATAACACCTCCTGTTGCGTATGTAAAAGATATACTCACTCGTAAGGATGTCTTCTTGTGAGTTATATTTATGGTGTGTCTATTAATCTTGACCGGCTTGTATTGTATAATCACCGGCCCTAAATGTTGGACAACCATGTAAATCGGATACAAGATCTTTATTAATAAAATTGTCCCAGGTATAAAAGATTAATTTTGCCTCGTGCATTTTAATCAAGTTATAAAAGATAGTTTGTGCTTCGTGCATTCAAATCAATTTTCAAACTCTTTTCCAAAATGAGTCAGTTAATTGTATTTACCAGTGTAAACTGACGTATTTTCCAAAAAGGTTAAGTGACAGGTACTGAACGTAATTGGCTGGAAGCTCAGGGCGTTAATAAGGAATCTTGCAAGTTCTAGATGCCTGAAGTCTGTTGAACAGTTTTTCTTTTAGTTGATCCGCCTGTGGATCCTTTACTTTCCGTTGTAATACTTTGATATTACTTTATATTCGGATTGTAATATATTTATCTTTTGCTACCGCTGTGCATACATATATATATTGTGTTGTTGACTATGATGATATCAACTACGTCACGATACTCCCCACCGGGCCCACCGGTAATACGTGGAAATATCGGGGTGTGACATTTAAATTATGTTATGTGTGGTAATCAATTGAATCGCAATCGAAACTCAATCGCAATCGAAATAGTATGATAATTGGTAGAGAAGAGATAGCGCGAGATATGAGTAGTTGGGATTAAAAGTAATTTGACTAGGAAACTCTATCGTATCGAATCGCTCGCAATCGTAATCGAAACAGCAAAAATCGTCGCGCCAAACACCCGAGCCAAGTGCCATCCGGCCGGATTGCCATCCGGCCGGATTGCCATCCGACCGGGCTGCCACTTGATCATGGTGCCAGACTGTCATCCGGGCGGGATGCCATCCGACCGACCTGCCCCTTTCCATTTTAGGAATCATATAAATACCCCATGTCACTCTCATAGTTACCACTTTTGGCAACTGACGTCCGAACAGCTCGTGCACCTTACCTTTTCTTCGATTTCTCCCAATTCCGGTAAGATCTCGTCCTAAATCTTGTACTTCCTTAATCTATACGCACTCCTACACCTTTCTATCTTTTGAATCTTAACTTTTAACCGTGAAATCACTAGATTTGAGGTGTTCTAGGATGACGTCATCATGGTGTTCTTATAAACTTCATGTTTTGGCCTCAACCCACCAAGAACAACTTAGATCTAACCAATTTCCACACAAGTAAACAAGGATCTTGCATAGATCTAAACACATTCATGGTGAAAAAGGATTGAAAGATGGTTTCTAACTTTCTTTCAACTCTTTTACACTCAATGCACTCAAAACCGATAGAATCGGACCTTGTTCTAGCCTTCTACTCATTCGCGGTGTTGTGCTAGCTCAAGACTAGGATTCTACTCACGAGACCACCGACTTCGGGTTAACCAAGAACAACCGTCTAGAACCAGTTAACTGGTCGAACTCGGGTGATTCCAGTTTGATCGGGTCACTTGGGTCAAGATGAGGTTCTGTTGATTAACACGTTGTCGAAACGTCTCGATAACACGACAAACAATCAAAATGACCAAGTGTAAGACGAACAGAACGACCAGGACGGAGTGCTATCCTACCGGACTACTGTCCGAACGGATAGCCATCCGAGCGGTCGGCTGTCCGAACGACCTACATCTTGGGTCCCACACTTAACCAATTTTATCTGAAGTCTGAGTATTGAACGAGTTACTATCCGATCGGACTACCATCCGACCGAATTACCCTTCGGATCATGAGATACTTGGACTTTAACACTTAAACAATTTTCGACCTGTTCAACAACAGGGTTGCCACCCGCTCGGATGGACATCCGACCGAGTGACCGCCCCGCTGTGGATTTGTTCTCACTGAGTAATCTCGCCACTCGAGTCGCCGTCCGACCGGATAACCATCCGAGCGGATTGTCATCCGCCCGACTGACCGTCCGATCGACCGACTTAAAAGGTAGAGATACTTCAATGTTTTCAAAATGCTACAACAAAAACTTTAAAGGTCAAGCCATCATACACAAACACATCATTCTCAAAGAAAGAAAGAAACAATCCACTCGAATAGTCCATCCGACGGGACTACGTCCAACCGGATGACCATCCGAACGGGTTGTCATCCGCACGACAGGACCGTCCGATCGGATTACCATCCGACCGAACTACTGTCCGAGCCACTTACACCTTGCATCGTTTTACGCGTCACTTATCGTTATGCTATCGTTCTAATCAGGCTAACCCTACTCTCCAGCGCTCCCTTCAATCCATCATCGCTGTGAGTATACTCGATCCCTTTTTGCTTTGTGCACTTTTGGGTGTTACATACGGTACTTATTCTAAATCACATCGAACACACTACGCAATACTTTTAACGCTAACCGTTACCGCATGTTATACGTGACTTAATGAATGCTTGTTTGTTATGTTTACACATGGAATGCTGTCTACCTGCCTTAACAACGATAGTACTATTAGTTTGGACTCAGCACCCGTTCACTCGGGGGTTGTTAAGGACAATTATTTGCATGGATTACAGTGGTGATCATGTATTACGAACTGCCTCGGGCAGTCAACCCGCAGTCATTGGTATCGATAGGTCTATGTCGATAACTAACATGCCTCATTTCACTCTGTGTACGTGCTGGTTATGCGTAACGCTTCCGAACTCTATATGCTATTATCAAACTTGTATGCTCACCTTTACACTATGTGTATTGACTGTTATTTTAACGTATGTGACATGTGCTTAGGATGCTTATCTCCTAGGAATTCGAGGCTAGAATAAGGCTCTAGAGGCCAACAAATAGTTGTCTGTACAAATGAAATCAAGGGTCTCTAGAAGCAGATAAACAATTGCGCTATTTGAAAAATCTGAGTTGTCGGAATAGAACTATTTGCCTAGATTTTGTCTGTAATAATTTGTTTACCTTTTGAGACATGGTATGGGACATGTTACTTTAAATTGATTGGTAATGATAATTGTTATGGAAACTTCTGGACAATCTGTTTCGCTCAGTGCCATGCCCCGATGTTTCCGCCATCGGTTGGGGTGTGACAGATTGGTATCAGAGCCATAACTATAGGTAATTAGGCAAGACACGACCTAGTCCGGGTCGAAGTCTTAGAGACCTAGTCTATAGTTAGGAACCAACAAACCGACTTGTGCGTATCCAGTAGGGACTACGCATAAGCCTACTACTATTTCTCACTATTCTCGCCTATGCTACACTATCACTACACTCGAATTTTCGAATATGAATGAGCGATTAGGTCGAGATTAGGTGTGAAAACCGCAAACTCTCGATTAAGTTGCTTGTTCAACCCGCATTTTTATCTATAAACACAAGAATTTGCGTTAAATCAGGAGTGAAATCCATACTTTGACGCACAATTCTCTAATTTTATCAAAACAGGAACGAGGTTGTTAAGCTAGGGGTGAAACCCTAACCTTGACGACTTGATTCCGACTTTTACTTGGTTTTACAAAACTCTCACCAAAGACTCGACGGACTCCAACGACCTGAAGTCACGATATGACTAACGGGATGCGTGCCAAACGCCCAAGAATCGAGGCAAAAGCACAGCCCTGAAGGTCAAAAAAATGTGTACAACAAGTCCTTGAGAATAGTCGAATCACTTTGGTTAGTCGAAGTCTAATAGCCGCAGACAATCTATTTCTTGATTTTTATGTCTTTCGATTCTGAGCCCGCAACTGCTGACACCAGTGTTGTAAGAATCGCTAGGCGCTAGTCGGGCGGTGGGGTACCAACTAGCGATTAATCGGGATTAATAGGGATTAATCAGAATTAATCGGATTGAGATTTTTATATGTAATTTTTAGTTACATACATACACACACATTTTTATATGTAGTTTTTTAAAGTATACATGTTTTAACCCCTCATTAACCCATTTTTTAAGTAACTGGAAGGAATTTATATGGTTTGGTCAAAATTTGGCCGGCATCTAGCCAAAATTTGGCCAGAATAGGACTGCCATTGAATGCCTAGCTATTAATCGGCCATTAATCGGTGAACCTCTGATTAGTGATTAATCGGCGACTAATCGGAGACTAGTCGAGATTTTTACAACCATGGCTGACACTGATGATTCGTCGATTTTATGTGCTTATATGTGTGTTTACCTGTTTATGTGTTCAAATTTTGGAGATTTACTCGATTTTTGCTTTCACTTCGACCGACACGCACGACTCGCACTGCATTTTTATCTCAAAACGTTAACAAATCACTTAATTATGGACGACTTTATGCTATGTTATACGCTTATACTATACTACTCGACAAGTTATTCGTGATCACTATTCTCGAACGCGCACGGACCTTGAATGATAGGTTTCTGTATTCTGACTGCCTCATGTGATTACATGATTATGTGCTTTTGTGGATTCTGTGCTCTACATGCCTACGTGCTTATGTGCTCCTGTGTTTATGTGAATCTATGATTATGTGCCTATGTGTTTATGTGATACATGTTACATTGCGTGTTCCCAAGCTTTAGTAAGTATTAGACGTGTGAGGTGAGATTTGATTATGATGTGTCTGAGACCTATGGCGATGTCTGTTACAGACAATGTCAACTGGACCATCATCCCGTCACACACGACTCTCTCGCCAAGAACAGAGGGACAAACACCTTGCTGCCATACTCGCGAAACAATTGGCCAAGGTTGTGCCTCAGATCGTGAGTGAGATTTACGAGAACGTCAGCAAATCGTCTGAGGAGTCTAGAACCGAAGCTCCTAAAGCTGCTACTGCTTTCAGCTTTAAGCAATTCAAGGCATGCGGCCCAAAGGAATTCACTGGAGAAGATGGCCCAACGGCTATGTTTCAATGGTTCGATTCCATCGAAGTCACTCTGCGCCAAAGCGGCTGTCCCGAAAATATCCGTACCCTAAACGCTACCGGCGTCTTCCAGTCCCGCGCACTAGACTGGTGGACGGCCGAGAGAAACAAACGCGGGAATGATGCAGCTTATGAGCTGACTTGGGAAGAGTTGAAAGCCATCATAATGGACGAATTCTGCCCTCCCCATGAACGCCAAAAGCTGGAGGATGAGTTTTGGAACATAAAGCAGAAGGATGGAGACAACGCTGCCCTGACTGCTCGCTTTAAGCAGCTCAGCATCATCTGCCCCGATCAAGTGAAGACGTCTGATATGGCGATCAAGAAGTACATTTGAGCTTTACCTGACTGTGTTGCGGATTTTGTGCATGCCGCAAAGACCACAACGATCGAAGAAACTTACTTGCTTGCCGCTGAAATCAACGACAAGCGGGTAAAAGCTGGTGTATGGGATAAAGCTTCAAAGAGCCTGCATCAAGTCACCGCCGCACCTACCGCTGAAACCGCCGCCGCTCAACCATCAAAGTCCTCACACCGAAAGAAGAAGAACAACAACAGCAGCTCCAGCAACAAGAACTGTGCTGTCACTGCCACTGATGCCCCTCTTCAGGCCGTACCAGCCCAGCAGCACCACCACCACCATCCAACACCAGTTACTTATGCACCACCAGTAAAGTGTGCATACACAGGCCCCCACCCGGCTTGCCCGACATGTTCTTATCATCACCCGGTGGGTCTCGCCTATCGTTTATGCGCTCACTGCAACCTGTACGGCCACTTCACTGTCAACTGCCGTACTGGTCCCAGTCAAGCCCCAGCTCAAGCCACTGCTCATCAAGCTCTGCTCCCAGCCCCGCAAGGCCAACAAGCGGCTCAGGCACCCGCGATCAACGCCCGAGTCTGCTTCGCATGTGGTGATCCCAACCATTTTGCGAACATGTGCCCGAACAGGGTGGTGAAACAAGAGCCCCAGCAACAACAGCAGCACCAACAGCAACAGCCTCAGCAGCAGCAACAAGCCGCACGCGCCAGAACTTTCAACATCAACGTGCGCCAAGCCCAGGCTGACAACAACGTGGTCAATGGTACGTTCCTTGTGAATGGTATTTATGCTTCATGTTTGTTTGATACTGGAGCCGATAATTGCTTTGTGTCGTTCGAATTCGAGAAGTTACTTAGTCGTAAACGCTCCCATCTCCCCTCGACGTTCGATGTTGAAGTCGCTACTGGAAGAACTGTAAGGACTCTAAAAAATGTCCCAAATTGACCCATAAGTACAAACCCGGACCCCCGAAACCTTAATCTATATCAAAAATCCAGAAATTAAGATTTCTGGTCTTCAGACGGGCCGCGTAAGAGTAAGCATAGTCTTACGCGGGCCGCGTCAACTCTAAGTTTAACCGGATAAGCGTCTAGATCCACGTGTCACACACGTGGCATGCCTACCGATGACACGCTAGCCCTAATCTACGACTAGACCTCCACGCGGGCCGCGTAAGGGTCAAGCAAAGGTTCACGCGGGCCGCGTGAGACCCAAATTTCACCTATAAATAGAACGGGTCATGAGCAGTTCACTGATGTCGAAAACATTTCACAAAAACGAAGTTTGGCAGCTCAAATTCGAAATTTACTTTTATAATAGCAAGGCGCTGCTACGATACAGGGTATTAACTCGATCGCTGCTACGATTCAATGTCCGATCGATTGAAACTATCCGATGGATGTTTAAGTGCTGCCCACATTAGGGCCATACTTTGTCATTAGTCGTGAATTCGACGGATGTTTAGGTATAGCACTTTGTCATTCGTTGTGAGGGTTTTAATCTCGTGAGTTATCGTAAATGCTGTATTAGTTACTGACCTAGTTCTTGTGCATTGTTATTTAAATTAGGTTACAAGGCTAATCAGTAGGCTAAACTCTGCCCGTTTAAATCCGCAATGTGAGTCATTCTTTTTTATCAAAAGTATTTTACAATACTCCATTTTCAAATGTTATAATTACAGGGATTAAGTCATGGTTATCTTGAAGCACTAGCTAGTGGGGTATTGTGCGCATTACTAATTTCTCACAGTTAGGCTAATAAATCCTAACCGTGATAATCATCACTACTTGGGGAAAGACCCAATAGTGGTATGACCATCGTCACCAGGTGACACGGCGCCAGATAAAAATAAGATAGAATCCATTGTAATCGCTCTTATGCTGTAATTTATAACTATGTGTCATTTTATCAAATTGAGTGACTCGCCAGTATTTCCCCGCTGATAAAATATTTTTAAAAACATGTTTCAGGCGACCTGCTGTAAATCAAGGAAAACGTGCTACGGAGCACTAACAAGCTTGAAGAGGTGGCTCAGTTAAAATGAATAAACATGTTTTATAAATCACGGAATTTCCTAGTAAAATTCCTCTATTGTAAATTACGGGGTTTATCCCGAATTAGGAAATAAAATAATCGGGCATTTTCAAGTTTAAAAGATCCTGTTAAATCTTCCGCTGTCGCATCAATTAATAAATACCACGGGTTCCTGTCCCGCGGCTCCTGACCGGGTCAAACCGGGGCTGGGGCCGTGACAGGAAAAGGTGGTATCAGAGCCACTGATATAAGCCTATTAAGTATTTAAAATACTTAAATTTTCCTGATTATCATCTTGTAATTATGTGTTTTTAACTGACTACTTGTTAGTTACAGTATGGGTAAGCAAAGAATGTCGGATATCTATCTTAAATTAGATAGTTCACCGAAAGATATTGGAACTTCATCCCAATCAAATTCCTCAAGACACTCAGCAGATACTGAGGAGGGAATATTTGTTCGTAAGGCACAGTATGAGAAACCACTTACCCCTAATAAAAGAAGTTTGATTATTAGAAAAAGTCAAGAGAAAATCAAGAAGTCACAACCAAAAGAAGGAATAATTAATAAGGAAGCCCAGGAAATAGGCAATAACCCACCATGGGAAGATGAGTTAGATGAAGAATGGGCAAATCTCTATATGTTAGCCACTATAGCAGTAAATGCTAACTTATAGTTTAAATCGCCAAACCAGTACTAGCACCTATGTCACCTACAAGCCAGAAACTTTAATATTTTAATTGTACTAAAATTTAAATATTTTGTTTCAATAAAATGGTTTGTTAGATATTTGTAATTAATATTAAATTTTCTACTTTCCATTCTGTGATTCTGTGAAAATTTAATTTACAAAATTTTCACCTAAAATTTTGTGTGTTTCTTCATAAATGCTAAACAGCATAAATGAATTATCTGAAGCTCTTGAGAATCTCAATCTCTATCCTGTTAATGTGGAAGTTTCCAAAGACTTTACCGGTTATTGTGCTTACATAGAGGAACCTATGGAATTTCAAACCCAACCTCCGGAGAAACCCAAACCAAAGAAGAGAAGAAGAATTGTGGGCTGGAGGCGTGTGCGCAGGAAGAAACCAGCAACACGAAAAGTTACTAAGAATGTGTCACGGCCCCAGCCCCGGTTTTACCCGGTCAAGAGCCGCGGGACAGGAACCCGTGGTATTTATGATGTGACAGCTGAAGATTTTCAACAGGATCTTTTAAAACTCAAAATGTCCAATTATTTTATTCCATAAATTGGATATAACCCCGTAATTTACAATAGAGGAATTTAACTAGGAAATTCCCTGATTTATTAAAACATGTTTATTTATTTTAACTGAGCCACCTCTTCAAGCTTGTTAGTGCTCCGTAGCACGTGTCCTTGATTTACAGCAGGTCGCCTGAAACATGTTTTAAAAATATTTTATCAGCGGGGAAATGCTGGCGAGTCACTCAATTTGAGAAAATGACACAGTTATAAATTACAGCAGAAGAGCGATTACCATGGCTTCTATCTTGTTTTTATCTTGCGCCGTGTCACATTGCGTGACGATGGTCATACCACAATTGGGTCCTGTCACCCAAGTAGTGGCGATCACTGTTAGGATTTATTAGCCTAACCAGTGAGAAATTAGTAATGTGCACAATACCCCATTAGCCAGTGATTTCAAGATATCCACGACTTACTCCCTGTAATTATAACTTTTGAAAATAATTTAAGGTATTGTAAAACAGTTGATAAAAAGAGAATGACTCACATTGCAGATTTATATGGGCAGTGCTTAGCCTACTGATTAGCCTTTTGACCTAAATTAAATAACATGCATACGAACTAGGTCAGTAACTAATACAACATTTACAATAACTCACGAGAATAAACCCTCACAACGAATGACAAAGTGTGATACTTAAACATCCATCGAATTCATGACGAATGACAAAGCATAAACCCTAATGTGGGCAGCACTTAAACATCCATTGGATAGTTTTAATCAATCGGACATTGAATCGTAGCAGCGATTGAGTTAATACCCAGTATCGGAGCAACGCCTCGCTAATATTGAAAGTAATTTCGACTTTAGGACAGTAGAATTTTGTTTTTGAACTTTGGTTTCGACACCAACGGACTGCTCAGGAGCCAAGCTATTTATAGCTGAAAATTGGCTCTGTCGCGGCCCGCGTAAATCATCCATCATACCTTACGCGGCCCGCGTGGCCGCCTAATCTATGGGTAGGTCTGATTGGTCACGAGTAGGTATGCCAGCTGGTCAACATGTGGATCCGGAACACTTATCCGGTCAACTCAACATTGACGCGGCCCGCGTAAGCTTCCCTTAAGGCTTACGTGGCCCGCGAGAGGACCAAGATTCTGAATTTCTTGATTTTTAACATGGATTAGGGTTTCAGGGGTCCGGGTTTTCACTTACGGGTAAATTTGGGACATTTTTGAGAGTCCTTACATTCTCCCCACCTTATTTAAAATCTCGTCCTCGAGATTCACTGAAATAAGTGAGGATACTTTCGCTTCATCTCCGATTCCAGCTCCCATGTGTATTCGGATCCTCTCTTCGAATCCCACTTGACTTTGACTAGAACTAGTCGCTTGTGCTTGAGAAACTTAATCTTTCTGTCTTCTATCTGCAGTGGTTTCTCCACAAATTTTAGCTTCTCATTTACCTCTACATCTTGAAGAGGTACTACCAGAGATTCATCAGATAGACATTTCTTGAGATTGGATACATGAAATACATCATGTATTGCAGCTAACTCTTCTGGTAGTTGTAAACGATAAGCAACTGGTCCTATTCGTTGGATGTCTGGAAATGGTCCTACATATCTTGGACTCAGCTTTCCTTTCTTACCGAATCGAACTACTCCTTTCCAAGGAGAAACTTTTAAGAGTACTTTGTCTCCCACTTGGAATTCCAACGGCTTCCTTCTATTGTCTGCATAACTCTTCTGGCGATCTCGAGCCGTCTTTAGTCTTTCCTTGAGTTGAGTGATCTTATCAGTGGTTTCTTGTACTATTTCAGGACCTGATAATTGATTTTCTCTTATTTCTGCCCAACAAACTGGAGTTCTGCACTTGCGTCCATATAGTGCTTCAAATGGGGCAACTTCAATACTTGAATGATAACTATTGTTATAGGAGAATTCAATTAAGGGTAGGTGGTCATCCCAGTTTCCACCAAAATCTATCACACATGCCCGGAGCATGTCTTCCAGGGTTTGTATCGTCCTTTCACTTTGCCCATCTGTTTGTGGATGATATGCCGTGCTTAAATTTAGTCGGGTTCCCATTGCTTCTTGGAAACTTTTCCAGAAATGGGAAGTGAAACGACTATCCCTATCCGATACAATGGAGAGTGGAACTCCATGTAAGGATACTACTTCATCTACATACAACTTGGCTAACTTTTCCATGCTAAAGGTTTCTTTCATACGTAGAAAATGAGTTGATTTGGTTAATCGATCCACAATTACCCAAATCGCATCATTACCTTTTCTGGTTTTGGGTAACTTAGTAACAAAATCCATTGTTATGAGTTCCCATTTCCATACAAGCATTTCTAGTTGTTGTAGTAAACCTGAAGGTTTCTGGTGTTCTGCCTTAACTTGTGAACAAGTAAAACATTTAGAAACGTATCTAGCTATATCCTTTTTCATTCCGTTCCACCAGAAATTGTTTCTTAAATCTTGGTACATCTTATTGTTTCCTGGATGCATGGTATACCTAGATTTATGAGCTTCTTCTAAAATTTTATCTCTTAATTCTCCTTGTTTAGGTACCCAAATTTTTTTCTGATGGAATCTCCAAATTCCATCATTTCCTTGCTCTAATTCTTTTATTCGTCCTTTCATTCCTTCAGCATCGTCCTTGATTGCTGTTTCTTGAACATTCTTTAGTTGTGCTATTAAATCTAACTGTAGATTTAATCTAAGAGCACGAACTCGTCGTTGTTTCTCATGATACTTACGACTTAAGGCATCTGCTACTACATTTGCCTTTCCTTCATGATATTGAATATCACAGTCGTAGTCACTTAGGATTTCCATCCATCTCCTTTGTCTCATGTTCAACTCTTTTTGCCCAAATATGTACCTTAGACTTTTATGATCAGTATAGACAGTAAACTTACTTCCATATAGATAATGTCTCCAAATTTTAAGGGCAAAAATTATGGCTCCTAATTCTAAGTCATGAGTTGTATAGTTTTCCTCGTGCTTTTTCAATTGTCTTGAAGCATACGCAATTACCTTCTTGCGT
This sequence comes from Helianthus tuberosus, assembly GCA_030545235.1. Classification (NCBI taxonomy): domain Eukaryota; kingdom Viridiplantae; phylum Streptophyta; class Magnoliopsida; order Asterales; family Asteraceae; genus Helianthus; species Helianthus tuberosus. The sequence continues at coordinate 100,031,860 of CM060446.1, read as the reverse complement.
TGCATTAGTACACATCCTAATCCTAGCTTAGAAACATCACAATATACTTCAAAATCTTGAGTTCCTTCTGGTAAGGCTAGAATTGGGGTATTGGTTAACTTTTGCTTTAAAATCCTAAAGGCTTCTTCTTGCCTAGGTCCCCATTCAAACTTAACTAATTTACAGGTTAGCTTAGTTAATGGCACTGCTATTTTGGAAAAATCCTTAATAAACCGTCTATAATATCCGGCTAAACCTATAAAACTTCTAATCTCCATTGCTGATTGCGGAACCTTCCATTTGATGATTGCTTCTATCTTAGCAGGATCTACGTGAATGCCTTCGCGATTCACCATGTGTCCTAAGAATTGCACTTCTTGTAACCAAAATTCACATTTTGAGAATTTGGCGTAAAGCTTCTCCTTTCTTAACAAAGTTAAGAGTACATGTAGGTGCTCACAATGTTCCTCCTGACTTTTGGAATAAATAAGTATATCGTCGATGAAAACAATTACAAATTTATCCAAGTACGGTTTACAGATTCTATTCATCATGTCCATAAATGCTGCAGGAGCATTTGTTAACCCAAAGGGCATGACTGTAAACTCGTAGTGACCATACCTAGTTCTGAAAGCAGTTTTAGGTATTTCTTCTTCTTGTACCTTCAATTGATGATATCCAGAGCGTAAATCTATCTTAGAAAAATATCTAGCTCCTTGAAGTTGATCAAAAAGATCATCAATTCTAGGTAATAGGTATCTATTTTTAATGGTAACTTTATTCAATTCTCTATAATCGATACACATTCGCATCGAACCATCCTTCTTTTTCACAAACAACACTGGCGCTCCCCAAGGGGATGGGCTAGGTTATATGAATCCTTTAATTAGTAATTCATCTAATTGCTTTTTCAATTCTAGCATTTCAGTGGGTGCTAACCGATAAGGTGCATTAGCTATCGGTGTAGTTCCAGGAATTAGATGAATTCTAAATTCAACTTCTCTATTAGGTGGTAATCCAGGTAGTTCTTCTGGGAATACATCCGAGTATTCTGATACTACTGGAATGTCCTTAAGTTCTTTACTTTTCGTGTTAATGATTACTGAAATCATATACACCATTTCTTGTTTTCTGGAATAACTGGCCAATTTCATTACTGAAATGAATTTCAGTGGCTTTCGTGGCTTATCTCCTGTAATCACCACTAATTCTCCTGTGGGTGTATGAATTTCTATGGAATTCTTATCACAAAGAATTCGGGCATGGTTGGCTACTAACCAATCCATTCCTAACACAACATCGAATCCGGCTAATTTCATAGGTAATAGGTTTGCAGAAAATTTATGACCTAAAAGTTATATCTTTCCTTCTTGCAAAACCTTATCTATGTTGACAGAATTTCCATCTGCCATTTCGACTGTAAAAATCTGCCTAAGTTGGGTTAAAGGTAAATTAAGTGCTTGGCAGAATGAAGTATTTATAAAACTTTGGTTTGCACCAGAGTCAAATAATACTTTTGCATAAACGTTGTGAACTAGGAACGTACCAGCTATCACATCCGGGATTAGCTCTGCTTCTTGGGTAGTCAGTTGGAAGGCTCTTACATTTCTTTTTGCTCCTTCTGCAGGTTTGACTTTGTTATCCGCTGGTATGTTTAGTTTTGGGCAGTCTGGCCTAAAATGTCCAGCTTCTCCACAGTTGTAACAGACTGTGAATTTCTTCTTCCTGCAGTCTTCTTCTTGATGCCCCGGAATTTTGCAAAAATTGCAATATCCCTTGCATCGTCCAAAATGCTTCCTTTTGCAAGAATTGCAAAATGGACCAGTGGAAGATTGTCCAGTCCCCCTTCTTTTGAAATTGTTACGGTTACCCATACGGAATCCTTGGGTAATCTTTTGGGCCACTTCCTTCTTTATATTTTCTTCTCGCGTCCGTACTAGTTCATCAGTCAGAGTATTGGCTAAATCCACCGCATCATCAATCGTGCGGGGTTTTGCAGCCTTGACGATATTACGGATTTCGCCAATCAATCCCCAAATATAACGGGAAATAAGTATTGGTTCTGGCGAAGCCAGGGTAGGTACAATTCTAGCATACTCGAAGAATGTCGAAGTGTACCCTCAACAGTCTACATCCACCATCCGATGTGTCAGGAACTTATTTGTCATTTGTTCCTTTTCATACTCGGGACATAATTTTCTTTCTACAAGACTCTTAAATTCTTCCCAGTTCATAGCATACGCCACCGTCCTTCCTTTTGCTTGTAAAACCGTATTCCACCATTCGAGCGCCCCTTCTTTAAAAAGATTCGACGCATACATGACCTGGTCTTCTTCAGCGCATTTACTTATGGCAATTACTGCCTCGGTTTTCTCTAACCAACGTAATGCTGCAGTCGCCCCTTCATTACCTGCAAACTCAGCTGGTTTACAGGCAAGAAATTCCTTGTAAGTGCAACCAGGTGTTGCAGCTTTCCTTCTTTTAGGAATTGGGACTTGTAGTATATTATCGTTATTTTTATTGTTGTTGTTGCCGCCTCCATTTACACTATTGCTGAAGTTGTCCTCATAAGTACGTTTACTAGGAATAATTTGAGGTTCAACTGGAATTCGAGCAGCATCAAGTATTGCTGGAATAGCATTGGCTATTCCTTGAGCAACGATATCCTCGATATCTTGCCTATTCAGCAATTGCTCTTCCTGATTTTGCTCAGATTGATTTACTTCGTTAACTGGTTCATTACCCATGTTGGCCATCTGGTAATTAATTTATATAAGTGATTATCATAAAATAATTAATATTTAAACATAATTAAAACAATCGCACATAATCACATAAACAATTATATAACCAAAATTGTCCATTTCTAGACTTCCATTTTTATATATTTATAATATGCTTCCGTACGCACTGATTATTTTACATAAGTTTTATTGTTTATTTTACACGTTTTATTTTTATTATTATTATACAATCATAGTTACATTCCCACACCATCCCTTCTGCTGATATTTCAAAAACGACGCTCCCTCTCGTCGTACTTCCAGGAGATTTGCTCTCCCACCTCCCGAATCCTATTTCCTGCACCTATCAGTTCCTCGCCAAAATAGCGGAGTTCAGCTAAATTTTCATTGCTCATTGGTGGGTTTGGTATAGGTTCTGGGTCGAACTGAGGGAAAAAAGGTATAAGGATTATTGAGGAGGTTTTGAAACTGCCAATCATTGGTCCACCATTCGTCCATTTCTCCTTGAGGTTGGGTATTGATTAAAGGTTCTGGGATGGCTGGTTCCAAATTTATTGGAAGTTGAGTTTCGGCAGGATAAGGGTTAAGGTTGGTATTGATTGGTCTAATGATATCACAGCTTGCCAATATACGATCCAATTCCTCCTGCAATGGCAATTCCTCGACTTGCCTAGAACTTTCCCCAATTTCCATTTCTACTTGCCTGGTATTTTCCTCAATCTCGATCCCTTTTCCTTTATCATTAGGATTTTCTATTTTGGGAACTCTCCTAGTTGCTGGTTTCCTCCTGCGTACCCGCCTCCAGCCTACGAATCTTCTTCTTTTCTTAGACTTTGGTTTCTCCAGAGGTGGAGCGTGGAATTCCATAGGTTCTTCCACATCGGGTATGTAACCAGTAAAGTCTTTGGAAACTTCTATTTTCACCGGATATAGATTGAGATTCTGAAGGGCTTCAGATAACTCATTCATGCTGTTTAGCATATATGCAAAATATTAAGTTAAAATTTTTATAACAAAATTTCACAGATAACCCTCAAGTATTATTGCATACCGTGTGACTAATTTAATACCAAGGACAACTGAAAATTATCACATACTAGGGTTTATTGTAAACTTATTTATTTACTGAGTACAGTTTCTGGTTTGTAGGTGATATGGGTGCTAAACTGAGTCAAGGTAATTAAAAATTTGCATTTACTGCTACAGTGGCTAACATATAGAGGTCTGCCCATTTTTCATCTAATTTATCTTCCCAGGGTGGGTTACGGCTTAATTCCTGGGTTTCCTGATTAACCCTCACTTCTTCTGGTCGTGATTTCTTTATTTTCTCCTGACTTTTTTCTAATAATCAAACTTCTTTTATTAGGAGAAAGTGGTTCCTCATATTGTGCTTTTCGAACAAATATTCATTCCTCAATATCTGTTGGGTATTTTGAGGATGAAGTTCCTTTTTCTTTCGGTGAAGTATCTAATTTATGGTAAATATCCGAAAGTCTTTGCTTACCCATACTGTAAACAATTATTCAAATAATAAATACGTAATCACAAAAATGGAAATCAGTAAAAAATTAAGTATTTTCTAAATACTTAATTGGCTTAAATCAGTGGCTTGATCAATGTGGCTCTGATACCACCTTTTCCTGTCACGGCCCCAACCCCGGTTTTACCCGGTCAAGAGCCGCGGGACAGGAACCCGTGGTATTTATGATGTGACAGCGGAAGATTTTCAACAGGATCTTTTAAAACTCAAAATGCCCAATTATTTTATTCCATAAATTGGAGATAACCCCATAATTTACAATAGAGGAATTTAACTAGGAAATTCCCTGATTTATTAAAACATGTTTATTTATTTTAACTGAGCCACCTCTTCAAGCTTGTTAGTGCTCCGTAGCACGTGTCCTTGATTTACAGCAGGTCGCCTGAAAAATATTTTAAAAATATTTTATCAGCGGGGAAATGTTGGCGAGTCACTCAATTTGAGAAAATGACACAGTTATAAATTACAGCATAAGAGCGATTACAATGACTTCTATCTTATTTTTATCTGGCGCCGTGTTACATTGCGTGACGATGGTCATACCACTATTGGGTCCTATCACCCAAGTAGTGGCGATCACTGTTAGGATTTATTAGCCTAACCAGTGAGAAATTAGTAATGTGCACAATACCCCACTAGCCAGTGATTTCAAGATATCCACGACTTACTCCCTGTAATTATAACTTTTGAAAATAATTTAAGGTATTGTAAAACAGTTGATAAAAAGAGAATGACTCACATTGCAGATTTATATGGGCAGAGCTTAGCCTACTGATTACCCTTTTGACCTAAATTAAATAACATGCATACGAACTAGGTCAGTAACTAATACAGCATTTACGATAACTCACGAGATTAAACCCTCACAACGAATGACAAAGTGCGATACTTAAACATCCATCGAATTCACGACGAATGACAAAGCATAAACCCTAATGTGGGCAGCACTTAAACATCCATTGGATAGTTTTAATCAATCGGACATTGAATCGTAGCAGCGATCGAGTTAATACCCGGTATCGGAGCAGCGCCTCGCTAATATTGAAAGTAATTTCGACTTTAGGACAGTAGAATTTCGTTTTTGAACTTTGGTTTCGACACCAACGGACTGCTCAGGAGCCAAGCTATTTATAGCTGAAAATTGGCTCTGTCGCGGCCCGCGTAAATCATCCATCATACCTTACGCGGCTCGCGTGGCCGCCTAGTCTATGCGTAGGTTTGATTGGTCACGAGTATGTATGCCAGCTGGTCAACACGTGGATCCGGAACACTTATCCGGTCAACTCAACATTGACGCGACCCGCGTAAGCTTCCCTTAAGGCTTACGCGGCCCGCGAGAGGACCAAGATTCTGAATTTCTTGATTTTTAACATGGATTAGGGTTTCAGGGGTCCGGGTTTTCACTTACGGGTAAATTTGGGACATTTTTGAGAGTCCTTACAGAATGAGGATCCCAAAGGTAAAGGCAAGGAAATAGAAATTGGGGAAAATTCCAGGCAAAACCCGGAAATGCCACCCTGGGAAGAACTAGATCATAAATTAGCACTTAATGACCTCATCGGACCTATCGGTGAAAACCTCTTTAATTACCCAGCGGAAGCGCAACTTCCAGTTGACCTAGAGCCCGAAATCCCAGATCCTATTATCCACACCCAACCTCTACCAGCAGAGTTAGAAGAATGGTGGACCACAAACTGGCAGTTCCAGAATCTCCTTAATAACCCTAATACATTTTTCCCTCAATTTGACCCTGAACCTCCACTACATCCACCAATGAGCATGGAAAATTTGGCGGAACTCTGTCATTATGGAGAGAAGCTGATTGATGCAGGGAATCGAGTCAGGGAAGTAGGAGAAAGAATCTCGTGGAAGTACGATGAAAGAGAACGTCGTTTCTGAAAAGCCAGCTGATGGGATAGAGTGTGGTTGTAGGAATGTGTGTTTAATAAAAAATAATATAATCATAAAAATATAATTATGTGTAATAACTTAAGAATAAAAACTTTGTAAGATAACCAAGTTTGTACGGATGCCTATTATATATAAAATATCGAAAGTCGAAAGATCGACAATTTTGGCTATACTTGTTAACGTGATTATGTACAATTATTTTGTTATGTTGGTTATTAATTATTTTATACTAATTACTTATATAAATTAATTACCAGATGGCACACGCTGGTAATGAAACCGATAATGAACTTAATCAATCCGAGCATAACAATGAAGATCAATTTCTGAATAGGCAAGATATCGAGAATATCGTTACTCAGGGAATAGCCAATGCTATTCCAGCAATACTTGCTGCTGCTCGAAATCCCGTTGAACATCAACAAATTATTCCTAGCAAACGCACACACGGTGACAATTTCAGTAATAGTGTAAACGGAGGCGGCAACAACAACAATAACAACAATGATGGAATGCAAGCCCCGCTCCTTAAAAGAATGAAAGATGCAACGCCTGGTTGCACTTACAAAGAATTTCTGGCCTGTAAACCAGTTGACTTTGCAGGCAATGAAGGGGCAACTGCGGCACTGCGTTGGTTGGAGAAAACCGAAGCAGTAATTATGATAAGTAAATGTGTTGAGGAAGACAAGGTCATGTACGCGTCGCATCTGTTTAAAGAAGGGGCGCTAGAATGGTGGAATACAGTACTTCAAGCCAAAGGAAGAAATATGGCCTATGCCATGAGTTGGGAAGAATTTAAGCAGCCAGTGGAAAGAAAATTTTGTCCCGAGTATGAAAAGGAACAAATGACAAATAAGTTCCTGAACCACCGGATGGTGGATGTAGACTGTTGAGGGTATACTTCGACATTCTTCGAGTATGCGAGAGTGGTACCAACCCTGGCTTCGCCAGAACCGGTACTTATTTCCCGTTATATTTGGGGATTGATTGGCGAAATTCGAGATATCGTTAAAGCTGCGAGACCTCACACAATTGACGATGCTGTGGAATTAGCTAACACCCTAACTGACGGACTGGTACGCACAAGAGAAGAAACCCGGAAAAAGGAAATGGCCCAAAAGATTACCCAAGGATTCCGTGTGGGTAATCGTAGCAATTTCAAGAAAAAGGGAACCGGGCAATCTTCCACTGTTCCATTTTGCAATGCTTGTAAAAGGAAGCATTTTGGAAGATGCAAAGTGTATTGCAATTTCTGCAAAATCCCGGGGCACCAAGAGGAAGATTGCAGGAAAAAGAAAGCAACAATCTGCTACAACTGCGGAGAAGCTGGACATTTTAGGCCAGACTGCCCTAAATTGGCCAAACCAGCTGACAACAAAACCAAACCTGCAGAAGGAGCTACCAAGAGAAATGCAAGAGCCTTCCAGTTAACTACTCAGGAAGCAGAACTAATTCCGGACGTAATAGCTGGTACGTTCCTAGTTCACAACGTTTATGCAAAAGTATTATTTGACTCTGGTGCAAACCAAAGTTTTATAAATACTTCATTCTGCCAAGCTCTTAATCTACCTTTAACCAAACTTAGACAAATTTTTACGGTAGAAACGGCAGATGGAAATTCTGTTAACATAGATAAGGTTTTGCAAGAAGAAAAGATAGAACTCTTAGGCCACAAATTCTCTGCAAACCTATTACCTATGAAGTTAGCCGAATTCGATGTTGTATTAGGAATGGATTGGTTAGTAGCCAACCATGCTCGAATTCTTTGTGATAAGAATTCCATAGAAATACATACACCCACTGGAGAATTAGTGTTAATTACAGGAGATAAGCCACGAAAGCCATTGAAATTCATTTCGGTAATGAAGTTGGCCAGTTATTCAAGAAAACAAGAAGTAGTATATATGATTTCAGTAATCATTAACACTAAGGGTAAAGAACTCAAAGAAATTCCAGTAGTATCAGAATACCCATAGGTATTCCCAGAAGAACTACCTGGATTACCACCTGATAGGGAAGTAGAATTTAGATTCATCTAATTCCTGGAACTACACCGATAGCCAAGGCACCTTATCGGTTAGCACCCACCGAAATGCTAGAATTGAAAAAGCAATTAGATGAATTACTAAGCAAAGGATTCATACAACCTAGTTCATCCCCGTGGGGAGCTCCAGCATTGTTTGTAAAGAAGAAAGATGGTTCGATGTGAATGTGTATCGATTATAGGGAATTGAATAAGGTTACAATTAAGAATCGATACCCATTACCTAGGATTGATGATCTTTTTGATCAACTCCAGGGAGCTAGATATTTTTCTAAGATAGATTTACGCTCTGGATATCATCAATTGAAGGTAGAAGAAGAAGACATACCTAAAACTGCTTTCAGAACTAGGTATGGTCATTACGAGTTTACAGTCATGCCCTTTGGGTTAACAAATGCTCCTGCAGCATTTATGGACATGATGAATAGGATCTGTAAACCGTACCTCGATAAATTCATAATAGTCTTCATCGACGATATACTTATTTACTCCAAAAGCCAGGAGGAGCATTGTGAGCACTTGCATGCACTCTTAACTTTGTTAAGAAAGGAACAACTTTACGCCAAATTCTCGAAGTGTGAATTTTGGCTACAAGAAGTGCAATTTGTAGGTCACATGGTAAATCATGAAGGTATTCACGTAGATCCTGCTAAGATAGAAGCGATCACCAAATGAAAGGTTCCGCAATCAGCTATGGAAATTAGAAGTTTTATAGGGTTAGCTGGATACTATAGACGGTTTATTAAGGATTTTTCCAAGATAGTTGTACCATTAACTAAGCTAACCTGTAAAGCAGTTAAGTTTGAATGGGGACCCAGGCAAGAAGAGGCCTTTAGAATCTTAAAATAGAAATTAACAAATGCTCCAATTCATGCCTTACCAGATGGAACAGAAGATTTTGAAGTATACTGTGATGCTTCAAAACTAGGATTAGGATGTGTGCTTATGAAACGTAAAAAGGTAATTGCGTATGCATCAAGGCAATTGAAAAAGCACGAAGAAAATTATACGACTCATGACTTAGAATTAGGATCCATAATTTTTGCCCTTAAGATTTGGAGACACTATTTGTATGGAAGTAAGTTTACTGTCTACACAGACCATAAAAGCTTAAGATACATATTTGGTCAAAAAGAATTAAATATGAGGCAAAGGAGATGGATGGAAATCCTAAGTGACTACGACTGCGATATTCAATATCACGAAGGAAAAGCCAACGTAGTTGCTGATGCTTTAAGTCGTAAGTATCATGAGAAACAACGACAAGTTCGTGCTCTTATATTAAGTTTACAATTAGACTTAATGGAACAACTGAAAAGCATTCAAGAAACAACAATCAAGGATGATGCTGAAGGAATGAAAGGACGAGTAAAGGAATTGGAACAGGGAAGTGATGGAATTTGGAGATTCCACAAAAGAAGGATTTGGGTACCTAAACAGGGAGAATTAAGGAATAAAATATTAGAAGAAGCCCATAAATCTAGGTATACTATGCATCCTGGTAACAATAAAATGTACCAAGATTTAAGAAATAACTTCTGGTGGATAGGAATGAAAAAGGACATAGCTAGATATGTTTCTAAGTGTCTTACTTGTTCACAAGTTAAGGCAGAACACCAGAAACCTTCAGGTCTACTACAACAATTAGAAATGCATGTATGGAAATGGGAACTTATAACTATGGATTTTGTTACTAAGTTACCCAAAACCAGAAAAGGTAATGATGCGATTTGGGTAATTGTGGATCAATTAACCAAATCAGCTCATTTTCTACCTATGAAAGAAACCTTTAGCATGGAAAGGTTAGCCAAGTTGTATGTAGATGAAGTAGTATCCTTACATGGAGTCCCACTTTCCCTTGTATCAGATAGGGATAGTCGTTTCACTTCCCACTTCTAGACAAGTTTCCAGGAAGCAATGGGAACTCGACTAAATTTAAGCACCGCATACCACCCTCAGACGGATGGACAAAGTGAAAGGAAAATCCAAACCCCGGAAGACATGCTTAGGGCATGTGTGATAGATTTTGGTGGAAACTGGGATGACCACCTACCCTTAATTGAATTCTCCTATAACAATAGTTATCATTCAAGCATCGAAGCTGCCCCGTTCGAAGCACTGTATGGACGAAATTGTAGAACTCCAGTCTGTTGGGCAGAAATAGGAGAAAGTCAATTATCAGGTCCTGAAATTGTGCAAGAGACCACCGACAAAATCACTCAAATCAAGGAAAGACTAAAAACGGCTCGAGATCGCCAGAAAAGTTATGCAGATAATCGACGTAAGCCGTTAGAATTTCAAGTTGGAGACAAGGTACTTTTAAAAGTTTCTCCTTGGAAAGGAGTAGTTCGGTTTGGTAAGAGAGGAAAGTTAAGTCCAAGATACGTAGGACCATTCCTAGTAATCCAACGTATAGGACCGGTCGCATATCGCTTACAACTACCAGAGGAGCTAGCTGGAGTACATGACGTATTTCATGTATCCAATCTCAAGAAATGTCTATCTGACGAATCCTTGGTAGTACCTATTCAAGAAGTAGAGGTAAATGAAAAATTAAATTTTGTTGAGAAGCCATTACAAATAGAAGACAGAAAGATTAAGTTTCTCAAGCACAAGCGACTTGTGCTAGTCAAAGTCAAGTGAGATTCAAAAAGAGGACCCGAATACACTTGGGAGCTGGAATCGGAGATGAAGCGAAAGTATCCTCACTTATTTCAATAAATCTCGAGGACGAGATTTTAAATAAGGTGGGGAGGATGTAAGGACTCTAAAAAATGTCCCAAATTGACCCATAAGTACAAACCCGGACCCCCGAAACCTTAATCTATATCAAAAATCAAGAAATCAAGATTTCTGGTCTTCAGACGGGCCGCGTAAGAGTAAGCATAGTCTTACGCGGGCCGCGTCAACTCTAAGTTTGACCGGATAAGCGTCCAGATCCATGTGTCACACACGTGGCATGCCTACCGATGACACGCTAGCCCTAATCTACGACTAGACCTCCACGCGGGCAGCGTAAGGGTCAAGCAAAGGTTCACGCGGGCCGCGTGAGACCCAAATTTCACCTATAAATAGAACGGGTCATGAGCAGTTCACTGATGTCGAAAACATTTCACAAAAATGAAGTTTGGCTGCTCAAATTCGAAATTTACTTTTATAATAGCAAGGCGCTGCTACGATACAGGGTATTAACTCGATCGCTACTACGATTCAATGTCCGATCGATTGAAACTATCCGATGGATGTTTAAGTGCTGCCCACATTAGGACCATACTTTGTCTTTAGTCGTGAATTCGACGGATGTTTAAGTATAGCACTTTGTCATTCGTTGTGAGGGTTTTAATCTCGTGAGTTATCGTAAATGCTGTATTAGTTACTGACCTAGTTCGTGTGCATTGTTATTTAAATTTGGTTACAAGGCTAATCACTAGGCTAAACTCTGCCCGTTTAAATCCGCAATGTGAGTCATTCTCTTTTATCAAAAGTATTTTACAATACTCCATTTTCAAATGTTATAATTACAGGGATTAAGTCATGGTTATCTTGAATCACTGGCTACTGGGGTATTGTGCACATTACTAATTTCTCACAGTTAGGATAATAAATCCTAACCGTGATAATCATCACCACTTGGGGAAAGACCCAATAGTGGTATAACCATCGTCACCAGGTGACACGGCGCCAGATAAAAATAAGATAGAATCCATTGTAATCGCTCTTATGCTGTAATTTATAACTATGTGTCATTTTATTAAATTGAGTGACTCGCCAGTATTTCCCCGCTGATATAATATTTTTAAAAACATGTTTCAGGCGACCTGCTGTAAATCAAGGAAAACGTGCTACGGAGCACTAACAAGCTTGAAGAGGTGGCCCAGTTAAAATGAATAAATATGTTTTATAAATCAGGGAATTTCCTAGTAAAATTCCTCTATTGTAAATTACGGGGTTTATCCCGAATTAGGAAATAAAATAATCGGGCATTTTCAAGTTTAAAAGATCATGTTAAATCTTCCGCTATCGCATCAATTAATAAATACCACGGGTTCCTGTCCCGCGGCTCCTGACCGAGTCAAACCGGGGCTGGGGCCGTGACAAGAACTGTCGCCGTTAATTCTGTTCTTCGTGATTGTACTCTTGAGCTCAACAATCACATCTTTCCGATCGATCTTATTCCGATGCAAATCGGAAGTTTTGACGTCATAGTAAGTATGGACTTTTTTTCGCGAAAACCATGCTGAAGTTGTGTGCTTCGATAAGATGATTCGATTCTCGCTCGCGAATGGTGATTTATTGTGTGTTTATGGCGAAACTGCTTCGAAAGGTCTCAAGCTCATATCATGTGTCAAAGCTAGCAAGTATCTCCGCAAGGAATACAAAGCTTTCTTGGCTAACATTGTAGTAGCGGAGAAGGAAAAGAAAGGAAAGACAGAGGTGGAAGACGTTCCTGTGGTTCGTGAATTTCCTAATGTTTTCCCTGACGATCTTCTAGGTTTACCACCAAGTCGTGATATCGACTTTCGTATCGACCTCATTCCTGGAGCTAACCCTATCGCCAAAGCTCCTTACCGACTCGCACCGTCCGAAATGCGTGAACTCTCGAACCAACTCCAAGAATTACTTGAGAAAGGCTTCATTCGCCCGAGCACCTCTCCTTGGGGCGCGCCAGTCCTTTTCGTTAAAAAGAAGGATGGGTCGTTCAGGATGTGCATCGACTATCGGAAACTAAATAAGTTAACTATCAAGAACCGTTATCCCCTGCCTCGCATTGATGATTTGTTTGACCAGCTACAAGGCGCTACATGTTTTTCGAAGATCGACCTACGCTCAGGCTATCACCAACTACGCATTCAAGAGGAGGATATACCCAAAACCGCGTTTCGCACTCGCTACGACCACTACGAATTCGTTGTTATGCCTTTTGGTTTAACCAACGCACCTGCGGTTTTCATGGATCTGATGAATCGCGTGTGTAAACCATATCTCGACCGTTTCGTCATCGTGTTCATTGACGATGTCTTGATCTATTCCAAGTCGAAAGCCGAACACGCGCAACATCTACGTTTGGTTCTCGAGCTACTCCAGGGAAATCAACTCTATGCCAAATTCTCCAAGTGCGAATTCTGGCTGGAGGAGGTTCAGTTTCTGGGTCACATCGTAAATAGTCAGGTATTCACGTCGATCCTGCGAAGATTGAAGCCGTTAAGAGTTGGATTACACCTAAGAACCCGTCTTACGTCCGTTCTTTTCTCGAACTAGCGGGCTATTATCGATGATTTATCGAAGGATTCTCAAGGATCGCTGTGCCGCTCACCGCTCTCATGCATAAAGACAAGCCTTTTATTTGGGGAACTGAACAAGAGTCTGCTTTCCAAACCCTCAAGCACATGCTTTGCAATGCTCCTGTTCTAACATTGCCCGACGGAAACGACGATTTCATTGTCTATTGTGATGCTTCCAACCTTGGTCTTGGTTGTGTTCTCATGCAACGGGACAAGGTCATAGCACACGCATCTCGTCAGCTCAAAATCCATGAGAAGAACTATACAACCCATGATCTCGAGCTAGGCGCAGTTGTTTTTGCGTTAAAGATTTGGCGACACTACCTATATGGTACCAAGTGTACAATCTTCACCGATCATAGGAGCCAACAACATATCTTTGATCAGAAAGAACTTAATATGCGTCAACGCCGATGGGTAGAACTTCTCAACGATTACGACTGTGAGATTCGTTATCACCCAGGCAAAGCAAATGTTGTTGCCGACGCACTCAGCAGACGGAGCTATCTGCTTAGCACTCGTAACGTCCAAGCCCAATACGATCTCGAAACCCTCATCCGCGAAGCCCAGCATGCCTGCTTTAATGAACGCACTCTGAAGGAGGAAATAATCTACCACGATGGAGCCCAACTTATAAATAAGTCGAATGGGATATTCCACTTTCTGGACCGAATTTGGATCCCTAAACGGACAGAATTGCGACAGATTCTGATGGACGAAGCCCACAAATCCCGGTATTCCATTCATCCCGGTGCTGACAAAATGTACCAGGACCTTCGCTACAAGTACTGGTGGCCTAGCATGAAAAGGGATATTGCTCTCTACGTTGGAAAGTGCCTGACTTATGTAAGAGTCAAAGCTGAACACCAAAGGCCCTCTGGCTTACTCGAACAACTGCCTATCCCTATGTGGAAGTGGGAGAGTATAGCTATGGACTTCATAACAAAGCTTCCGAACACGTCATCAGGTCACGACAGCATCTGGGTTGTTGTTGACCTCTTGACTAAATCTGCTCACTTTCTGCCAATACGGGAAGACTACAAGGTAGAACGATTAGCCCGAATCTACACCAACGAGATCATTTGTAATCATGGGACGCCTCGCGACATCATCTCTGATCGTGATGCTCGGTTTACCTCGCGACTGTGGGAAACGTTTCAAACGGCTCTCGGTACATCGCTTAACATAAGTACCGTATTCCACCCTCAAACCGACGGTCAGACTGAAAGAACGATCTGTACTCTTGAAGACATGCTCCGTTCGTGTGTCATAGACTTCGGTGGTAATTGGGATACATACCTGCCATTAGTCGAATTCTCGTATAACAACAGTTATCATTCCAGCATTCAAATGGCAGCATTCGAGGCTTTATACGGAAGAAGATGTCGATCGCCTATTGTATGGCACGAGATCGGTCACTCGCAACTAACCGGTCCTGAGCTATTACAAGAAACGACTGAAAAAGTCCTCCAAATTCGAGACAACTTGTTGAAAGCCCGAAGTCGACAGAAAAGTTACGCTGATAGACGACGCAAGCCCCTTGAATTTGACGTTAGTGACTACGTACTCCTAAAGGTATCACCTTGGAAGGGTGTGGTCAGATTCGGCAAGAAAGGGAAACTAGCGCCTCGATACGTTGGACCTTTTAAGATTCTGGAAAGGATCGGAAAAGTCGCCTACAGACTCGAACTACCGGAGGAACTTAGTAACGTCCACCCGACTTTCCATGTGTCAAACCTCCGAAAGTGCCTGGCTGAGCATGATTTGATTGTATCTCTCGATGACCTTCAAGTAAATGAAACACTACACTTCGTGGAGAAACCTGTCGAAATCATGGATCGCCAAACCAAGCAGTTCAGACGCTGGCGCATTCCTATCGTGAAAGTCCAATGGGAAGGCAAACGAGGCGCAGAGTTCACTTGGGAACTCGAAAACGACATGAAGGCGAAGTACCCGCAGTTGTTTGTTACGGCTTCGGCCTAATTTCGAGACGAAATTCCCTCAACTAGGGGAGGCTGTAACACCCCGTGTTTCTGAAGTCAAAGTCAAAGTCAAGGTCAAAGTCAACGACCGATTTCGCGTGACTTGACTAGTAGTGAATTTCTTTTATGTGTTTATTTTAGCTGTATTATGTGGAGTAAGTGTCAATAATTACAACAATTGACGTGTGTTATTCGCTATTTAATCGACGTACGACTGTGAACTATAGGAAGTAACAATGCGATAAAGTCAACTAAACGCTAATCAATCTAATTTAATCAACATCGCATCGCAATCGCACTCGCAACTCGAATTACGCATTTTAGTTATTGTTATACGTGTGTGTGCCTTATGTGTTACTTGTGCATGTTTAAATTATGTTATGTGTGGTAATCAATTGAATCGCAATCGAAATAGTATGATAATTGGTAGAGAAGAGATAGCGCGAGATATGAGTAGTTGGGATCAAAAGTAATTTGACTAGGAAACTCTATCACATCGAATCGCTCGCAATCGTAATCGAAACAGCAAAAATCGTCGCGCCAAACACCCGAGCCAAGTGCCATCCGGCCGGATTGCCATCCGACCGGGCTGCCACTTGATCATGGTGCCAGGTTGCCATCCGACCGAGATGACATCCGACCGGACTGTCATCCGGGCGGGATGCCATCCGACCGACCTGCCCCTTTCCATTTTGGGAATCCTATAAATACCCCATGTCACTCTCATAGTTACCACTTTTGGCAACTGACGTCCGAACAGCTCGTGCACCTTACCTTTTCTTCGATTTCTCCCAATTCCGGTAAGATCTCGTCCTAAATCTTGCACTTCCTTAATCTATACGCACTCCTACACCTTTCTATCTTTTGAATCTTAACTTTTAACCGCGAAATCACTAGATTTGAGGTGTTCTAGGATGACGTCATCATGGTGTTCATATAAACTTCATGTTTTGGCCTCAACCCACCAAGAACAACTTAGATCTAACCAATTTCCACACAAGTAAACAAGGATCTTGCATAGATCTAAACACATTCATGGTGAAAAAGGATTGAAAGATGGTTTCTAACTTTCTTTCAACTCTTTTACACTCAATGCACTCAAAACCGATAGAATCAGACCTTGTTCTAGCCTTCTACTCATTCGCGGTGTTGTGCTAGCTCAAGACCAGGATTCTACTCACGAGACCACCGACTTCGGGTTAACCAAGAACAACCGTCTTGAATCGGTTAACTGGTCGAACTCGGGTGATTCCAGTTTGATCGGGTCACTTGGGTCAAGATGAGGTTCTGTTGATTAACACGTTGTCGAAACGTCTCGATAACATGACAAACAATCAAAACGACCAAGTGTAAGATGAACGGAACGACCAGGACGGAGTGCTATCCGACCGGACTACTGTCCGAACGGATAGCCATCAGAGCGGTCGGCTGTCTGAACGACCTACATCTTGGGTCCCACATTTAACCAATTTTATCTGAAGTATGAGTATTGAACGAGTTACTATCCGATCGGACTACCATCCGACCGAATTACCCTCGGATCATGAGATGCTTGGACTTTAACACTTAAATAATTTTTGACCTGTTCAACAACAGGGTTGCCACCCGCTCGGATGGACATCCGACCGAGTGACCGCCCCGCTGTGGATTTGTTCTCACTGAGTAATCTCGCCACTCGAGTCGCCGTCCGACCGGATAACCATCCAAGCGGATTGTCATCCGCACGACTGACCGTCCGATCGACCGACTTGAAAGGTAGAGATACTTCAATGTTTTCAAAATGCTACAACGAAAACTTCAAAGGTCAAGCCATCATACACAAACACATCATTCTCAAAGGAAGAAACAATCCACTCGAATAGTCGTCCGACCGGACTACCGTCCGACCGGATGACCATCCGAACGGGCTGTCATCCGCACGACAGGACCGTCCAATCGGATTACCATCCGACCGAACTGCTGTCCGAGCCACTTACACCTTGCATCGTTTTACGCATCACTTATCGTTATGCTATCGTTCTGATCAGGCTAACCCTACTCTCCAGCGCTCCCTTCAATCCATCATCGCTGTGAGTATACTCGATCCCTTTTTGCTTTGTGCACTTTTAGGTGTTACATAGGTTACTTATTCTAAATCACATCGAACACACTACGCAATACTTTTAACGCTAACCATTATCGCATGTTATACGTGACTTAATGAATGCTTGTTTGTTATGTTTACACATGGAATGTTGTCTACCTGCCTTAACAACGATAGTACTATTAGTTTGGACTCAGCACCCGTTCACTCGGGGGTTGTTAAGGACAATTATTTGCATGGATTACAGTGGTGATCATGTATTACGAACTGCCTCAGGCAGTTAACCCGCAGTCATTGGTATCGATAGGTCTATGTCGATAACTAACATGCCTCATTTCACTCTGTGTACGTGCTGGTTATGCGTAACGCTTTCGAACTCTATATGCTATTATCAAACTTGTATGCTCACCTTTACACTATGTGTATTGACTGTTATTTTAACGTATGTGACAGGTGCTTAGGATGCTTATCTGCTAGGAATCCGAGGCTAGAATAAAGCTCTAGAGGCCAACAAATAGTTGTCTGTACAAATGAAATCAAGGGTCTCTAGAAGCAGATAAACAATTGCGCTATTTGAAAAATCTGAGTTGTCGGAATAGAACTATTTGCCTAGATTTTGTCTGTAATAATTTGTTTACCTTTTGAGACATGGTATGGGACATGTTACTTTAAATTGATTGGTAATGATAATTGTTATGGAAACTTCTGGACAATCTGTTTCGCTCAGTGCCATGCCCCGATGTTTCCGCCATTGGTTGGGGTGTGATTATATCTTTTACATACGCAACTGTTAGGTGTATGCCCACACCCCGTGCTTAAGTCGTGGTCATTTCAAATTAATGAGCCGAGGATGTCCAGGACACGGTCATTAACCCCCCAAAGGCTTTGCATCAAACAAAACAGATTAAAACAGGTTATGCAATTTATTAATCACAATCCGATTAAATGATTTCATACCCAACCAAGTGGTATTATTATAATACCGTATCCCAAGCCCGTATAAGGGAAAATAAGTTAAAAGTATTTACCTGAGCTAAATGAAATTTATTCTCAGGCGTATTTTCTAATCAGCAAGTACATGGAGCTTTTATTGGGCTCCTAATCTGGAACGAAGGTTTTAATAACCTATTAGATTCCTAACGGGTCTTATTTAAGTTATAACTTAGACCGGTTAGTTTTAAAGAAAGGTTTACGGTTCAAAATACAAGACTAAGCGAAGACCGGATTAGAACGTGAGTTTGACCCGAAAAGTATGAACACTTGTATAAAATGGGTAAACTAATCACATTCTGGATTTTGAAGTAAAAATGATAAGGTTTGACCCGTTTCGGCTAATTTATGTAAACTAGTTATATAAACCGTACCGAACGCGTATATGCATAACGGGTAACCGATTAAGTCATGAACAATCCAAGTTCTTCATGACCAGAGTCAAGAAGTCGGTTTCAATCCTTTCCACTTCATGTTGAGAACATAAGTTATCCTTGATCAATGCTACAAATTGTTCCCAAGACATGTTATAAAGCGGGATTTTCCCAGTGGCTTGAACCAACGATCTCCACCAAGCCAATGCTTCTCCCTTAAATGATTGTGAAACAAATTTCACAATATCCTGTTCTGCACAACCACTGATATCAACCACAGTATCCATATCATCTAGCCATGTCATACAGTCAATGGCTCCTTTTTCTCCTGTGAAGTCCCTTGGCTTGCAAGAGACGAAGTATTTATAAGAACAAGTCTTAACACGCGGTTCCTGATTAAGTACAATTTGCTTGGATGGGATACTTTTCCGATTCGACGAATGATGAGAATCGTCATTCTTTGATTCATGTGTTTTAGAAGGGGGCTTACTATGAGCCACAGATAGAGTGTTTGAGCAAGTATTACTTGGTTCTTTGAATTGTCGATCAATGGCTCTGGTGACAGCATTGTCTATCATTGCTTGTAGATCCGCACCCGTAACATTCATTCGGGTGTTATCATTTCTCTCTCTGGGATGACTGTTAACCTCTTCTGATTCAGACATACTGAAGCTCGATTTCTATTAAACAGTTGACAATAATTTATTCATAGGTTTATTATGGAATCAGCATTTTTGATGATTTATTAACCATGGTAAACATAGACCATAGTGGTTAATTTGTTATTATTAGGTTTATTTTGAAATTACCTTATAATTAATCCCAGTTATAAACTATTAAGGATATTGATGTTGGCACTAAGGGCTCAGTCACAAGGACAGTTTTAATTTATAAGCCATGATTCTTTAGAATCGAGGCATTTAGGTTTGAACATAGTTCATCACCTTTATTGACAGGGAGTCATAGACTACAACTGCCATTTGTCTTATTGGACAATTATTATGGCCCGTAGGCACATCATCACTAATGGATGTTTAAATCATTAGGTAAGAATAAGGAATTGGAAGAACCCAATATAAAGATGACAAGTGTGATTTTATCGTATCACTGTTGTCAGGAGTGCTAACATGTTTTCAGATGTTAACAAAGATTTATTTTCTTAAAAAGGAATTACCATCATGGCCATGTCTTAAAATGACATATGGGCTAGGTTTTTACCTTTAAGATTTTCTTTTAATATTATGGCAGATCATTTATAAAATGGAATGATATTTTGATTTGTTTCATATAATATATATATATATATATATATAATGACAATGAAATTTTAAACTAAAACATTCCATAAATTGAAAGAAGTACATAGCTGCCCTAAACGGGACTTTTAAATAAATAACATTGTCCACGCAGGGACATAAATAAGAAAGATAAGTCCACGCAGGGACCAAATATATAAATAAAATGTCCACACAGGGACTTAATTGAAAATAGAATTACAAAACAAACAAAAAAATAAGGATTTTTAATAATCCCTTTTCTTCTTCCCCTTTATAAGGTTTGCCAAACCCTTTAGTAGACCCCGGCAGCTCCTACGCTCCTCATTTACCTTTTGCTCCACCTCGTGCAACCGCTGAAGGATTTCCTGCTGCTGTGGTGGTTGGATTTGCAGCGGCTGCTGCTGAGGTTGGGGAGGTGGTGGGTATTGATACCCATATGCTTGTGTCGCAACCCCCGATCCCTGTTTCCCGGGGAACAGGCGGCCGCAAGCCAGTTTCGGTGGTATCGTGTATTGTCTAATTTGGCAGCGGAAATTTTCATCAGGACCGTAGTTAGGAAATGTTTATCAGAGTAAAATACAACATTTTCATAACATTAAACAAATGGGTTAAAACCCAAGTTCATAGTACACACGTTTTCATAGGAATAAATCCTATTTATTTAATAAAAACATTTATTTTATTTTTAGGTAACTTTATTGCCACTTTTCCAAGCCTTCAGTGCTGTCCAACTGGCTTCTATTTGGCTTTCACATTTTGTTACCTGAAACGCGTTTTAAAAACATTTGTCAGTGGGAAATACCGGTGAGTGAATTCCAGTTTAAATAAAAAGTCCCGGTGTACAGTATTGAGGGCGATCCCGCAATTATATTTGTTTTCAAGACATCACAATTAACATCCATGGTACTGTCGAACCCGACTTGTGGAAATGTTACTCCTTGACCAGGTGGTAACAAATTTGGTATACAAAACCCCAACATACTCATCATAATTGTATTCTTACAAATACTCAATAACTGTTATTCGCATGGAAAAATATTTAAGGTTTTGTAAAAACATTAAACAAAAAGGTTTACAAAAAGTGGATCAACTCACTTTGCTGTCTTAGATTTTCCGTAAGGGTTTCCCGGTGATAATCTATAATTTACACAAATGTACACGCGTTAGTATTAATAACCCATTTTAACATTAGTAATACCCTCCCCGAGACGGTATTCCAATGACTACGTCGGGCAGAACCACGACAGCCATTACGGAACCCTATATCAATCGGGCAGCGTATCTAATACGTATCCAGGGGTTATAATACTTACAACGGAGCAGAACTTCGCTAATTAGGGGGTATAATACCCGAGTATTATGCCTAATATTCAGAAATTAAGATTGAGAAATGAATTTTGAACAATTTCTGGTTGAACACGATGGCTCCTTTATATAGTTGTTGATCTTGACTCTCTCACGGCCCGCGTAAGAGTAGGCAAGGGCCTACGCGGCCCGCGTCAATCCCCGGTCAAAGCGTAGCTCGTCCGGATCACCAACTAGACTTGACACGATGATGACACGTGTCATCACCGGGCTGCGCCACATTTTGGGACTCTCGCGGCCCGCGTTAACTAATGGGGGGTCTTACGCGGCCCGCCTGAACTTAAGAAATCAAACGAAATCAGGTTCCAACCTGTATACCGCCCGCGTAAGGTTGGGGTAGGGTCCTACGTGGCCCGCCTCAGTCCAAAAGTTAAATTTTTATTTATTTTTAATACTATTTGATGTATTTGAGGCCCGTATTCGCGTATGGGGTGTATTTTGGGACATTTTGGGATATTTTAATATATATATTAGGGTGTCGGAAAATAATCAAGAGTGTCCGTTTATTTAGGATTGTTATATCCTCCCCACCTTGTTTTAGAGCTCGTCCTCGAGATCTACTGGAACAAGTGTGGATATTTCCTTTGCATTTCAGATTCAAGCTCCCATGTGTATTCAGCTCCTCTTTTGGAGTTCCACTTTACTTTGACCAGAACTAATCTCTTATGTTTGAGATTCTTGACTTTCCAGTCTTCGATCTGTAGAGGCCTTTCTACAAATTTGAGTTGTTCATTTACCTCTATATCCTTAAGAGGTACTATTAGCGATTCATCGGCTAGGCATTTCTTGAGATTAGATACATGAAACACATCATGTATTCCTGCCATTTCCTCTGGCAGTTGTAGCTGATAGGCTACAGGTCCTATTCTTCTAATAATCTCAAAAGGTCCAATATACCTGGGACTTAGCTTTCCTCTTTTGATGAATCTTACCACTCCTTTCCAAGGAGAGACCTTCAACAATACTTTGTCTCCTACTTGAAATTCTAATGGTTTGCGTCGATTATCGGCATAACTCTTCTGTCGATCCCGTGCTGCTTTCAGTCGTTCCTTGACTTGAAATATCTTGTCGGTTGTTTCTTGTACTATCTCAGGTCCAGATAGTTGTTTTTCCCCAATTTCTGCCCAACAGACTGGGGTTCGGCACTTCCGTCCATAAAGTGCTTCGAATGGTGCATCATTGATACTTGTGTGATAACTATTATTATAAGAGAATTCTATTAAAGGTAAGTGATCGTCCCAATTACCTCCGAAATCAATTACACAAGCTCTAAGCATGTCTTCCATTGTCTGAATTGTTCTTTCGCTTTGTCCGTCCGTTTGAGGATGATAAGCTGTGCTCAGATTTAACTTAGATCCCATTGCTTTTTGGAAACTTGACCAAAAATGAGAGGTAAAGCGACTATCTCTATCAGAAACAATTGATAAAGGAATTCCATGTAATGAAACAATTTCACTTACATATAATTTAGCTAGCTGTTCCATACTGAAAGTTTCCTTCATTGGTAGGAAATGAGCTGACTTGGTTAGCCTATCTACAATCACCCAGATTGTATCATTACCTTTCCTTGTTTTGGGTAATTTGGTAAGAAAATCCATTGTTATCAATTCCCATTTCCACACTGGCATTTCTAGTTGTTGTAACAAACCTGAGGGTTTCTGGTGTTCAGCTTTAACTTGGGAACAAGTTAAACATTTAGAAACATAGGCTGCTATATCCTTCTTCATTCCTATCCACCAGAAATTCTTTCTTAAATCCTGGTACATTTTATCATTTCCTGGGTGCATCGTATACTTAGATTTTTGGGCTTCTTCTAATATACGATGACGTAAATTTCCTAATTTAGGTATCCACATTCTCTTTTTATGGAATCTCCAAATTCCATCTGTTCCTTGTTCCAATTCCTTAATAATACCTTTTAGTTTTTCAGTATCATCCTTGATTACTGAATCTTGTGCTTCTCTTATTTGATCATTTAAATCTACTTGTAGATTTAATTTAAGAGAACGTACCCTTTTTGGCTTTTCATGATACTTTCGACTTAAAGCATCTGCCACTACATTTGCTTTTCCTTCATGATACTGGATATCACAGTCATAATCGCTAAGCATCTCCATCCAGCGTCTTTGTCTCATATTCAACTCTTTTTGCCCGAAAACATACCTTAAACTCTTATGATCAGTGAATATGGTAAACTTACTACCATAAAGGTAATGTCTCCAAATCTTAAGGGCAAAAATTATAGCTCCTAACTCTAGATCATGGGTTGAATAATTCTCTTCATGGTTCTTAAGTTGTCTAGATGCGTAAGCTATAACCTTTTGACGTTGCATTAATACACATCCATAACCTAACTTAGAAGCGTCACAATAGATTACAAAGTCTTCAGTTCCTTCTGGTAACGCTAGTATGGGTGTATGGGTTAATCTTTGCTTAAGAATTCTAAAAGCTTCTTCTTGTTTTGGTCCCCTTTCAAACTTAATAGATTTACAGGTTAACTTAGTTAAAGGAATGGCTATTCTAGAAAAATCTTGAATAAATCTTCTATAATAACCGGCCAATCCTAGGAAACTTCTAACCTCGGTTGGTGACTCAGGGGTTTTCCATTTAGTAATCGCCTCGATTTTTGTGGGATCCACATGAATTCCTTCATGGTTTACGAAATGTCCAAGAAACTGTACCTGTTCTAACCAAAACTCGCACTTTGAAAATTTAGCATAAAGCTTTTCCTTTCTTAATAGACTTAAAAGTGCGTGCAAATGTTTTGCATGATCTTCCTTATTTTTAGAATAAATTAGAATATCATCTATGAAGACAATTATGAATTTATCCAAATATGGCTTACATATTCGGTTCATCATGTCCATAAATGCTGCTGGGCCATTGGTTAAACCAAATGGCATGACAGTAAATTCATAATGACCATACCTCGTTCTAAATGCGGTCTTAGGAATGTCCTCTTCCGGTACCTTTAATTGATGATATCCTGATCTTAAATCGATTTTAGAGAAAATCGAGCTCCTTGCAGTTGATCGAACAGATCATCGATTCTCGGTAATGGGTACCGATTCTTAATCGTGACTTTGTTCAATTCACGGTAATCAATGCACATACGCATTGATCCGTCCTTCTTTTTAACGAACAGTATCGGTGCTCCCCATGGCGATGAACTTGGTTGTATAAATCCTTTTTCCAGCAATTCATCTAATTGTTTCTTCAATTCCTGCATTTCTGCAGCTGCCAAACGATAAGGTGCTTTGGCAATTGGTGCTGTTCCTGGTAGCAGGTGAATTCTGAATTCAACTTCTCTATCCGGTGGTAGTCCTGGTAATTCTTCTGGAAAGACATCTGAAAACTGGGACACTACTGGAATGTCCTTTAGTTCTTTTCCTTTAGTGTTAGCGATTATAGAAATCAAATACACTATAGAACCTTTTCTTATATAACTTGCAGTTTTCATCACAGAGATGAATTTAGTGGATCTAGAGGGTTTATCTCCTTTAATTGTGATCGTTTTACCTTTTGGTGAATTTACTTGGATTGACTTTTGATCACATAAAATACTGGCTTTATTGGCTATTAACCAATCCATTCCTAATACAACATCAAATCCCGTCAGATTCATTGGATAAAGGTTTGCCATAAACTTTTGGTTTAAAATTTCTATTCTTGCTCCCTGCAAGATTCCAGAAATCCTAACAGTTTCTCCATTAGCTGTCTCTACTAGACATTCTTGTGGTAGTTTAGTAAATGACTGATTTAGAAGTTTGCAAAACGAAGTATTAATAAAACTTTGGTTTGCACCAGAGTCAAATAATACCTTAGCAAAGACATCATTAACTAAAAACGTACCAGCTATTACGTCTGGAATCATCTTGGCTTCATCTGTAGTCAGAACGAATGCTCTAGCATTTTTAGTGTTCCTGTTGTTCACAGCTGGAGCCAATTTCGGACAGCTTGTCTTAATGTGGCCTTTTTCTCCACAGTTGTAACATAGTCCATTACTGGATTTTCTCCTGCAATCTTCTTCCTTGTGTCCTGGCATCTTGCAGAAATTGCAAAGAGTGGAGCATTTTCCCGAATGCTTTTTCTTGCAGACCTTGCAGAAAGGTGCAGAGGTAGAACCCATATTCCTACGGTTGTAATTCCCAGAACGGAATTCTTGAGTAAGCCTTTGGGTTAGGTTTCTCCTCTGGTCTTCTTCTCTAGTACGGATTAATTCATCTGTCAAGGTATTTGCTAGTTCTACAGCTTCTTCTATAGTTTGAGGTCTAGCTTCCTTGACTACATGTCTAATTTCTCCAATTAATCCCCAGATGTAATGGGAGATTAATACTGATTCAGGTGATGCGAGGGTTGGCACTATTCTAGCATATTCAAAGAATGTGGTAGTATAACCCTTACTATCTACCCCGGTCATTCTTAAGTTTAAGAACTTATTAGCTATCTGTTCCTTTTCATTGGGAGGGCATAATTTCCTTTCTACCATATTTTTAAATTCCTCCCATTCCATGTTGTATACCCTATCACTTCCTCTTGACTGGAGGATAGTGTTCCACCATTCTAAGGCTGAGTTTTTAAACATATTAGAAGCACACATTATTTTGTCTTCTTCAGCACATTTGCTTATTTTTAAAACAGCCTCAGTTTTCTCTATCCAGCGTAAAGCTGCAATGGGTCCTTCATTGCCCGAGAATTCTATTGGTTTGCAGAACCAGAATTCTTTGTAAGAACAACCATAAGGCATGGTTCTTCTTCTTTTGGGAATGGGCGCTTGAAGTACAGGGCCATTGTTCACGCTGTGTTCTGGTTCAATTGGTCGCTTACTGCTATGTTTACTTTTATTATTCGCTTCTTGAATCGTTTTAATAATAAATGGCATTGCATCTATGATTCCTTGTGCCACTATATGTTGAACGACACTATTATCCATTTGGTTTCCATTGTTATTGATGCTCAGATTCTCATTAACCACGTTAATGTAACTCTGGTTATCGTTATTCAGATTTCCTTGATTTCCTTCATCGGCCATCTGAATTTTAAACATTTACCCCGTATTAATATCACAAAATAATATTTAATATAGTCAATCACATGACACACATTTTTGCCAAAAGCGTCGATCGTTGCGACTTTTACTCTATTCATATACTATTATGCATCTATTACATACTAGTACTGAAATAAAAATTACAATACCAACAAAAATAGAATCACACTGATAGTAATAGGCATCCATACACACATATTTTTTTTATTATTATATTATTATTACTATTACCATCTCCTCCATCACATCTATGGATATGGATTCATCCAAAAATCCATATTGCGCTCATCGTATTTCCATACGAGTCGCTCTCCCACCTGTCACATTCTCTCGCTGCTTTCTAAAATTTCCTCACCAAATGTCCTAAGTTCTTGGACGTTTTCTGCACTCATTGGGGGTGCAGGTTCTAGGACTGGGTTCGGAATCTGGGGTGCGGGTTCCTGATATGGGGGTGAAAGTGCCTAAAATCGGTAAGGATCTTCTAAGATCTCCCTAACGTAGTCATCGTGGTAATAGGGATCTAAAGGGTCCATACCTGGGTAGGCTCCTATGTTCTGCATGGGGGTGTCTTCATGTATCGGGTAACGTTGCACGTAGTCCCTAACGTCGTCCCACCAGGGGTCGTAATTTGGGTCTAGGGGGTTTGGTGCTGGTACCCTAGGGATTTCTTTCGGATTGAAGTCATGCATCTCTACTTGGTTTTCAGGGTTTTCTATCTCCATGGGTTGGTCTGGGATTGGCAGTTGTGGTTGGGGTGCTATTATTTGCTCCAGATTTAGGTCAGCTGCAGTGGTTGCTAATATGCGGATGTTGGCTATACCCCTATTTATCATATCCTGGGCATAGGCATCTGTCTCTCTCTTAGCTACGGCTAGTACCCTCTGATCTTGCAACTTTTTCATACGCTTCCTACGCTTGTGTGCCCCTCTACTGAACCATCCCCTCTTTTTCTGAGGAAATGGCTCTTCTGACTGAGCCTTAAACACAAAGATTCCTTCTTCCATATCAGCAGAGTACCCTGAGAGGGCAGGCTGAGAAGAGGAGGTGCCTTCGCTTCTAGGCGAACCAGACAATTGACGGTATGCGTCAGATGGTCCTTGGTCACTCATACTGTAAACTAACAGATAGTCAAATAACACATAACAAATAAATACAGTTATGCACGTATTTCCGTAATTTATTTCCTAACACTTTACATTTTGATGTCAGCAGAACACCTCTGTGGCTGAATCAGTGGCTTAGCTCTGATACCACCTCATTTCGCAACCCCCGATCCCTGTTTCCCGGGGAACAGGCGGTCGCGAGCCAGTTTCGGTGGTATCGTGTATTGTCTAATTTGGCAGCGAAAATTTTCATCAGGACCGTAGTTAGGAAATGTTTATCAGAGTAAAATACCACATTTTCATAACATTAAACAAATGGGTTAAAACCCAAGTTCATAGTACACACGTTTTCATAGGAATAAATCCTATTTATTTAATAAAAACATCTATTTTATTTTTAGGTAACTTTATTGCCACTTTTCCAAGCCTTCAGTGCTGTCCAGCTGGCTTCTATTTGGCTTTCACATTTTGTTACCTGAAACGCGTTTTAAAAACATTTGTCAGTGGGAAATACTGGTGAGTGAATTCCAGTTTAATCAAGTTTAAATAAAAAGTCCCAGTGTACAGTATTGAGGGCGATCCCGCAATTATATTTGTTTTCAAGACATCACAATTAACATCCATGGTACTGTCGAACCCGACTTGTGGAAATGTTACTCCTTGACCAGGTGGTAACAAATTTTGTATACAAAAACCCAACATACTCATCATAATTGTATTCTTACAAATAATCAATAACTGTTATTCGCATGGAAAAGTATTTAAGGTTTTGTAAAAACATTAAACAAAAAGGTTTACAAAAAGTGGATCAACTCACTTTGATGTCTTAGATTTTCCGTAAGGGTTTCCCGGTGATAATCTATAATTTACACAAATGTACACGTGTTAGTATTAATAACCTATTTTAACAATAGTAATACCCTCCCCGAGACGGCATTCCAATGACTACGTCGGGCAGAACCACGACAGCCATTACGGAACCCTATATCAATCGGGCAGCGTATCTAATACGTATCCAGGGGTTATAATACTTACAACGGAGCAGAACTTCGCTAATTAGGGGGGTATAATACCCGAGTATTATGCCTAATATTCAGAAATTGAGATTGAGAAATGAATTTTGAACGATTTCTGGCTGAACCCGATGGCTCCTTTATATAGTTGCTGATCTTGACTCTCTCGCGGCCCGTGTAATAGTAGGCAAGGGCCTACGCGGCCCGCGTCAATCCCCGGTCAAAGCGTAGCTCGTCCGGATCACCAACTAGACTTGACACGATGATGACACGTGTCATCACCGGGCTGCGCCACATTTTGGGACTCTCGCGGCCCGCGTTAACTAATGGGGGGTCTTACGCGGCCCGCCTGAACTTAAGAAATCAAACGAAATCAGGTTTCAACCTTTATACCGCCCGCGTAAGGTTGGGGTAGGGTCCTACGCGGCCCGCCTCAGCCCAAAAGTTAAATTTTTATTTATTTTTAATACTATTTAATGTATTTGAGGCTCGTATTCGCGTATGGGGTGTATTTTGGGTCATTTTGGGATATTTTAATATATATATTAGGGTGTCGGAAAATAATTGAGAGTGTCGGTTTATTTAGGATTGTTATAGCTGGGTACCCAGTTGGGTACGTAGCTGGATAGGGTCCAGGGTAGAGAGCGTTGTAGTTTACTGCCTCGAGGTACGGGTCAATGGCAGGGGCATTGTTGTAATTATAACCTGAATAAGCTTGTTGCTCGAACGGGTTGTACCCAGCTGCACCTGGGTAAGAAGGAATTGGGTTATCATAACCCATTTGTGGTGCAGGTGCGATTGGCGCAGAGTCGACTTCAGAAACTGGGTTTGAAGGCCCACCCATTTGCGGGTCTTCATACAGCGGTGGGTAGTTGTTGTTGCTGGAGTGTTGGGGGTGCTGAAGTGGAAACCCCCACGCACGGACATCCGTGCACCTCTTCTTCGCCTCGATGGTTCTGGAGGCAGTTGCTGCTCTAGCGGTGGTGGCGGCGGCGTGACCGCCTGAAAATGCGGATCCTCTGAGGGATCCTGCTGCTGTTGTGGAGGTGGGTTGTGAGGGGGAGTATACTCCCACTTGTATGTAGCCCATCTTTCAGGAAAAATGTGTGGGCCCTGTAAGGCGAACCATGGAAGGATGATCCGCTTGATATATCAATGGGATGCGTCGGCGTACCAGTCGGTGGTAGCTCGGGATCTGGATCCTCGTCCACATCCATATCCTGCATCTCAGGATAGTGGTCAGCCGGTACTAAAGGGTTTTGACCCTCTAGTTCTTCTATATGGATTGACGGGTTGAACCAGCTTTGAAAGTATTGGGTCGGGTCCTGGAAGGAACAGTGTGATCCCGATCGTTGTAACGGAAAAAAAGAATGATGCGAGCCTTGAGGTTCCTCGTCTTGATGTAGCCCGAAAGAATGTTGGTAGGATGGTGAGGAACTGAGTGAGACTAAGCGTCTCGCGGGCTCCAAGTAAGTTCTCCAGTCTTCGTAAGGACTAGAGCTAAAGGTTGCTGATGGAGTACGCCGGTGAGATGGCCCGGCTTCATTGTCGTGTCTAGCAGTCATTGGGGCTTTACCTCTTCCACCTCTACCTCTTACTCTTGGTGGCATTCTGTCTTTTGATCCTGTCAAAACAAAAAAAAAACCAACAAAAGACAAAAACAATTAAGATTAGGATTAATCCTAAGTCATTTGACTAGACTCGGAAGTCAAGGAATGTGCAACTGTGTCATTAAGATTAAACACAAAAGGCTAGTGTTTAATTCACTCAATGTTGGCTCTGATACCAACCTGTCACACCCCGATATTTCCACGTATTACCGGTGGGGAGTATCGTGACGTAGTTGATATCATCATAGTCAATTAATCACAGTTTAATGCACAGCGGAAGTCTAAAATAATATTACAAACCGAATTTGAAAAGTAACATAAAATATTACATAACGGTTGTAAGTGGATCCACAGGCGGATCTAAAACAGGAAATAACATTGTTCAACAGACTTAAAGTATCAAGAGCTTGCAAGACTCTTTAAGTAATACTCAGGAGTTCCAGCCCTTTTCGTATAGTACCCACACTTAATCTTTTTGAAAAATACGTCAGTTTACACTGGTAAATACAATTAACCGACTCCTTTGAAAAGTGTTTATAAAATTGGTTTGGATGCACAAGGCATAAAATATTTCATAACTTGGGACAATTATTAAAATAATATTGTATACAGATTTATATGTCTGTCGTCCATTCAGGGCCCGGTTAGAAGAGCCGAGACAATATTAATAGACACACCACTAATATAATCCCACGACGAGTTATCCTCAACAAGTGGTTATATCTTTTACATACGCAACTGTCAGGTGTATGCCTACACCCCGTGCTTAAGTCGTGGCCATTTCAAATGAACGAGCAGAGGATGTCCAGGACACGGTCATTACCCCCCCAAAGGCTTTGCATCAAACAAAACAGATTAAAACGGGTTATGCAATTTATTAATCACAATCCTATTAAATGATTTCATACCCGACCAAGCGGTATTATTATAATACCGTATCCCAAGCCCGTATAAGGGAAAATAAGTTAAAAGTATTTACCTGAGCTAAATGAAATTTATTCTCAGTCGTATTTTCTAATCAGCAAGTACATGGAGCTTTTACTGGGCTCCTAATCTGGAATGAAGGTTTTAATAACCTATTAGATTCCTAACGGGTCTTATTTAAGTTATAACTTAGACCGGTTAGTTTTAAAGAAATGTTTACAGTTCAAAACGCAAGACTAAGTGAAGACCGGATTAGAACGTGACTTTGACCCGACAAGGATGAAGACTTGTATAAAATGGGTAAACTAATCACATTCTGGATTTTGAAGTAAAAATGATAAGGTTTGACCCGTTTCGGCTAATTTATGCAAACTAGTTACATAAACCGTACCGAATGCGTACATGCATAACGGGTAACCGATTGAGTCATGAACAAGTTCCATAAGTTATTATACTTAAAATATGATATGATATCAGTAGGTTATCTTTCATTATGCCCAAACGAATTTAAAACCAAATTAAGTCCTGTAAGGGTATTTTGGTCATTTTATAGCTTAAAAAAAGTTAAATAGTAAACAGAGGTTCTTGTCTAAAATAATCAGTAAAAATATTTATTTCACAAGTTACATCAGTAAGATATCACACATATGTGAAATTTATCTTTTATGGCCAAACTATGCACCGTAGGGGCATTTTGGTCATTTCACTTATGTTTTTAAGGTTAAATTTGAAAATATGAGTTCAACTTACTGTTACAGTATAAAAATTTATTTATAAAGTCAGTAAGTAATAAATTTTAGGCGTTAAATATGGTTTTAAACCATACTACGCGCCTAATTAGCGTAAAAGTCGTTATTTGACGATATTTGAAATGTTTATAAAATTTTGAAGTCTTGATCAGTTTTAAAGCTTAAAAAATTTTATTTAACATATGAAATCAGTAGGAAAAGGTTCGGTATCAAAATGATATGTAAAACTCATTTTATTAGCGAAAAGGGCATTATCATCAATACCGAATTTACACTAGAACTCTATGTTATGATTAGTATAAAATTTGACAAAAATTTCCAAAAATCCCTAAATATTATATTTAATCAGTGGGTAGCAAGTTTGGTGCCAAAAATTGGGTTTAAATATGATTTATGCCAAAAATGCCATTTAATTAATAAAAAGCTTTAGTTTTACGATATCGTGCATAACTTTCATTCTAGTTCAGAAACGGATGTCAAATTTTTAGGACATGATTATAAGTCAGTAATGAAGACTTTTGTCCACTCACATTTTCAAAAATTTCGTTTTTAAATAAAAAGGACAAAATGATCAATTTTAAGCAAATAACGGAACATGCATGTAATCTACGATTTCTAAGGAACCATGTAGTATAACATCAGAGAGTTATACTAGCATATAATATGGTCCCAAAGGAACCCTAAGGCATAACTAAACTAAGCTAGATCGGGTCAGAACTGAAAGTCAAAGCAAAAGTCTACTTTTGCGACTTTCGGTTGCGAACCGAGCCTAAACTCATAATTGTCGGGTTGAACATGCTTAAACATGTTCTTATATTATTTACCAAGTTTTTTAAGTGTTAAAACATGTTCCATAACTTCTATATTATCAGTTATGAATTATTTTGTAAGAATTGATTCGTTTGACTTTTTGTTAAGTAGTTTGACCCGACAATTGACCAAGTAAATGTGATAATCAGTAGGTACCCTTTTAAGGGTTTATTACCTACATAATTACCAACTCATAGCCACTTTCAATTTGAATAATGGCTGGACCATTAGTGATTAATCACAAAGTCAAAGGGTAATTACGATAACTTTGACTTTCGGTCATTAAGCTAATGAAAACTTAACTATGGAAGCTAAGAACACTTACAATAGTCCTTAGCATGAAATTTGAACTAGAGAAAGCTTCCTTGAACACCAAGATGCTTCAGAGAGTGAGTTGGGAGTAAAATTTGAAGTGTGCAAATGAAGAACACAAGACATGGCCTTTATATAGGAAATTTAAGACTCCCAAGATCAATCCAGCTGTTCCTAGAGGTAATTCAGATGTTTACAAGTGTCCCTAGGGCAGTAAACCAGTTGCACAGACCTCGGTATCGAAAAACTAGCATGCAATGCCGGTGGACAGGCTGCAACATGCAGTTGTGCATGTTTCTGTCGCTGGCACTACTGTCGCCGCCCGCGTAGACCTTAAGGGATGTCTACGCGGCCCGCGAGGACCTGTAATTCCAGTAAAAAGTTTGCAATCTTTGCATTTTCAGTCCCTGGTCCATTTTAAGTTTATTTAACTTTCTTTTATTGAACTTATGACCCACATAGTTAACTTTCAAATGTCTTGGGTCATTATTTAACTTCGTTAAGCTCCCGGTTAGTTATGAGATCACCCGAAATGTACTTTCGTGCATTGAAACTCCACGAAATTATTATCCGATATCCATGGAAGCATAATAAAGTATTACAAAGTCTCGGGATTGTTAAAAGGTCACTCATAGGTAAGAATTAACATGTTGACACGTTTAACCCTTATGCTTTGTAAACTTTTGATCTTTTAGCACGAGCAGCTTTCCACGTTCGATAATTTATTTATGAAAGAATACGAACGTCGTGTGAGGTCATTCAGAGGCACAAGTTTGGCATGTTGACACTTTTAGTCCTTCTACATACATCTTTATATTGTTTGACAACTTAAGTCCCTCGAATTCAAATCATTACACGTTTAAAGTTCATGACACGTGTCTTCATAATATTGGACATGATTTTGTGAGGTGTTACAAGAAGACTGTTTGTTTTTTAACTTCTGCAAAATACCACCTAAAATTTAACACCTAAATTGATTTTTTTTTTACTTAAAACCAAACAGTTCTCATCAAATTTGACTTTAAATATAAGCTCATTTGACTCTCAAAAGTCAAATAAGGTAAAGTTACATAACAAAACCAATAATTTGACTGATCAACATACAACAAAACATACATAGCATCATACAGTGGATCATAAACCCCATCTCCCAAAATTCAGATGCTTTAACTACCAAATAGCAAAAAAAAAAAAAAAAAAAAAAAAAATCAACATATTAAATCAAATGTCAAAACAGCCAAACCCCCAATTTCATACCCTCAAATGTCAACCATTTCTGCTGACGGAAAATCTTGAAAAAAAGACCAACCATGTTTCTTTGTTTAGAGGAGGATGAATCTTGTGCTTTGCTTTTGAAACAATCAAAGAAATTAAAAGATAATTGTAAGATAGATTCAGTTTCTCTCTCTAAAAGAGAGAGTTGAGGTTGTATGGAGGTGAAGATGTACAGACAGTAGCTTGGCTTGGCAGGGGGTGTTTGTTTTTTGCTCGGTGTCCTGATCGGAAGCTGGTGACCTGATCGATTTCGGCTGTTTCGCTTTCGCCGGAGTCATCTTCTTTGTCTTCTTCATCGGAGTCGCTTTCACAACTTTAACAGCCTTCTTCGCCGGAGTAGCCTTCTTACGGCCGCCGGTGGTGGTGGCGGTAGCTCTTACTGTCGTGGTGGACTTCTTACCGGCCACTGGTGATTTTGATTTCTGCTATGGTGAAGAGCAGAGTTCTAGGGTTTTGTTTTTTGATATGTTTTTGAAAGAAGATGTCTAGAAGAGGGTTTTGTTTTTTACTAATATTTTGTTTCGATTTACCCCTATACATCCTTTACTTAAAAACTATTTTTACGTGCATATTTTATGTACACGTAGGTATAAATATGATTTGTTCTACATTCTGACGTAAACATTTTTATAGACGAGTCAGGTCACATATAATACGTTTTCGTTTAAAGAAACCATTTTTGCGTGCATATTTTTATGTACGTTTTGGTATAAATTCAAGTTTAACTACGTTTCGACGTAAACTTTTTTGGGAAATGATTCAGGTCAAATATAATATTTTTCGTGTTTATTTCATGTATGTTTCGTAAAGTTTGTTTCGAACCGAGTGGAGTTAAATTATGGTTTCTTTTTATCCCATTTTTTCGAAAGCTCTAATTAATCCCTTTCGATTACATGTGTAGATTTTCCTTCATACCCGTTACGTTTTCTATGTATGAGTTGGGTCACATATAATACGTTATGATTGTTCGATATGAATTTGATTTACTTTACGTTTGATCCAATCACAATGCTTATACATGTTACACTGAGTTCAAATGGATACGTCGAAATGTGTGTTTTCATATGGTTAATGCATCATATAAGGTTTGGACCACTACATTCAATGTTTATGATGTACCCGCGCCGCAACGCAGGCGGGTCTTAATCCTAGTTTTCTATAATTTGATAAGCTCTTTTTAAGTGTTTGGATTAGCTTATAGCTTATTTTCTATTGTTTGCCCTTACACAAATAAGTTTCTTCAAATAAGCTAAAAACCATCTTCAAATAAGCTTCTTCAAGTTAGCTTATATAAGCTAATAAGCATAAGCTTAAAAAGCTAAACCAAACACCAAGTTAAGCTTATTTTGTAAAAAAAAAAAAAAAAAAAAAAAAACTATAAGCTTTGTTAAAAAAGCTAGGCCAAACACCCCCTAAATATCATCCATCTCTTTTTATGTTATTTCTTTATACATAATAGAGTAAACTTTTGTTTTGCTCTAAGTCGTTTTGTCGTTCTAACGGTTTTACCCTAATACTTTAAAAATAGTCATTTTACTCCTTCATCTATTTAACTTATCTTCATTTTACTCCCCGTCTTTAACTATGTCTAAAATGTTTGTTAAAGATAAGGATATTATGGTAATTATATATATATGTATTTAAATTTAATTTTCATTTATAATTACCTCCAAAAATCCATTTCTATGTATATATACTCTCTCATCTCTTTCTCCCTCTAAAAAAAATTCTCTAGGCGTTACCATAAGGCATCAGCAACCACCACCGCCATCATTCTAACTCAACTGACACCATGGTTCATCAATCAACAACATGAATGGAGTAACAGATCTGTTTCGACAACGCCCCCGCTGTTCAGATTCATCACCATCGCTGACCACCACCTCGCTTCACCAGACCACCACCTATTATAGCCACTTTCAATTTGAATAATGGCTGGACCATTAGTGATTAATCACAAAGTCAAAGGGTAATTACGATAACTTTGACTTTCGGTCATTAAGCTAATGAAAACTTAACTATGGAAGCTAAGCACACTTACAATAGTCCTTAGCATGAAATTTGAACTAGAGAAAGCTTCCTTGAACACCAAGATGCTTCAGAGAGTGAGTTGGGAGTAAAATTTGAAGTGTGCAAATGAAGAACACAAGACATGGCCTTTATATAGGAAATTTAAGACTCCCAAGATCAATCCAGCTGTTCCTAGAGGTAATTCAGATGTTTACAAGTGTCCCTAGGGCAGTAAACCAGTTGCACAGACCCTGGTATCGAAAAACTAGCATGCAATGCCGGTGGACAGGCTGCAACATGCAGTTGTGCATGTCTCTGTCGCTGGCACTACTGTCGCCGCCCGCGTAGACCTTAAGGGATGTCTACGCGGCCCGCGAGGACCTGTAATTCCAGTAAAAAGTTTGCAATCTTTGCATTTTCAGTCCCTGGTCCATTTTAAGTTTATTTAACTTTCTTTTATTGAACTTATGACCCACATAGTTAACTTTCAAATGTCTTGGGTCATTATTTAACTTCGTTAAGCTCCCGGTTAGTTATGAGATCACCCGAAATGTACTTTCGTGCATTGAAACTCCACGAAATTATTATCCGATATCCATGGAAGCATAATAAAGTATTACAAAGTCTCGGGATTGTTAAAAGGTCACTCAGAGGTAAGAATTAACATGTTGACACGTTTAACCCTTATGCTTTGTAAACTTTTGATCTTTTAGCATGAGCAGCTTTCCACGTTCGATAATTTATTTATAAAAGAATACGAACGTCGTGTGAGGTCATTCAGAGGCACAAGTTTGGCATGTTGACACTTTTAGTCCTTCTACATACATCTTTATATTGTTTGACAACTTAAGTCCCTCGAATTCAAATCATTACACGTTTAAAGTTCATGACACGTGTCTTCATAATATTGGACATGATTTTGTGAGGTGTTACAAGAAGACTGTTTGTTTTTTAACTTCTGCAAAATACCACCTAAAATTTAACACCTAAATTGATTTTTTTTTACTTAAAACCAAACAGTTCTCATCAAATTTGACTTTAAATATATGCTCATTTGACTCTCAAAAGTCAAATAAGGTAAAGTTACATAACAAAACCAATAATTTGGCTGATCAACATACAACAAAACATACATTGCATCATACAGTGGATCATAAACCCCATCTCCCAAAATTCAGATGCTTTAACTACCAAATAGCAAAAAAAAAAAAAAAATCAACATATTAAATCAAATGTCAAAACGGCCAAACCCCCAATTTCATACCCTCAAATGTCAACCATTTCTGCTGACGGAAAATCTTGAAAAAAAGACCAACCATGTTTCTTTGTTTAGAGGAGGATGAATCTTGTGCTTTGCTTTTGAAACAATCAAAGAAATTAAAAGATAATTGTAAGATAGATTCAGTTTCTCTCTCTAAAAGAGAGAGTTGAGGTTGTATGGAGGTGAAGATGTACAGACAGTAGCTTGGCTTGGCAGGGGGTGTTTGTTTTTTGCTCGGTGTCCTGATCGGAAGCTGGTGACCTGATCGATTTCGGCTGTTTCGCTTTCGCCGGAGTCATCTTCTTTGTCTTCTTCATCGGAGTCGCTTTCACAACTTTAACAGCCTTCTTCGCCGGAGTAGCCTTCTTACGGCCGCCGGTGGTGGTGGCGGTAGCTCTTACTGCCGTGGTGGACTTCTTACCGGCCACTGGTGATTTTGATTTCTGCTGTGGTGAAGAGCAGAGTTCTAGGGTTTTGTTTTTTGATATGTTTTTTGAAAGAAGATGTCTAGAAGAGGGTTTTGTTTTTTACTAATATTTTGTTTCGATTTACCCCTATACTTCCTTTACTTAAAAACTATTTTTACGTGCATATTTTATGTACACGTAGGTATAAATATGATTTGTTCTACATTCTGACGTAAACATTTTTATAGACGAGTCAGGTCAAATATAATACGTTTTCGTTTAAAGAAACCATTTTTACGTGCATATTTTTATGTACGTTTTGGTATAAATTCAAGTTTAACTACGTTTCGACGTAAACTTTTTTGGGAAATGATTCAGGTCAAATATAATATTTTTCGTGTTTATTTCATGTATGTTTCGTAAAGTTTGTTTCGAACCGAGTGGAGTCAAATTATGGTTTCTTTTTATCCCATTTTTTCGAAAGCTCTAATTAATCCCTTTCGATTACATGTGCAAATTTTCCTTCATACCCGTTACGTTTTCTATGTATGAGTTGGGTCACATATAATACGTTATGATTGTTCGATATGAATTTGATTTACTTTACATTTGATCCAATCACAATGCTTATACATGTTACACTGAGTTCAAATGGATACGTCGAAATGTGTGTTTTCATATGGTTAATGCATCATATAACGTTTGGACCACTACATTCAATGTTTATGATGTACCCGCGCCGCAACGCAGGCGGGTCTTAATCCTAGTTTTCTATAATTTGATAAGCTCTTTTTAAGTGTTTGGATTAGCTTATAGCTTATTTTCTATTGTTTGCCCTTACACAAATAAGTTTCTTCAAATAAGCTAAAAACCATCTTCAAATAAGCTTCTTCAAGTTAGCTTATATAAGCTAATAAGCATAAGCTTAAAAAGCTAAACCAAACACCAAGTTAAGCTTATTTTGTAAAAAAAAAAAAAACTATAAGCTTTGTTAAAAAAGCTAGGCCAAACACCCCCTAAATATCATCCATCTCTTTTTATGTTATTTCTTTATACATAATAGAGTAAACTTTTGTTTTGCTCTAAGTCGTTTTGTCGTTCTAACGGTTTTACCCTAATACTTTAAAAATAGTCATTTTACTCCTTCATCTATTTAACTTATCGTCATTTTACTCCCCGTCATTAACTATGTCTAAAATGTTTATTAAAGATAAGGATATTATGGTAATTCTATATATATGTATTTAAATTTAATTTTCATTTATAATTACCTCCAAAAATCCATTTCTATGTATATATACTCTCTCATCTCTTTCTCCCTCTAAAAAAAATTCTCTAGCCGTTACCATAAGGCATCAGCAACCACCACCGCCATCATTCTAACTCAACTGACACCATGGTTCATCAATCAACAACATGAATGGAGTAACAGATCTGTTTTGACAACGCCCCCGCTGTTCAGATTCATCACCATCGCTGACCACCACCTCGCTTCACCAGACCACCACCTAACTCATCCTACACATTTTGTTCTCTCATGATTTAAACCTACATCTGTTTATCAGATTCGTTGGAGGACAGTATAATTTAAACCCAAACCACTAGATGGTCTGAACCCTGGATTGAAGCCCTAATTGTACCGTCTTCTACAACCCTAGATCGACCCCTGAATCGAAGCGCTACGGTGGTCTCTGGTGGTCAGATGATGTTAACGGTGGGGTGGGTGGGATGTTGAGGTGGTTGTCGGCAGGTGACAGTGGGTTGCTCAGGTTGTTGCTGCCAGCAAGTGATGATGATAGTGGGGTGGTTACAGAGGTAGAGAGAGAGAAAGAGAGAGAGATATAGAGAGATAGAGAAATAGAGATGGTGGTGGTTGGTTGGGATGGAGATGGTGGTGGCCGGCTCCGATTTCAGGTGGTGTCCGGTTGGGATGTTGATGGTGGTGGTCGGCTGGGATGGAGATGGTGGGGCTGGTGGTGATGGCTAGGGTTAAAAAGAGTGATTTAGTTTATATATATATATATACACACACACACTCAGATATTATATATGAAAAGACTTAAATGTCCTCACTTTTGTCAGTAAAATTACCAAAATACCCTTCTAGTTAACGGACTTAATGGATGGAGTTAAGGCTGGGGAGTATATTAGAGTAAAAGTACCAACACCAGGGAGTAAAATATCTGTTTTTAAAGCATTTAGTCAAAACCATTAAAACAACCTAATCACAGGGAACGACGTGGACATTATGACCGCCGCCCACAACAACTATAGATTGTATCATGGGCATGCGTTTATGATGATACCTTCGTGGAAGCTTCTTCGCAAACCTCCTAAGTGGCATCTTGTACCGCCGTTTGAACCAACGGCCCATAGGTCAAAACGGTCCAAATCAACAACGACTACCGAACCATCCGAGTCCGATGCTCGTACTACTATTAATCTAAACAATGAGTTCGAGGATTTTGAAGAACCGCAAGAGCTGCCACGACCGAAGGGTAGGGATAGAAGTAAGGCAGCTGCACAAGCACGAGACACGTCTTCTTCAACGCCATCAGATGACCCATCAAGGATGGATGATGTCGCAACCCCCGATCCCGAATCCCCGGGAACGGGCGGCCGCGAGCCAGTTTCGGTGGTATCGCGTATTGTCTAATTTGGCAGCGGAATTTTCATCAGGACCGTAGTTAGGAAATATTAGATCAGAGTAAAATACCACATTTTCATAATATTAAACACATGGGATAAAACCCAAGTTTGCAATACCCACATTTTCATAGGAATAAATCCTATTTTATTTAATAAAAACATCTATTTTATTTTAGGTAACTTTATTGCCACTTTTCCAAGCCTTCAGTGCTGTCCAGCTGGCTTCTATTTGGCTTTCACAGTTTGTTACCTGAAACGCGTTTTAAAAACATTTGTCAGTGGGAAATACTGGTGAGTGATCCCAGTTTAATCAAGTTTAAATAAAAACCGTTGTACAGTATTGAGGGCGATCTCGCAATTACATTTGTTTCCAAGTTTTATCAATTAACATCCATGGTACTGTCAGACCCGACTTGTGGAAATGTTACTCCTTGACCAGGTGGTAACAAATTTTGTATACAAAACCCCAACATACTCATGATAATTGTATTCTTACAAATACTCAATAACTGTTTAACATATAATTAATCGTATGAGGTTTTGTAAAAAATAATTTACAAAAAGGTTTACAAAAAGCGGATCAACTCACATTGCTGTCTTAGATTTTCTGTAAGGGTTTCCTGAGAATTATCTATTATTTACACAAAAGCACACGTGTTAGTATAATAACCCATTTTAACATTAGTAATACCCTACCCGAGACGGCATTCCAACGACTACGTCGGGCAGAACCACGACAGCCGTTACGGAACCCTAGATCAATCGGGCAGCGTATCTAATACGTATCCAGGGGTTATGATACTTACAACGGAGCAGAACTTCACTAATTAGGGGGGTATAATACCCGTATATTATGCCTACACTTCAGATTTGAGAGAAAGATAATAGTTGTGAGCGAGTTCGTCTGAAGATCCGAAGCATTCTATATATAGATGCTGAGTTTGGTTCTCTCGCGGCCCGCGTAACACAAGACCGGGGCCTACGCGGCCCGCGTCAACGCTGGTCAACAGCGTAGCCTATCCGGGTCACTATCTAGCTTCGACGTGTGTTGGGCCACGTGGCGGCCCAGGGTTCAGCCAGGTTTCACCATGTCGCGGCCCGCGTAAGGGTTGGGGTGGGGCTTACGCGGCCCGCCTCAACCCAAAAATCAGATTTTTAATTAAATTTAATAATATTTAAGGTATTAGGGGCCCGTTTTCACGTATGGGGTGTATTTTTGGACATATTGGGATATTTTAAAATATATTAGGGTGTCGGAAATAATTCGAGGGTGTCGGTTTATTTAGGATTGTTACAGATGAGTTCGACCATAGACTCAATAAGCTTTTCTCGATCAAGGAAAAGGAGCATGAACTTAGAATTGAGGACCGAGTCATTTTAGAGACTTCATCATCATCATCATCATCATCATCATACTCAGTAAATCCCACCAATAGCAAAGCTAAGGTAGGGTCTGAGGAGAGTAGATGTAGACAGCCTTACCTCTACCCCGTAGAAATAGAGAGGCTGCTTCCAGTGAGACCCTCGACTCGATTGTAGTTTTGTATCAAGCCTTGGACCTAAGACACATAACACTCAAACAATCGGGATAGAGACTGATTGGTGCATGTACCCCTGTGTCTTTCAACTATCAACGTCACATGATGCATGATTAACCATCCGCCGCTTTTAACATTATTTTCACGAGATTAGTAAAATAACATTAAAGTTAGTACCATTTCACTTTTGCCTCTCGAGCGCCCACACATACATACATTAACGTTAAAGTTAGTACCATTTCATTTTAGAGGCTTGTAAGGCAAAAATCCGAGCGAAATATATGTAGTTTTTTTTTATTTTCAAGTAGTTTATTTTTTTAAGCAACTTTGCATTTTTAAGGACTTTGTAATGTTTTATTTATTTTGTTTTAAATAAATTTGGCATATGAATTAAAAAATAAAACATGTAAATAAAAAATAATTAGGTAATGACGATGTGGACTTTAAACCATTACATGCAAGTTAAATGAAGTGGCTTTAAAGACACCTATGTGACATGGCATTGAGATGACGCTTATGTGGCGTAGGAGCTTTATACCGCATCCGTTAGCCTAATAACAAAATATTAAAATTCAAAGGATAGCTAACCCAATTGAATGATGAAGTCATAATAATAACTATATTTTGAAAGGTAGCGATAAATATTTTTGGTACTTTAAGCTTAGGTTAGATTCATTTGGTCATAAATGAATGTTGAATTGTGAATGTAGAAAAGCCGATAAGTATTTCATGAAATGGGGATAGATAATTTGAGAATCACCCTAGTTGTGAGAAACATTATAACTCATATCCCCAAGCATATTTTTATATTTTCTTTCTCAAATCATGTATTTACTACTAACTAAAATAGTTTAACAAAATTACCGTGAATTTACATTTACATATACATAATAAAAAAACATAAATAGTGATTTTTTCATGTACTTAAACACTTTTACATACGTAAAAACAAATTACATATATGTAATGCGAAAACCTCTTACCTATATGTAATTTCACGCTTTCTAGTTAGTAGTAAATACAAGGGAAAACTCTATAGAATAGTAACTAAGTTTCACTAGTGTTTCACTAAAGTCCCTATATCTTTTTTTATATCATTAAGGTCACTCAAGTTTGATTTGCTATTCTAATCTTGCGTAATTAGCAGGTTACCAGGTTACAACTATTTATTTTAATTTCTAATACTTATTCAGATTTTGTAATTTACTTTTGTACCCTCTCAATTAAAAAAAGGCAAAAAATAATGTATTGAATATCATCCTTTTTATTAAAAAACTCAAGAACATCAAATCATCAATTTTCTTCCTCCTGGTATTACTATCGTCTTCAACAAAAAGGGGTATAAATTCCGGCTATTCTTCGATACATACTTCCGACAACCAGATCACGCTTGCCTCCGCCTCCATCTCCGAACCCCGTCCCTACCTTGTTGTGGCTTCCATCCAATTCAATTTCACAACCATAGATTCCGACGAATACTCTCACTTTCCGATCAACTACTCAACCATTTAAAACGCCTCTTAAATACCACATTTAGATTTCTTCATCCCTGTTATCTTTTGTTTTGTTTTGCTTTTCTTTTTCATTGTTTATTTGAAAGGGTAAATAGGTAAATATAAAATTCACATAATAATTAAAAATTAACATAAATAGAGTTAACCTGATAACCTACTAAATACACAAGATTAGAACACTAAATCAATCTTTAGTGATTTTTAAGAGACAAAAAAAGTTTGAGTGACTTTACTGAAACAAATTAGAAACTTGGTTACTATTTTATAAAGTTACCCCTAAATACAAAATGCTAAGTTTTTTTTTTAAATGTTCTAGATAGTAGTAAATACATACAAAATATGATTGTAAAAAAACGTTAGAGATATAGAAGTTCTTATAATTGGAGCCTAGAGTAGTGGTGCACAAATCGGGTTTTTTAAAACCTGGTTCCGGGTATGGAACCGGGTTCGGGTAGGATCGGGTTTTACAAAATCGGGTTTTTTTAAAACCGGGTCGGGTCCGGGTCCGGATCCGGGTTTTCTACCAAAAATGTATACCCTATACACCCGGGTTCGGGTCGGGTTTTATAAAACCCGGGTATTATAATACCCTATTTCCGGGTTCGGGTATTCATCGGGTAGGGTTCGGGTATGCATCGGGTTGGGAAAAAACCCGCACCGGGTATTAAAAAAACCCA
The DNA here is from genome assembly GCA_030545235.1 of Helianthus tuberosus. Lineage (NCBI taxonomy): Eukaryota > Viridiplantae > Streptophyta > Magnoliopsida > Asterales > Asteraceae > Helianthus > Helianthus tuberosus. Next base: position 99,987,387 of record CM060446.1, on the reverse strand, counting down.
ACCGGGTATTAATGCTTCTTTATATGTTTTAGGGTGTCCAGAAAGGGCGCGGCAAACCCACCCGGCACCGATCGGCAATCAATCGGCAACCAATGCCAACCATTTTGCCGCATGAGTGTTTAACGAAATGGGGTCACATTCGGTGAAGGATAACCGATTCGGCGAAGGGAGGGAAGGGGAGAGAGAGGGGGGTGTGTGGTGGGGTCCATGCCATCTCAACCAATCACACCTTTTTCCTTTTTTTATTTAAAAAGTTTACCACTTCACCAAATGTCTAACCATTGCCAACACTTTTCAGCATAGTTTAAAAACTTTTCGATGATTGACGTGGCACACTCTAATTGGTTCATTTTTCAGTTTGCCACTGTCAAGTGTCTAACCACTCCTTATACCCTTAGTGGATGGTGCCTATTGAAATTTTAATGACATTTCTAAATTTAAATTCGATAGTGCTAGATCGAAGGAATAGTCCTGATTTGAATCCTTTTGGATTACATAAACAACAATATATTTTATTTGCTATGTTATGTTTCAACCAAAAAATAAGCTTAAGCTTAAACAGAAGTGGAATGTCCATAATTAGGTGTGTGTAATCATATTTTCAAAGATGCATCTACTTAAAACTAGAGGTAGCTATATAACCGGGTATAAAAAACCCAGTTCCGGGTATTTATAAAACCCGCTTCCGGGTATTTATAAAACCCGGTTTCGGGTATTTATAAAAACCGGGTTTCGGGTATAAACCAGGTATAAAAAAACCCGGTTCCGGGTTCGGGTTTTAGATCAAATATGAATACCCAGTCCCTACCCTATGGGTAGGGTCGGGTTCGGGTTCGGGTATAGAAAACCCGGTTTTTATAATACCCGGTTTCGGGTTTTTTTCCGGGTCCGGGTTCGGGTTTTTTGTGCACCACGCCCTAGAGGTGGTTCTCAATGGATCTGGGCCCTTCATGACTTTGCTCTTAAACTAAAGGCCCAATAACCAGTGGTTTACTTAAAGAGATTGGGACATTAGGGCTTGAATGACGACTATACTGGCTGTATGGCATGTACATATAGTTGGGAGTTTGGGCTCTTTGTCCGGCCCTTATATAACTATCGAACCACCATGCCACCATGAAAGGTTTTAAAAGATGCTTTATTTATTTATCTATTTTCCAAAACTTATGTAAGCTACGTAATACCATGAAAGGTTTTAAAAGATGCTTTATTTATTTATCTATTTTCCAAAACTTATGTAAGCTACGTAATACCATGAAAGGTTTTAAATATCTATTTTCCAAAATTTATGTAAGCTACGTAATACCTTGAAAGGTTTTAAAAGATGCTTTATTTAGTTATTTATCTATCTTCGAAAACTTATGTAAGCTACGTAATGAAAATGAAAAGATGTAATTAATGTCAACTAGTGGACCATTAAACTATAAAATGTCCAACCTAATATTTTACTTTTATGATTTCTGGAAAAGAGAAGAAAACAAAAAAAAAACTTGTTTATTATTTTCTTCCGTAGGGGCCCAACAACTCCGAAGCTTTCTTTTTGATTTTGTCCAACTATAGGAAACGTATGCAAATGGATGACGGACCAGGTGCGTATATGTCTACGGACTCGTACAAATTTATTTAATGTGCAGTGCTTTCTCTAATAATAAATATTTATTTATTTATTTATTCTGTAACATTATCAAATAGTAATAAGTTAGTTGAAGAAGTTAGTAAGTATATCACTAACCAATAACCATTTGGGACACCTAAACCAAAGGAAAATAATAGTCCATGTGTTTGTATGAAACATGAGACAAACATGAAATACAAATATTAGCTTTTAGGTTGGCTCTAATTAAATTGAGTCACCCAGGTTGACCCCCAGCTAGCGTGTTTAATAAACATCTTGTACTGTGTGTCAGTGAGTTTAAAGCTATAATTATACATATAGTTTGCAAGTTAAACTCATCAACCCCTTTACAACTTTAATACAACCGCACACCGTTTACACCTCATGTTCAACATGATAACAACTAGTTTACCCACCCGTTTTTGACATGTATAGATAAACGGGTACATGCTTTAATTGTGTTTGAGTAGTAGTTGATGTCTTTGATACAAATAAATATATGGATTATATTCATATTCATCATTTTCATCCTACCAACCCAACACGATTGAGAGGCCTAATCTTTCTTTTTCCTTTTACATATATGCATATTTTTAATTATTAATTAGTTATATATATCCAACATTTAAACACAAAATGGCGATGAAAAAGTTGGTAAATGTCACATGTGAGGTAACGCGTTCCGGATTTAGACGACTTTCACTATTTTTTGCACACTTCTTTAATTATCCCCTTCTGAATGCCTCATTGTTTATAAAAATTATACATATATCTACATTAAATTGGGCTTATAAGTTGTAAGTAATCCGGTCGGTTCAAGATTTAGATTAGTTAGACTTCAAGCGGAGCCTGAGCTAGGATTTTATACACCTAACCTTGCATTTGCAAGGATTTGAACTCACACCACTTTTGTTAGGGTAAACACCATACCACTAGAACACTAGATCACAATGTTAGTCTCATAGCCTCATAGTATATACTGGTAAAATATCTCCAACCTGATCAATATGGAAATTCTTTATATTTGATTGCTATTAACATTTTACATCTCATATACAATTCTCTAATATAATGAAAAAAGGAAGGAACAAAAAATCAATTAAAAGAAGGAAAAAAAAAGTCCAAAGGTTGATCACACCTTGCCTAATAACAAAAAGCCCGGAACTGATTTGCGTAGCTTTGTATATGTTTTATTATCCTCTCTTAAATCTTTGTTGCATTGGAGAATTGGGGCCAGTCTTCAGATTTACACCGGGGTCCGAATGTGAATGCGGGGACAAGGGCAATTTCGTTCTATGCCTCTGGCCATGTTCATGATGACGGTTATGCTCTTGTTTTGGAGCCGTGTAAACAAAGGGTGCGACGTTGACTTCGTTAAACTCTTGTAGCGGCTCAAGAGTTTTAACAACTGTGCTCATGTTAGGTCTTGCTTTAGGCCTATGGCTAAGACATTGATAAGCCAGTTGTGCTGCCTTTTCAGCACCTGATTCTGAGTACATCCCTTCGAGTCTTGGGTCAATTATTCGGCTGAGTTTCAGAGGACACTTGAGTTGAGGTCTAGCCCAATCAGCTAAGTTTTGCTCTCGGTTAGGACGAGTCTTGTCCAGTGATTTCCTGCCTGTCAGAAGCTCCAATAGCACAACTCCAAAGCTATAAACATCACTTGCCGCTGTTAAGTGACCCGTCATTAGGTACTCAGGAGCAGCGTAGCCGTGTGTGCCCATAACTCGGGTGGAAACATGTGTGTCATCTCCCTCAGGACCATCCTTGGCAAGTCCAAAGTCTGATAGTTTTGCTTTGTAATCCTGTAAATGAATGAATATATTATTATAAGAAAGACATATATATACATGTTTTTTTGATTTTAAGATGAATGCTTACAGAATCTAGAAGAATGTTTGATGCTTTAAAATCACGATATATAACCGGTTTTTTTGCTTCGTGAAGAAATGCAAGTCCTTTGGCAGCTCCTAAAGCGATTTTCATTCTTACCGACCATGGAAGTGAAACCGAAAATCCTGAAAATGAGAAAGCAAGAATTTATTACTAATTCCAAATACAAATTAATTAAATTCATATGTGGATATCTTTTAATTAAGAAGTTATTGAAAAATAACATGTATTTGACTTTGAATAGTTTGATGAGATGCAAGTCTTAGAACGGGTAAACCGTTGTACCACCTTACCTTACAAATGAATTAAAAGTCAAAAAGTTTCCATGACAAAATGAACAAGTCCTTGATATTATATTAGTCAACCATTTAAAGAAAAAACGCTCATTTCATTTCATTTCAAGCTAGTTGTTCCTAACATTTACACGACCTTTACTTATTCTATTAGTATTTCTCTCATCCCCATTTACATATATCAATACAAAATATTATAATAATGCATATGCTTTGTCACCATGCTATATAAAAACAATATCCAGATAGCCATAAAAAATCTTACAACTAATTAAGATCGAAACAACAAGAGCGACTTTATTTATATATATCACGTATTAATTATTTAAACAACAATTATATAACTGCAGATCGAATAGGATTGACTTTTTCAACATCGATCAAGTAGTGAATTAACTTATGTAAATGAATCATGCATATGTTATACGATGAGTTGAATTGAAAGTGAAAAGTATGCTAGTTAATTTATAAGGAATTAAGTTAGTTACTTCGAAAGAGTTGATTTTCTAAGCTCCCACGAGGCATGTACTCGTAGACGAGAAGCCTGTGTTCGTCTTCGCAACAGTATCCGATCAACTTCACCAAATGAGGGTGCCTCAGTTCTCCAAGAAATATCACCTCCGTCTGTCACAAATTATTAATTAATATTAGAAACTGATCAATACATCTCAAAGCTAGTAAACGTACTATATGTTATTACGTACCAGCCATTCTCTATGGCCCTGTAAGCCTTCCAAGTCAAGGAGCTTGACAGCCACAGGCTGAGCCTTCAAACCAGGCCTAAGTTTATCATCAACGAATCCTTTGTGAACCGGTCCAAACCCACCTTCACCCAAGAAGTTAGATGAAGAAAAGGACTGTGTGATTAGCTTAAGCTCAGCCAGCGTGAACACATGGAGGTTAGATCCTGCAAGCGAGTTGGATATGTCCTCAGAGAGAGTAGAGCTGCTTAAATCCGTAAACGATATTCTGGGAAACGAGTTATGCGATGCCACCGCTGATTTCTTTTTCGGTTTATTCAATGGCTCTTGGACCTTAAAACAATTTGGTAACAATGATTTTGCGGTTTTACTCACGGTCATGATCGATCGATAATATTTCTTCTTCTGCAAGCTAGGAAGGAAGGAAGGAACTATTGGAATTGAGTTGATGAGAAGAGAGAAAAATAATTAAGTTGGGTTGGATGAAATGAAGAACAAGTGATATATATGGTGGTTATATTTATATCAAGTTGAGAGAGAATTGAATTGAAGGGTTCCTTCCAAAGAAATTTTCAAATAATTAATTGATTAAGCAACCACTTGTTTTATTGCTTTTGAATTTTTGTCGCTTTTTATTTTTATTTTCTTTTCTTGCATACCAATATTGAGATGGAGGCTTGCAACACCTTTTTGGCCCAGGTACTGGACCAATAAATAATATATACACATACATATGCCTGCCTGTTTAATATTAATTAATTAGTATATATATTTGTTTCGATCCATAGTCTTATTTTAGTATTTCTTTTGGAGGTTTAAATGTCGTATAATAATGCTAAGACGTACATTTATTTTTAATTAGAGGGATATTTTATGATTAAGTATGAGATTCGAGTTCAACATTTTAAATTTATGGCATAAATTCTGGACTAATCGGATGTGCATGCACTTCAATATTCTATATAATTAAAAAGCAATATATATATATAGGCAGGGAGGCTATTTATTTTTTCCCCCTCTCACGTCATAAGTATGACCGGACCTTATGCATTTGTTATTTTGTTTAATTGTTATCGTATGGTATATTATATAATATAATGATGAAAGTCAAACACCAATTCATGAATTATTTCCCCAAAATTTAAATAGATGGAATAGTACGTAAGAGTGTTTTTTAGAAAGATGTGACACGGAATATTGGTGAATGGGAAAATGAGAAAACCACAGTTTGACTTTATTATATGGAAGGGTTTAGACTTAGACACTTGCTTTGGTGGTGGATAACAGCGAAACTCGATGTGGCCGCGTCTGGGGTCCGTAGTTTGACCGACTGACTCGGTCCTTTTCTTTTCACAATTCATTCATAAACCACATGCTCGCTCTTCATATATTAACTAGTATAATTCCCCACGCGTTGCGGTGGTAATTCAGATTTTTCAGTTTGATTTGTTACGATATGGATACAATACTGGCATTCAATATAGCAATTGAAAGTTAAAACTCAAAATATGAAGTTATGCTATGCCCAAAAGGATATCAACACATATTTTACATCGATCGAAAAACATAAAATGAATATCAGTAACGGTTTTGAAATGAATATCAGTATTGATTCTAATGATACCGATACCGGTACATTGTTGTCCGGGTTGAATCGACGTGGTACCAATATTGTTGGAACGGTATAAGTTCGATTCGTCATGGTCCAGGTGCGGTACAGATACTCTCTATGGTTTACGATATAAAGAAGATACTCTATACCACTACCAAAGCTGTTCACATGATACCAATTCAATTCATCGCGGTACTAATATGGTATTGATACTCACCATAGTTTAAAATATAAAAAATACCATATACCGCGACCAAAGTTGTTTGCATGGCAGTTGACCACGACAAAGAACAAAAGAAACAATTATAATTGATCTGTTCGATTTTGAATAAAAGCAAAAGGAAGATAAAAATAAACACGTCGTAAAAATAACCACATCCCAATGTCATACATGGCATTTTATAAAAATATCGTATCTTAAAAATGTATAAGCGGAAAACAAAATATGTTAAAAACTAATTCAAATAATAATATATTATAATAACAAAATAACAAATAAAAAATCATCATGAGTTACTTTTAATATAGATAAAAAGAATTAAAATAATAATATTTTGTAAGTTTGTATTAACAAAACAACAAATAAAAAAATAAAAGTTAGGTTACTCTTCATCGTGAGTTGGTTTTAATATAAATCTGAATTACCACCGCAACGCGTGAGGAATTATACTAGAACTCGTAGCTTACGAGTTGCTTATGTTCAGCAAAAAAGGAGTCAAGTGAAACGACCGTAGCTTACGAGTCCTAACTCGTAGCTTACGGTTTGGGTTTTATGTGTAAATAGAGTTTTAAATTCGTAAGCTACGAGTTATAACTCGTAGCTTACGACCCGGGAAAGTCCAAAAACGCAAAAAAAGCCTTCCAAAGTATATATTAGGGTTTTAATGTTGTGATATCATCATCTATCATCTACGGTCGATTGAAGGCATCAAGACACTCACAGTTGAAGACTTTTTCACCTCAATTCCATCAAGATTCTCCATTCCATCATCGAATCAACTATGAACTCTTCATCAATTCAAGCTTTTGAAAATCTTTCGTGCGATATGAGCGGCTAAACTTTTGCGGTTTCCTCCGGATGGAGGGTTTTTGTAAGTTAATGGATATTATGTGTTTGATACAATCGTTTTAACCTGGTGATCTAAGCATTCGATACTTTTCACCATGGATTTGATTTATTGGTTGTAAATAGTTACGTTTATTTAAACCTTAATTTCTAAGCATTCAGTTCCCCACCACGCGTTGCGGTGGTAATTCAGATTTTTCGATTTGGTTTGTTACGGTATGGATATGATACTGCCATTCAATATAGCAATTGAAAGTTAAAACCCAAAATATAAAATCATGCTATGCCCAAAAGGATATCAACACATATTTTACATCGATCGAAAAACATAAAATGAATATCAATAACGGTTTTGAAATGAATATCAGTATTGATTCTAATGGTACCGATACCGGTACATTGTTGTTCGGGTTGAATCGACGTGGTACCAATATTGTTGGAACGGTATAAGTTCGATTCGTGATGGTCCAGGTGCGGTACAGATACTCTCTATGGTTTACGATATAAAGAAGATACTCTATACCACTACCAAAGCTGTTCACACGATACCAATTCAATTCATCGCGGTACTAATATGGTATTGATACTCACCATAGTTTAAAATATAAAAAATACCATATACCGCGACTGAAGTTGTTTGCATGGCAGTTGACCACGACAAAGAACAAAAGAAACAATTATAATTGATCTGTTCGATTTTGAATAAAAGCAAAACAAAGATAAAAATAAATACGTCGTAAAAATAACCACATCCTAAAGTCATACATGGCATTTTATAAAAATATCGTATCTTAAAAAGGTATAAGCGAAAAACAAAATATGTTTAAAACTAATTCAAATAATAATATATTATATTAACAAAATAACAAATAAAAATCATCATGAGTTACTTTTAATATAGATAAAAAGAACTAAAATAATAATATTTTGTAAGTTTGTATTAACAAAACAACAAATAAAAAAATAAAAGTTAGGTTACTATTCATCATGAGTTGGTTTTAATATAGATAATAATATTACACTACGCTAATTGCATTATTAATTTTTTAATAAGGTGGTATAGATTTGTTATAGCACGTTTGAAATTGAGAAAAATAAAGAGATTTAAAAATACATGATAATTTGGGATATTCATATTTACTTTTCACCTTTTAAAGTAAAAATTAAAGACAAATTAAATCAAATAAAATGATTTGCTATAAAGAGTTCTGTAAGTTCTGCGAATATATAGAGTATTACAATGATCCTAACCCTATATATATATATAGGTAGAGGATCCTGTAAAAAAGACTAAAAGTGTGAGAAGGATAAGAAAGAATCTACACCATTAGATTTTTGATCTAATGGTTTAGATTAATAGGGACCAAATCGTAAAATTTGTTTTATTTTTTGGACCGAATTGAAAATTATAGGGGTAATAAAGTCTTTTAGATCCATTCAAAATAGGTAACTGTAATCAAAATCCCTATAATCTCTCTCTCTCTCCAATCGACACCACAACCCTAACATCGCCACCACCCTCAGCCATCATCATCGTCGCCGGTCAACCACACCCCTCCATCCGACGCCGGTTCACTCACAACCACCGCCCTGAACCACCTTCTCCGCTGCTTATCGTCGTCGAAGCTTGCATGCCGTCGGAAGCAGAGGAGACCATCGCAGACCATCACCACCACCCGCAGCCGGTAATGACGACGGCGCTACGGCGGATCACCGGTGTGCTTCGTGCAGTCAAACGCAAGGTGAGATGGTGAGATGGTGGTGCCGGAAGTGGAGAAGATGATACAGAGGTGTTATTTTTTTATTTACTGAATGGTGTTATATCTTGTACTGAATGGTGTTATTTTGTGTACTGAATGATTTTTTTTTATTTTCTGAATGGTGTTTTTTCCTTTTCTTAATGGTGTTTTTTTACTGAATGGTGTTATATTCTTGTACTGAATGGTGTTTATTTTATTTACTGCTGAATGGTGTTTTTTTTGTGCTGTGCTGAATGGTGTTAAATTTTTGTGCTGAATGATGTTATTTTTGTGTGCTGAATGGTGTTAAATTTTTGTGCTGAATGATGTTATTTTTGTGTGAATGGTGTTTTTTTGTGCTGAATGGTGTTATGTTTTGTGCTGAATGATGTTATTTTTGTGTGAATGGTGTTTTTTTTTTGTGCTGAATGGTGTTATATTTTTCTGAATTGTGTTATATTTAAAACACCATGTATGAACATGTTCTGAATGGTGTTATATTTATGGACGGTTATTTTCCTTAAATCAGGGATTTTCTCTCTCCAAATCCTTAAATCAAGGATTACCATATTTGAATTTGTTAATTAATTTACAATCTTACCCTTTTCAATTAATTTAGATCTAATGGTTGAGATTATTTCTTACCTTTCTCACACTTTTGGTCTTTTTTACAATAACTCCACCCTATATATATATATATATATATATATATATATATAGGGGAGGGTTATCTTAAGAGGATTAGGTTCAAACGTGAACAAAATCTCAAGAGTGAACTGCGTGAACTGATCTGGACCATTGATTATTAGGATCTTGATATTTTGAATGGGTGGCATGATTGTAATTATTAGGTTATTTGTTACTATTTAATTAAACTAATAAGGGTATATATGTAATCTCCATATCATATTGATTGCATAAATCACATTTATATCTACGTTTAGGTTTCAAATCCCACAAATATCTCTCTCTTACATATCAAAGCCGACATCAAAGAAAATCCCACACCACAGATCCGTCGCCCGAACTGCATCGCCGACATCAACTGGAAAAGTGGAGATCGAAGGTCGCCGGAAGAAAACGGAGAAGGATAGTGAGAGGGAAGAAAACGGAGAAGGAGTAGCGATGTCGGTAGCGGCGGCGGGTCTCGACGGCGAACCCCCGTCATCTCAGATTTAGTTCGGGTGTGATTCGGTCCGGCGTGATTTTCGGAGGCAACCTACACCCATTCACCTCACGAGTCCCCGGTTAGTATATGTCCATCGATTTGTCTTGCAATCTTGTAATTTTTGGTTAGTTGTTTTGTACACGGTGCGGATTGTATTATCTAGTCCTATGCTTTCATTTTGGTTGTCTTGTATTTAGTCTGATAGTTGCTGTTTGTTTTTATAATACATTGGATTGACTCAGGTAGTTATAAATGGTTTGGTGTATATGAGAATTGAAGGAATGTGTTTTGTGAATGGGGTAACTGTACATGTATGACATATGTTTAAATTTTATGAATATGATGATAGGAATATGTATGAAGTGGAGGTATACCTACACATTGAACATATGTTTGTTGGTGTTTTTTTTTATTTTTTACTCATGCTCATGATGATAAGATTATTATCAAACTCCTATAAACTGATTAAGGGTTGAGTTATAATGGTGATGTTCAACCTGGTGATTATTGGTCTAGTGTCTAGTTGTTAACTGAGTTAGGTGTTAAGAAAATTTGGTTATGAATTAATGATTAAAAATCTTGTTATTATAGCATAGAAAGGATAAATAAGGTCTGTTATACATATAATCTGAGATTTGTTTTAGTGTTTATCTTGCATTCCTTGTAATAATTGATTTGTGAGATAAAAGTGTGTGTATAAATGCTTGGTGACAAACTGTTTGTTTAGACCTGCACACTAGTTTGATCGACTTATTTGACTTGGGGTTTTTATGTAAATATGTTATGATGGTATGAATGCTAAATTAGGAAGTTGAATTTGTTTAATGATGAATCCTGGTAATTTCTGAGTTGATGATATGGAACGGGCAAATCGATGGCTTGATTCGAGTGATTCGCACCGTAGAGGTTCACTTTATAATAATATTTTGAATTATTTGAGTCGTAGAGATTAAAATTTTGAATTATTTGAGTGATTCGTATTCATAGAGGCTTGTACACATGTGTATTCTGATTTTGCTATGGTCTTATGTACACATGTGTATTCTGATTTTGCTCCGTTTTTAATGCGATGTACACATGTGTATTCTGATTTTATCGCGATGTACACATGTGTATAGCGTCTGTTTTTGTGATATCTCAGAATTTTGTGTGTATTGAATGTGTAAGGTTGTTGATGTACACTTGTGAATTATACAAAGTATTAGTTGCTGGGTTTTTTTTGTGCTATTATAGGAGATGTCGTTAACGAGAAAAGTGGTGATGGAAGGTCGATAAGGATGATTCACGTATGAGGTCGATAAGGATGATTCACATATGTTTGTTTGCTTGGTCGATAAGGATGATTCAGCATACAACGTGGCGAATAGTTGTAAAAGATTATGTTTTTTGTTTTTTCGATTATGTTGGGTTTATTGTTTCTACGAAACTGGAACTTGTAATTATATGTTTTTTTGTTTGGTTTGGAAAACATTATGGAACTTCTGATTTGTTAAATATAAAATAGTTTTACAGGTATTGTTTCTATGTATGTATTATGTAGCTAATTACACATATGTACGGTGTTGAGTACACATGTGTACTGTTCTATGTATATCCAAGTACACATGTGTATACCGTTGAAATATGAAGGTTACGTGGATTTTAAAAATCAAAATTTGAATTCTGGTGATGAAATCTGAAATAAAAATTAAAATTGAAATCTGGTGATTTGTTGTTTGTTTTGATAATTATCTTATTAATAAATAAAACATAATGTGGATAATAAATTTAAAATAGGAAATATGTAACTTAATTCAATTATTAAAATAATGATTTAAATCTAATTTTTTATATAATTACAATCCTACCCTTAACAACTAAAAAGGAAATCAAGGGTCCAGATATGTTCACGCAGTTCACTCTTGGGAGGTTGTTCACGCTGGAACCCTACCCTATCTTAAGAACGCTAAATATTTCGAGAACTATGAGAACAAATGAGAAAAGCAATCAAAACCGATTTTTTTTATTACAAACCTTATTCTAATTGAAATATATCAAAAAAGAATTCACAACATCAAATAATTCATTTCTACTCTCAAAATCACTCTTACTATATTTTTTACACATGTGTAAATATAACAAATTTACACAAGTGTAAATGACAAACTTACACATGTGTAAATTTTCGTTATTTACGAATTCACGTAAATTTAAACGTGTAAATTTAATTTCTAACATTATATTCGAATAATAATGATAAGTGTAAAAAAATTGAATTTAAATTGTTTTTGACCAAGCTCTCGTGGTTTTTTCATTTGTTCTCACGGTTCTCGCAATATTTAGCGTTCTCATTTAAACCCTCCCATATATATATATATATATATATATATATATATATATATATATATATATATATAGGAACATGATCAGGAGATAACGATTTTAAGTGTGAGAACAGTGAGAACGATTTTCAGCCGTAAAATCTTTGTGTTTTGTGACTAAGATGATGCAATGACATTTTTGTAAATAATGGAAACCTTATAACTAACAGGAGGGGTAAAATTGAAAGATACAAACAATGGTGCACATGCTAATGACATGCCATTTTCCTCTATCATATTTAAACGTCAATAACTTTTTTATACGTGATTATTTTTTCTAAAAAAATTACACCATAAAACTCAGCGGTTTTTTTATCTTTCCAACGAGTATGCTATTGATATACTTTTCGAAAAAAAAAATGAAATTGGTTTTATGGCGTTTTTCTGAACTGGGTGTTTTATGGCGTTTTAGACTAGTTATTTTTATGTCGTTTTTCTGAACTATGTGTTTTTATGGCATTTTAACTAGGCTTTTTCATGTGTTTTTCTGAACTGGGTGTTTTATGGCGTTTTAAACTGAGTTTTTCATGACGTTTTTCTGAACTGAGTGTTTTATGGCGTTTTAACTGGGTATTTTCATGGCGTTTTTTTCTTTCTGAATTTGGTGTTTTTATGGCGTTTTATTTGAACATCCAGTTCACGTGTGTGAGTTTTTTTGACAATATTACCCCTTAGTGTAATTTAACATCAATGCCACATGTCAACTCCAAAATCGTTCTCACATTTTTCACCGTTCTCTCTAAATCCTGACCATATATATATATATAAGGAGACCCGGGGTGGAAGCAGTGGCGGACTTAAAGGGTTAGTAGGGGTAGCACGGGCTACCTCTCAACCCCGTCTACTTAGTATAAAAATACCTCTTAACTCCATTTCGGTAGTGTAAAAATACCACCCAACTTCGTTTCTGTCATATAAAGGATACCACTGATCCTAAAAAAATTTATGATACCCCTAACCTTTTGAGCTAGTTCCGTCACTAGGTGGAAGTGTTTTCCACCGTGATACAAATGATCACTCGTTATAATATCCAAAACACCACCGCCACCCCCAAATGATCACTCGTTAACTTCACCACACGTGGTATTTTTCACGCGTTAAGGTATTGTGAGTGATGGTATTGTTGGGTGTTGTTGAGTGTTGTGAGTGATGGGTATTGTTGGGTGTTGTGAGTGATGACCATTTTCACTAAAAAAAGTTGTGAGTGATGGAATAATGGTTTATGACATGACGGAACTTGATTGGATGTTGTGAGTGATGAGTGATCACCACCCCTAAGACTTTCGTTTTCTTTTAATTTGTTAAACTATGAAATGACTAAAATTCCTTTGACTAACTGAATAAATAAATCTTGTTAACTTTCTGGATCATTGCTGAAAAAGAAAAAGATGGTTGAGAACTAAATTCATAACTTTTAAACATTAAAAACGGAATCTATAGTTTGAGATAAAGCACATGGGTCATCCGTGTAATGTACTCGGATTTTAATCGTTTTGTATCTATTTTTTTGGGACATGCAGGAAAACTATTTTGTGCTTTTTTTTTTTATTCGAGTAAGCCACTTATTGATCATGGGTCATGGCTAATATTAAACAATTTTGAGCACAGATGAACATACATGTTTATGAGACACATAAACTATATATTATTGTGGTGTCATGTCGGCTTGTCACCAGGGGCGGATCCAGCCCACATTTGTGGGTTCCCAGGCACCTAGTGCGTTTGGAAAAAAAAAGGAAAAAATTAATGATAACTTTGTAGAATTTAGAAAAAAAATAATAAGAATTAAAGAGAATTTATCAAAAGGAACCAATTAGAATAAAATCATACATCCGCCACTCATTGTCACTATAATTACTTGATACGTTGTTTGTGGTTATGGCCCTGGCCTAATCTCCGTTTTCATATTTTATTTTATATTTTAATAACAACAATATGTATCTTACATATGCCAGTCCATTCGATTTAGTATATATTGTAATAACCTTATGACTTTTCTGACTTAGAAAATTTTATATTAAAAACCAAAATGTTATTGACGAATTGAATTTCTATTAGTTTTATACTAGATAAAATGTTGTGTACGTATGTCTAAAACAATAATATCACATAATATAAAGTAACTTAGTTTCACATAATGTACTATTAACACATTTTTTTATACATGCGATGATATTGTACATTTGTACTTATAAGCACGTTTTGATTTGGTAAGGTTACTATTCGTTTACTCGTTATAATGCTAACGTGAAGTTTCATAGGTCATACATCAGCATTATATTAATTTTAATATTTAAATTTAGATTTTACTTGAGTTTGCTTTAAACCATAACTTATAAGTTCACACCTTTTTTATTATATATTTTATATATGTACACGTATTTATAAAAAGAAAAACCTAAAACTCCCCCCAAAAAAAGGTATAATGGTTTACCAAAAAAAAAACCGTTTACATGTGTGCAACCGCAATACAGAAACCGGAAAATTGAAGTCTTAAAATTAGACGAGATGCAGCAAGTTCACATACATAACTACACTTCAATCATCTTGGTCAATTGTCAACAACAAAAAGAAAAATATATTACAAAAACATATATAATTTAATCTTTAAAATCTCACCGGTCACCATGTGATCATTAATTGCTACCCCACGAGGTATAACATTTTATCATCTCATAAAAATAAATTATAAAGGTACAGCATTTTATCATCTCATAAAAATAAATTATAAAGGTATAACATTTAATCATCTCATAGAATAAATTATAAAATGAAAGAATATACGTGGACGTTGTTAACATCTCCCCAGCACAAAGCTTCTCAATTCTTTTTGCTTCTCCTCTTTTAGATGGGCTTCACTACAAATGACTTTTCTTTTGCGTATAATACTGGTTTTTTACAAAGTAGAAACTCAGAAAAGAGGATGGTAGAGTATAATACCTGAGCTCTCGTACTACCAATATTGTCTATTTTGTCTTCGACGCAGGGGCGGATCTACCCACTTAGGTGGGTGGGCGGTCACACTTCTTGAAAAAAGGTTTTAGGGTTAAATTTTACGCAAAATCTTGACCACACCCCTTGAAAAATTTCAACTGCACTCCTTGGAAATTTTCAACCGCCCCCTTTAAAAAAAAACTTATGAATTTAAAAAAAATGTTATATTTAATTTTTCATTTCATTCCAATAATTTGGGCAAATTACATAAGGATAGCAGGTAGACGAGCAACAAACTGCGCCGCCATCCCTTTCTGAATAGAAAACCCTAATCTACTAAAAACAAAGCCTCGCCCCTGAGGGGTCGAAAAGTTGATGTGGACCACACGCTGAAGTTAATTATCCTTTAACCACTTTATTTAACAATTTAACCCAATAACTTTCACTTAATAATTTAACCATTAGCCCAGTAAACATTCCATTGTAACCCTAGTCCAATTAACACAACTCAAGCCCAATTAACTCAACCCAATTAAATTTGAAGTTAAATAAAATAACTCAACCCAACAACCCCTTTCAATTCTTTCTCCCACTCTCCCTCTTCTGATCGCGCGGCGACCGACACATGAAAGCAGTCAACAAGCACGACGGCAGCTTCGTTTTGATTCCGGCTACCGCACCACTTGGAATACAAAACTTAACGAGGTACCTTCATTTTTTTATTTTTATTTTTTTGTTGTTTTATGTGGTTTTAGGAGAGAAAGAGTTATAGAGATGTTAAAAGGGTTTGAAATTTTTATGTGTTTTGATGATTTTTTTTGTTGTTCTAGATTTTAGTAGCATGATTTTGTTGTTTTGTTTTGTTTTTTTTTGTTCTAGACTTTACTATGGGTTGAAAATTAAAATTGAAAATTATGGATAGATTTATAAAGAATATTTTTATTATTATTAATTGTTTATGCAGACGTATGTTAGGCGAATTGACAACAATCTGAAAGAAGAACCAATTACACAAATACAAATGTTTACGTAGTTTTAGATGATTGTATTATATAGGTTTGAAACGGAGATTTTATTTATATATATTTAATTACAAATATGCATGGGCGTAACTATAAAATTTTAATCCTAGCAAATGTTAGGTGAAGTGATAAATAAACTAAAACTAGACAATCAAGGACACAGCCCTAGCAACTATGATGTACCGTGAAACAATTGGTATGTTCTAGAAGCTTATACGACCTCCGAAACGGATCACACAAAATCTAGATAAGAGTACAACTTTGCATCTTGATAGCGGTAAATAACTTTTGTTTTTTACTTTATAATCTCATTAGGTTATCACCCGTGTGCGACACGGGTAGAAAAATTTATTTATATGCGACACGGGTAGAGAAATTTATTTATATGCCAAAACATTTCCCTTAGTAAATCGAGTCCCCTCTAAAAAAAGAATCAACCAAATTATAAGTGTTTAAATATATTAAATAAACTTTGGTGTCGATACTATTCTACTATGCGGTACCAATGGCGGACCCATGTTTTTTTTCATTGAGGGTCAATCACAAGGCTTAACCAAACTTTCAAGGGGACAATCAGGACTTTTGCCGAATAACGCTTTGAACTTTAAGCCTTCATTTGAAATTAATAAGATTTTAATAGGTGAAAACTTCACCAAATCCTCAAGACACAAAATCCTCTGACATAGCTTTTCAATTTACATGTTTTAACTAATTATGCATTTGTACAAGAAAAAAATATAAGCATCTTTAAAGTATTGAGACGGCTACATCTTCACCAAATCCTCAAGACACAAAATCACGAAACTCAGTTGGGAACTCCACTCGAGTTGGCCCACCACCAACCCACTACCCGAAGAGAGTAGATCATAGTTGGATGAAAGTTTTGCATCCGGCTGAAGAATCAAGAATTTTCCCATCAGAGCATACAACAAATCCTGCCACAAAAACAAACAATTTGTACTACAAGGACAAACCTCAAGAATATACAAAGTCGTATTAACTTTTCTACCTAGTTATCAAGGCAGGGGTGATTTAGGAAATTCCCGTTAACTGCTTTAAGAAGCTCAGCTAGACCACATGGATATTTGCAAGAAAAGGCTCAGGGCACAATGTCAAGATACATTGTGATTTCTTGAATACTAACTTCACCAATGTTGTTTTGAGAAGATTAAGATTTGAAAGGAATAATTTTCTTTGTTTGAAAATACAAATAAGAAGCAATCGAGGCTGCAATATTATACGCCATGGAAGCACTTATCAGAAGCCTTTTCTTTCTCAAATTTCATCGTTTGGTCTTCTTTCTTTTTGGTGTTGCCTTCTAGCTATTGAACCCGGACTTGTTCTTTCTCCTTTCTGTTATTGCAGCAAGCTGCGTTTTTTTTCTAGCAAAGACGTAACAAAACGAAGTCTGTAATGTTTTAGTAGTTTTCCAGGCTGCACAAAGGAGAATTAAAACAAATTTCAATATATCATTTTAATTACAGTTATAAAAAGTCAGTTTTTTCACTATTCATAAGCTAATACATCATGCATCATTTCAAATGCAACAGATAATATCAACTTTTGCTAGACAGTGAAAAACCAATTGCCGGCACAACCAACCTATGGAAATTATCGAGAGAAAATGATGCAGCTGGCGGGGAGAATATATTTGAATCACGTCAAAATATGTATAATTCTTGGATAGCCCAACCTGCTACATTTGGGGGGTGTATAGATTAAACCTCGGTATGTAAATTATTAAATGATAATAATTTTGTAAAAAAATACTTATTTTTATATAGCTTTTGTTACAGCTATAAATATAATTTGATAAATTATAACAATAAAAACTAATAATAAATAATATATCATTACTAATAATAATAATAATGATAATAATAATAATACTAACTAAATAAATAATAAATAACTAACAATTAAATAAAAGAATAAAAAAAGATAACAAAAAGACAAAAAAAACTAAAAACAAAAGCAAGTGATTGATGGATGTGATGTTTTTATAGGAAGGGTGTAATTAGTAAAAAAGAGGGATGTAAATAGAATGACCCTTTTTTTTGGTTAGCACTATAACTTTTCACCACCTTTTGTAATCAACAGTTTACTACTATTAGGATTTTACCTTTTTTATTTTGTTTTAACTTTGATTCCCTTAACCACCTTGTGTTATATGTTATATGATTATTGTATATACCGGTGCAAAGCTTAGACGAAAACTCAATGGGGACTAGAATTCTAAAATCCGAATAGGTGGAAGTCGAACTCTTAAATCAAATACTACAAAAAAATTCAAAAATTTTCGGTAAAATTAACACTACGAGCGAAAAGTCGGTAGGGGCCTGGGCAACCCTCAATAAAGCTTTGCCAATGTATATAACACGTCAATAAAAAGGTTTGAAGAGTCAAGTGTCTTAAGTGTCTTTAGAGGAATAACCTTTCTATCTCTAGAGGAAAGATTTGCCTTCATCCTCTCCAATACCATACAATTAGAGAAACAAGATGATAGCTATGAACAAGATGATAGCTTTGAATGAGATTTTTTTTTCTTGTTACGTTGTTTTGTTTCTTTGTAAGATTGACCTTAGATGTGATAGAATTGAAAGAACCTTAGATGTGATAGAATTGAAAGGAGAGACAAGATGATAGCTATGAACAATGGTTTCCGTATTACTAAATAACTCACCAAGATCCTATTTTAGTAATAAAGGTAACAATATATGATAACTATGGAGATGACGAACTAATGATAATGCTAACATACTAATGATAATGACTCCAATATATGTAATAAATATATAAAAGCAAATATATCTAATGAAAATATATACAAACTAATGATAATAAATCCAATATATGTAATAAATATATAAAAGCTAATATAGCTATGATATGTAATAAATATATAAAAACAAA
This sequence comes from Helianthus tuberosus, assembly GCA_030545235.1. Lineage (NCBI taxonomy): Eukaryota > Viridiplantae > Streptophyta > Magnoliopsida > Asterales > Asteraceae > Helianthus > Helianthus tuberosus. Next base: position 99,968,071 of record CM060446.1, on the reverse strand, counting down.
GAGAGTAGTAGAGAGATCCTTGGTGAGAATGCCAACAATTTGAGAAGCAACCGAAACGTAACAAACTCTAACAATTTGAGAATGCCACATTCACGGTGAACTCTAAGTCAAACTTGGGGTGTTTCATGCAATGATGAAACAAATAACTGATAGCCATATAAGTAGCTCCGATGTTGTCACACGTATTGGTAAGATGTATGCAAAGCTTGTGAAGAACGGAAATAATCCAACATATCTTAACTAGTGTGTGAGCAGGTGTACGATGTTAAGCCTTTATACTAGACGAGCGTTTGTGTCATGTTTGTTACAACTCTAACTGATCTATAACATGTCATTTAAAAGAAACTTTACACAATGATGACCAAATTTCTCATATGCTCCAATAAAAGCACTTAAAGTTTTTTTTTTACTCTCTAAAGTCATGCAACAATTTTTTATTTATTTTTGAGTAAATTGCTAAAATCGTCCCTGACGTTTATTCACATTTGCTGGATCCATCCAAAAAATGTTTTTTTTTTCTTATAAGAACCACTGAGGTTTCAAAAAAGTTGTTAAATCCATCCAAAATGACTAATACTCTTAACAATACTAAGTTGATAGAGGGGTAATTTAGTCATTTTTTTAATTTATTTAATTTACCCTTTTTTTAACAGGTTATTACATACCCCCACCCTTTTATAAACAAAACCCTAAAACCAAATTGTTGCAATTGACCTCAACATACAGGTTAAACATCAATGGTACCATATTCATCAAGAGCTGCATCGTAGTCATATGAGGATACAATATATTGACCCCCCAGCAGTTCTACCAAAATCGGTGCCAATGCACATTATTCAAAAAGGGGTAGCGGCGCAGCTTGTTGCTCGCTTACCTGCGATATTGATGTAAAGTGCACTTATTATTAATATCAAGTTCGTTTACGCCATGTTCTCGTTTCATTGTACGAAAAAGTACCGTTTAGTTCAAGATCAATGGTAATGGTTTTTTTATGCACATTATAAATTAAGATATACTTTAAATAAAACATTTCATAGAGAAAACAGACAAGCTTAATTGAATACCATATAATAGCTATTGAAAGGGCCCCTAAGCTTAAAATACTCTTCAGTTGCATAAGCAAGATCCTCACTTGTTCTATACAGATCGATTCCATCCCAGATTTCAAACCAATTTAATTAATGAACTCCGTAATATGTATGCATAAAAAATAAAACAGATTGACTTGATCGATACAATCAATATCACCATCCAGTCCAGTTTTCAATCTACGTCATTACCTAACCATCGGTTTATCAATCGAATTGATTATTTTGATTCTGGTATTTCTATATCGATTCGTTTTTTTTTTTTTTTTTTCTTCTCGCCCACGATTTACGTTTTAATCATATTAAATTGTATATTCAAGTGTAGATGCTCTTTATTCTAAAAATAGTTAATTTTATTTTAAGAACAAAAAGTGGATGCTTGTTTTTTCTTAGTAGTTGGACGTAATCACGCAAAATAGATCGACCTGGTCTGCTGACCGCCATCCATTACACAACAAAAGAAAAGCCAGCCAAAGGAGTTGAATAAATATTTTTTGCATTCTTTTTTATTTCAAAAAATAAAATACAATTTTATATTAATATGTGACAAAATGAATGTGTACGTAGAGAATGAAAGAAGGCTTCGTCAAATATCGGGATATGGTAAAGTTGTTCCACTCTTATCCCTTGAAGAAAAAATAACTGTATATTTAAACTAAGTGGTGTTAAGCAAATTATGAATTCGATCATTAAACGTTAACTTTTTAATAATCCCAATAAACGTTTTTTAATTTTATAACAAACCACGTTTCCAATAACGAGACAAATGAATTCCATGCCGATCGAGAGGTTGAAAGTTGGTAGTAAAGAAACATCATCTGCTATGATTAAAGGTGAAATATTAAGTTTAATTTCTCACATCACTCATTTATATAATAATAATAATAATAATAATAATAATAATAATAATAAGGGGGGGAGGGGTGGTTTGCTAGTGATAGATTTCAGTGATGGAAGCAACCAATCAAATGATGCCATGTAAGCACCCAATATTCTAGTGATAGTGATAGAAATGTAGGAGGGGTGGTATCACTAGTGATAGAAAAGCTATTTAAAAATAGGTTACAAAAGTTGAGGGACCTAAATTGCATTTTTCATCAAACTTTATATTAATTCATTTGCTAAATGACAAAAGAATCTGCATGATTTCGTTATTTTCAACTTTGTATGATTGCACTTTCCAATCTTTCACGCGTTATACGTTTAACTCGTTATTTTTTTAACGAGTTATAGAAGGGGTGGCGGCGGTGTAGCGTGGTGAAATAACGCGTTGTGGGGTGGTATCACGCACCACCCCGTCCCCCCTAATAATGAATTTGATTTTAGACGAGAGAAATCTTTATTTTTAAAGTGATTTCCTAGGGTTTTATACCACTATATTTCTTCTAAATAAATATTTAGAGCTCTAAGAGAGCTTGAGAGCCTAGTCTGGATTTTAAATCTCCGAGTGGAATATTCAGGGTTGTCTTAATCAAAAAAGATGTTAGAAGAATTATCTTAAATGTGATCCAAGCTGCATGAAAGAAAGGATCATGATAAAACGTAATCTAATCCTTGCATTATGCATAGATTGTAGAATATTTTAGATTGTACTTAGTAAGTTAGGAAACATGCATAAATAAGGAGGGTTGGTAATTAAAATACTACCACCGAGTTTTGCTCATAAATTTGTTTCCTTAACCTTCCTTGTAAAGACTTCTTAAACAACACATGATAACCCTTTTATCACGTTTTGTATGTAAAGATATCCGAGTAGCTAAATTAAAAGCCTAACTTAGAACGATTCTAGTTCGTCACACAAGGATAGAAATTGAGGAGACAATCTTGACCCAAAGCCTTCTACGTGAGTCAGTTTGGGGTTGCTTTTAAAATTATACCGGTTGGTTTAGGTAAGATTTTTTTAACTAAATGGGTCATAATGGGTTAGTTGAAATTCCGTCTTGTTATTTTCGGGTCAAAGCGGGTCGACAACTTTAAAGAAATGGGCCGATGTTGGTTAGCGTCTTAAAGAAATGGGACAAGTTTCGGATCGGAATGGGTTTCGAGTCGTCACAAGTATCCGCACGAGACGGGTTATGGAACGAAGTGGGTTTTGGATCGGAACGGGTTTAGTTCGAATTGATTTTCGGGCCGAGATGGGTTTCGGCACGACGCATGTTTTGGATCGGAACGGGGTCGGTTTGAATCGCATTTCGGGCCGACACAGGTTTCCGTACGGGACGGGTTTTGGATCGCAACGGGTTTTGGGCCGACACGATTTCCGCACGGGACGAGTTTAGGGTCGGGTCGGGCCGGGACGGGTTTCGTTTCGGTTTTTATATTAACAAAAGGAAGCAAACAAGTAGACATGTATTTACTATTGGATGCCATGCAATTCGATGTTAACTCCGATTGAAAAAAAAAACAAACAAAAAACAGAAAAAATACCACTTTAAACCAAAACTGTTTTAAACATCTTAAACACAAGTAGTCAATCCACCTTTTTTTAAGAGACCAACTCACACTCTCGACATTTCTATGTCTAATTCTACATCTTCTATCCGAGACTTGAACCATCAATCTAATGTGGATTGACATATCCATCACACCTTAATACCACTATACTATAAACTAATGTACAAAATTCCACATGTTTGTCAAATCACTTAGCAAGATAAAAAATGCAATAATGAACGTTGAATAAATTGTATATATAGAAACACAGTTTGGGTTTTTCTAAAGAGGAGGCCAATCATACTCGTTGTTAGTGATAATCAACTACTAAGCAAGTTGGCTACTTGCTGGGAAACAAATTTATTAGATAATGACAACTCCACTCCGGCAAACAATACTCGCTTTTGAGCAAACTATAACTAAACTCTTAATACTTTATAAGTTAAATACATTACCAAAAATATTTAGCAATAGATGTAGTTCAGTTATTATAGAATTAAAGAAAATGTGAGTTGCAGTTAAAAAAACTGTAAGCTTTTCAAATTATAGTACCCTATACTTATATATATTGTAGTAGTAATTATTATCATTTAAAAGTATTAACTACTCTTATTAAATCCAAAAGGTTAGTTGATTATATGATTTATTAATATACAAGCTTGTCATTTACAATTGACTAAAACATTTGAAATCTGGTGAACGTTAAATTATATATGTGGTGTTGGTATCGTTGGAATTGTTATTATAAACTTAGGCTACAAGTCAAAGAATCCAACTAAGTTGTAAAATTTGGACTAACTTATTACTATACTCATAATTTTCATATTCACTTCTAAGTTGTGGGAATTTATCCTTGGATCTTTGGTTAAATATGTAATTAACAACTATCAGATAAAACATCAAAATCAAACTTATAGGTCATTTGGATCCATCAATATAAAAACGGACCGACTTAAATAATATTTTATCCTCAGTTGATTAGGTAGATACAATTAAATATTTAATGAGAATTTGAAATGTTAAAATTAATATAACACGTTGAAAGAGATTCAAGATGCATTTCAATTTGACAAGAACTAGTTTTAACCTATTCTCCACCCATTCAATAAATACTGTCATACTTAAATACTATAGTCTATAGAAATGAACTTCATTAAGTCAAACAATATGTTGGTTATAGCTGTTTTTAAGATATTTCTTATGTTATATTATTTTCTGTGGCACTATTTTCATTGCCTAAAAAAGATGTAACTCAATTTTGGCCTTTCACGTATTATATCAATTGTCGATTTAACCGTATATGTATGTCATCTTGATTCAGTAAGGGTGATGCAATCATTGATGTATATGCTAAAATACAAAATAAGACTGGCCATTAAACAAAAAAGAAAAATCAAAGGGGACGAAACCCCGACTACCGACTAACCGATCAAGTGAGTGGGTATATACCAAACCCCAAAACTACATTCAAAAAGTCTTGTTCTAAAAGTAGCTTGCCATCATTGTATTGTATTGTATTGTATGTCTTTCCTTCCTATTCCTAGGTTTTATTTTTACTTTTTTGACTGCTCAAAATATCTTCGTATCCAAATTTTGAATAACCTTTGTTTGTTTGTTTCCTTCAACAAATTACTACTCTCTCTTTTCCCATTTGAGAGCTCGCGATGCGACGATTGAGTGGGTCTTCACCGCAAGTCTTGCATGTTAGGTTTCCGAGTTTGGTTCTTGGGTTGGAAAACTCACATGAGTTAGGAGAAGAGGATGATCGGTCAAAGTGTGGTCTCAAAGGGGTTTACCAATCATATTTCAATATTGTTGTGTGGGTTCAATAGGTTAATCAAAATTGGGTTCAAGAGGCTTTTCGGGTTATATCACACATTTCTATTAGCTATGCGTGCGGGTTTATTGGGTTAAAGAGGGTAACCACCCCAAGTAAAAAATATATAAAAATACTTTTGATTTTGTATTTACAAAGTTAAAATGATTTTTTTATTATTATTAGTATTTGCCTGCATATACGTTATTTATACTCTATTGTCCTTTTTTTTTTTGAACGGCTACTCTATTGTCCTTTTACTTTTTATCGGATAAACTTACTAAATACCATAATTAATAGCTACGACTTAGTAATCTAGTGGCATGGTGTTTGTTCCTTATGCTAGAAGGTGTTGTATAAAGCCTCTAAGGGCTTTATCACGCCACATCAACGCCATGTCACATAGGGGGCTTTAAAGCCCTCACTTTAACTTGCATGTAATGGTTTAAAGCCCTCATTATCATTACCTAATTATTATTTTTTAAATTCAAACATTGTTTAATTTTGATATATTAATTGAAATTTAAATAACAAGAAAAAATATAAACGATTGGGCTTCTTCTCGTAAATACTTAATCGCCTCTTGCGTCATTACGATAAACATATCGTCGACAATACCGTCAGATGAAGAGCTAGACGAATCAGATGAAGAGTGGGATGGCATTTTTTATATTAAAAATGATTGGAGAGAATGTTTGTTCTTTAGTGATTGGTGTGTGTTTGAGTTTGTGTAAATATACGTATATATATTAGATATTTAATAGGTTTTTTTTATAAAATTTTGACATTTAGAAAAATATAAGTTTTGGAGAAACTTACTCCCTGAAAATTCACCTAAAAATATTTATCAAGATTTCCTATTTTTTGTACAAAATTACAAGCTAAGAAATAAGGACTTCTTCAAGTTAAAATCAATATTAACTATGTATATTTTTAGGGAAAATATATATATATTTAGTGATCACCAAATTTTGTGCTAACTGTATATTATGTGTATTATATGTAGTAGTGTATTAGGAACATGAAAATACACTAAATACTATCAAGAGTATCACCATTTGTGGATCTTCTTGATGTGGCGGATAATGGCTGCCACTTGATTGTCGAGGAGAGCTAAAATGAAAGTCTCCTCCTCGCGCGGACATCCGCGCTCCGGTTCTCCTACGCCTCGGCGGTTGTGGATGTGCCGGCTGAACTGGTGGCGGAGGAGGTGGTGGCGTGACTGCCACAAACCGTGAATCCACAGAGGGATCCTGCTGCTGCTGGTGAGGTGATGAATGGTGCGAGGGTGTGAAGTACCACTCGTGCTGAGTAAACCTCGCCTGAAAGCTGTCTGGACCACCATAGGGTGATCCGTGAAAAGAAGAGCCATCCGAAATCTCAATGGGATGGTTCGGTGTACCACTGGCAGGTTCGACGGGATCCGTGTCCTCGTCCATATCCATAGCGTTGTCTCCCGAGAAGTGGTCCTCCGGTCCCAATGGGTTAAAACCCACTGGTTCTTGTATAAATGTTGCCGGGTTAAACCGGCCCCTAAAAACAGGTGTAGGGTCACCAAAGGAATTGTGCGATAAGGATCACTGTAAAGGTATGTAGGAAGGTTGAGGGTTGTTGGGCTCATACTCCGGCTGTGGCCCGTAAGGGTTATGAACAGGAGGTGTTGAACTGTGCGAAACCGACCGTCTAGCCGACTCGAAGAGGTTCCTCCGGTTCTGTCGAGGATCGTCACTCTCTGTGGTAGAAGGAGCTCGCATACGCGAAGGTCCTGCCTCGTCGTCATTGGGGGCGGTGACTGGCCCCTTTCCTCGTCCTCTTCTTCGGAAGAATCTTGGCGGCATTTTTAATCCTGTCAATACAACATGAGATAACGACAAGAATATATATAAAATAAAGGACAAAACAAAAACCAAACAAAATAGAATTTGTCCTATGTTATTTGTCTTGACTCGAAAGTTTAGATATGTGCAATTGTGTAACTGAGATTAAACACAAAAGGCTAGTGTTTAATTCACTCAGTGTTGGCTCTGATACCAACCTGTCACACCCCGGTTTCCACTACATCACCGGTGGGCCCGGTGGGGAGTATCGTGACGTGGTTGGCAACATAATAGTCAAACAACACAATATTTAATATGCACAGCGGAAGCAAATTGTAAGATATAATTCAACCAAATATAATATTGTAATATCGTGTATCACAACAGTCGATTGTTTATCCACACACGGATCGAAAATAAAATGGAAAAATAGTTCAACAGACTTCTAGGCATCTTAAGCTTGCGAGACTTCTATTGATGCTAAGGAGAAATCCCAGCCAATTACGCTTAGTACCTGCATTTAATCTTTTTGGGAAAATACGTCAGCTTACACTGGTAAATACAATCAACTGACTCATTTTAAAAATGATTAAAAATTGATTTGGATGCACGTGGCATAAACATTTTATAACTTGGGAGAATTATTAAAATATATAATCTTGTGAACGAATTACATGTTCCTTATGCGTTCAGTAGCCCGGATCGTGTCCGGGTTAAAGATCAATAGACACACCACATTATTCTTTTGTGCACTGACGGGTGTACGCCTACACCCCGCGCTTAAGTCGTGGCCATTTCGTAAAATGATGCCAGGGATATCCAGGACATGGTCATTAACCCCCCAAAGGCTTTTAAGTAAACAAAATTGTTTAAACGGGCCGATCAAATTATTCAATTAACCACCTAACGATGGAAGATTTGACACCCGACCAAGCGGTATTCTATATACCGTAACCCAAGCCCGTATAGGGAAAATAAGTTAAAAGTATTTACCTGAGCAATGTAATAATCACAATAAGCAAAATGCAAGTAGCTTTTACTGGTCCTCCTAATCTGGAACGAAGGTTTATAATAACCTATTAGAATCCTAACGGGTCTTTAATTAAGCTTAAGCTTAGACCGGTTAGTTTCAAGATACGGTTCGTACGCACGATTAAGCGAAGACCGGATAGAATGTGATTTAGACCCGACAAGTTCGGAGACTTGCTTAATATGGGTATTTCATACACATTCTGGATTTTGAGATAAAACCGATAAGGTTTGACCCGTTTCGACTAATTTATGTAAACTAGTTACATAAACCGAACCGAACGCGTAATAGGCGTACCGGGTATCCGTAAGAGCCATATACAGGTTTCCTAAGTTAATATGCTTCAAATATGTTATGACATCAGTAAGATGTCTTCTATTATGCCCGAAACGAATTTGAACACAAACTATGCCCCGTAGGGGTAGTTTGGTCATTTAAAAGGTTATAAAAGAGTTTAAGTATTTACCTGAGTTACAGGTCTGATATAATCAGAAAAAATACTTAGTTTGATAAGTTATAACAGTAGGGTAAAGTATATATGTGAAATTTATCAATTATAACCAAACTATGCACCGTATGGGCATTTTGGTAATTTCACATAAGCCGAAAAGCTCAAAACTGAAGTCTGAGTTTAACAACTTTTGCTTACTGTTAAAATATTATAATTTACCTAAAATATCAGTAGGTATCACCCTTGTATGTTTAAAAATAGTCTTAGTACATACTATGCGCTAAAAACGCTTAATAAGGCGATTAGAAGCCGTTTCCGGGTTCTATATATAAAGCTGAAATTTTTATCATTCCAGAAGGCCTAAAATAATTTATTTATCATTTAGGATCAGTAGCAAAAGGTTTGGAGTTGATTAGATATGTAAAACTTATTTTATGGTCCGTAAGGGCAAAACCGACAATTACCGGATTAAGCCTACGACTATGAGTTATGCTCAGCCTAAAATTAATTAAAAATCTTCAAAAATCCCAAAATAATATATTACATCAGTGGGTAAAGATTTTGATATCAAAAAGTAGGCTTAACTAGGCTATACGCTAATTACGCCGTTTAATTAACACAAAGCTTCTTAATTACGCTATTGAGCATAACTCTCAATCTACACCTCAAACTGATATCAAATTTGGTTCAAGTTTATATATCAGTAATTAAAGTTTCTACTCTTTTACATTTTCAAAAATCACGTTTTAAGGTGAAAAGGGCATAATGGTCAACATATGAGCAATTAACGGAATCATGCATATTAATTGGATAACTAATGAACCAAGGTGTATAATCACAGAGGGTTATACTAGCATGTAACCTAGTCCAATTAAAGCTCTGAGGCATTTCTAAAACATGCCTAAACGGGTCAGAACTGAAAGTCAAAGCAAAAGTCAAACTATGCGACTTTCGGTTCCGAACCGGGTCTAAACAGTAAATTGTCGGGTTGAACATGTTTAGACATGTTCTTACACTAATTACCAAGTTATATTAATGATCAAACAGGTTGTATATGTTCTACATTGCTAATCATGCATAAATTAGAAACTAAGTATCATGTTGACTTTTTATTAACAAGTTTGACCCGACATTTGACCTAGTTAGAGTGGGAATCAGGGGGAACCCTTTTAAGGGTTTATTACCCACAATATTACCAACTTATAACTACTTTCAATTCGACTAATCACTGGACCATTAGTGATTAATCGTTAAGTCAACCGTTAATTACGACGGTTTGACTTTTAAGCTAATCTAAGCAAAAACTTAACTAAGAAAGGTTAAGCAAACTTACCAAAGTCCTAAGCTTGATTAGTGATCACTTGAGAGAAGTCTTGAGCTCCAGAAATGATCAGAGAAGCTGAAGTGAGGTGTGAAGAACTTGTTGCAACATCATGGCCTTTTATAGTGTTTAAGTCACCATAGATTGTTGACACACAAGTCTACAACTGACCACAATTCATCTACAAGTGTCCCTAAGTGTTTAGGGGGTGCCTAGGGGTCGTCCAAGATGAGGAAAATCGGATAAAAGTCGATTGCAAGGGCTATGGCAGGCAAGAACCCAAGAAAATCGTACCAGATAGGCCCTCGCGTCATGCGACGACCCCCCCCCCCCCCGGGGCTTCGCGTCGCGCGACACCCTTCTGCACCAGATCTTATATTTTTTATTTTTGCGTTTTGATCCTTGGCTCTTCAAACTTTGCTTAGACTTCAATTCTTGCATTATGAACCCTCCTATTGGACATATAAGGGCTCCAAGACATATACCCATTTTGTTTAGTCCTCGGTTAACGTTATTGTCACCCGAAAAGTCCTAAACTTCAACGTTGACGCTTTGAACCCCTCGCACACGAATTTGATCACAACTTTCTCATACGATAACGAAATTTTATGAAATTTATATCGTGCATTCTAGTGAGCATAATTAACCGTTACAAAGCTTCGGGTTTGTCAAAAGGTCACTCAGAGGTACAACTTAAACATGTTGACACATTTAACCCCTGTAGTTTGTAATCTCTCACTTTCTTTCATAATTAGCTTCGTATGATCCATGATTTATTCGTTTGAAGGTATGAGCATCTTGTAGGGTTAATATATAATATATTTATTCACTGTTGACATTTAGAACTCGTATATTCTCATACTTTCCATGATTGTCAACTTTAGTCCTTTCAGAACATTCTTTCACACGTTCAAACATATGACACGTGTCAATACATTATAGGACGTGAATTTTCGAGGTGTTACATCCTCACCCCCTTAAAAGAAATCTCGACCCCGAGATTTACTGAAATAAATAAGGGTATTTTTCTTTCATCGTGGACTCAACCTCCCACGTGTATTCGGGACCTCTACGGGCATCCCATTTGACCTTTACAATAGGTACATGCTTCCTTCGAAGCTTCTTAACCTGTCGATCTTCAATCGACAATGGTTTTTCCACAAATTTTAAGCTCTCATCTATATGCACATCTGTATGTGGTATAACCAGTGATTCGTCAGCGAAACACTTCTTCAGATTGCAGATGTGGAATACATTATGAATACCACTGAGCTCTTCAGGTAAGTTTAGTTTTTAGGCAACTGACCTGACACGTTCGATAACCTCTAAAGGTCCTATATATCTCGGGCTTAGCTTGCCTTTCTTACCAAATCGCATCACCCCTTTCCAGGGTGACACTTTAAGCAACACTTTGTCGCCTACTTCAAATTCCATAGCTTTACGCTTTGGATCTGCGTAACTCTTCTGCTTATCACGGGCAGCTTTGAGACGGTCACGAATCTGGACAATCTTGTCCGTCGTTTCGAACACTATCGCTGGTCCTGATAATTGGACATCTCCAACTTCCGCCCAACAAACGGGCGTTCTACACTTTCTACCATATAAGGCCTCAAAAGGCGCAGCCTTTATGCTGGTGTGGTAGCTATTGTTGTAGGAGAACTCAATTAATGGTAGGTGGTTATCCCAACTACCACCCAAATCAATCACGCATGCACGCCGCATGTCTTCTAATGTTTGAATAGTACGCTCACTCTGGCCGTCTGTCTGAGGATGGTAAGCCGTACTGAAATTCAAACGCGTGCCCAAAGATTGTTGAAAGCTTTTCCAAAAATGTGACGTGTATCTAGTATCTCTGTCAGAGATAATAGACACAGGTATGCCATGTAAGGCTACAATCTTATCCACGTATAACTGGGCTAACATGTCGGAGCTATAAGTCTCCTTGATGGGTAAGAAATGTGCTGACTTAGTCAGTCTATCAACTATAACCCATATTGTATCATTTCCTTTCCTTGTCTTAGGTAACTTGGTGATAAAATCCATGGTTACCATTTCCCACTTCCACGTAGGAAGTTCGGGCTGTTGTAGCAAGCCTGACGGCTTTTGATGTTCTGCCTTGACTTGCGCACAAGTCAAGCACTTAGCTACATAGGCAGCTACAGAATTTTTCAAGCCTATCCACCAATAGTTTGCCCTTAGATCCTGGTACATCTTATCGGCTCCAGGATGAACGGAATATTTAGAACTATGGGCTTCCTGGAGGATAACATCTCGAAGTCCTCCATAAATTGGAACCCATATTCGTCCATTCAATCTCAAAATTCCTTCTTTGCCAAGAGATAACTGCTCCTCAGTTACCCCTAGCTTCTCGTTAGGGTAGTTAGCTTCCAACACAGCTTCCCTCTGTGCAGCTAACAACCTTTCAGTCAAACTGTTCTTTATCTCAATGCTCTTGGCATTGATTCGGATGGGTTTCACCCTTTTCCTTTTGACTCAAGGCATCAGCGACTACATTCGCCTTGCCGGGATGGTATCTGATTTCACAATCATAATCATTCAAAGTCTCCATCCACCGGTGTTGCCTCATGTTTAAATCCTTCTGATTAAACAGGTGCTGGAGGCTCTTGTGATCAGAATAGATCACACACTTGATTCCATATAAATAATGCCTCCAGAGCTTTAGTGCAAATACAACGGCACCCAACTCCAAGTCATGGGTGGTGTAATTCTTTTCATGCACCTTTAATTGTCGTGAAGCGTAGGCAATAACCTTGCCTTTCTGCATAAGCACACACCCCATGCCAGTGTGCGATGCATCGCAGTAAACCACAAATTCTTCGGTGCCTTCAGGCAATGTCAGTACAGGAGCATTGCTCAACTTTTGTTTCAGAATGTCAAAGGATTCTTGCTGTTTAGGTCTCCAGTCGAACTTAATCTTCTTCCTAGTCAAGGAAGTTAGGGGCGCAGCAATCCTTGAAAATTTTTCAATGAAACGCCTGTAATATCCTGCCAATCCCAGGAAGCTACGAATCTTTATAGGCGTCTTCGGCTCTTGCCAGTTCATGACAGCTTCAACTTTAGCGGGATCCACTTGGATACCATGCTCACTCACCACGTGTCCAAGGAATTGGACTTCTCGAAGCCAGAATTCACACTTAGAGAATTTGGCATAGAGCTTCTCATGATGTAGCAGTTTGAGAATACAGCGAAGGTGTTTCTCATGGTCAGCTTGGCTCTTTGAGTAAATAAGAATGTCTTCGATGAAAACGATGACGAATTTGTCTAAGTACGGCTTGCAAACGCGATTCATGAGATCCATGAACGCGGCTGGTGCATTAGTGAGCCCAAAAGGCATCACTAGGAACTCGTAATGACCATAACGAGTCCTAAATGCAGTTTTATGTACGTCTTCATCTCTAACTTTCAGTTGATGGTATCCTGACCTCAAGTCAATCTTCGAGAAATAACTTGCCCCTTGCAATTGATCGAACAAATCGTCGATCCTGGGCAAAGGATACCTATTCTTGATCATGACCTTATTAAGCTCACGGTAATCGATGCACAGACGCATCGATCCATCCTTCTTCTTGACAAACAAGACAGGTGCTCCCCAAGGAGACGAACTAGGTTTTATGAAACCTTTAGCTAGCAATTCATCCAGTTGTATCCTTAATTCGTTCATTTCTGTGGGCGCCAACCTATAAGGTGCTCTAGCAACAGGTGCTGCTCCAGGGATAATGTCAATTCTGAATTCTACTTGCCTATCTGGTGGTAAGCCAGGTAGATCTTCAGGAAACACTTCGGGGTATTCAGAAATGACGGGGATGTCTTCAATCTTGGGTTTAGGCTCATCAATAATCACTTGTGCCATGTAGATGACACAACCCTTCTTTAAACACTTGGAAGCCTTGAGCATTGTCACTTGCTCAGGCAGTCCATATTGGGTATCTCCCCGAATGGTAAGTGATTCACCAGACGGAGTCTTAATCACCACTTGCTTTCTGTTGCAGACAATTTGGGCCTGGTTATGAGATAACCAGTCCATACCCAACACTATGTCAAAACCGGCTAACTTAAATGGAAGTAGGGACAGAGGAAAAGAGTGGTTCTTAATGGATATAACACATCCATCTAACACAGTAGAGACGGTTTCTAGGGTGCCATCTGCTAACTCCACCTCATAATTCACACTTAAGGTTTTGACAGGTAATTTCAGCAATTCACAAAATATTATCAACGAAAGACTTATCAGCGCCTGAATCAAAAAGTACTCTTGCATAGACATCATTTACAAGGAAAGTACCTGTAATCACGTTGTCGTCTAGAACCGTTTCCTTTGCATCCATTCTAAAGACTCTAGCATTGGTCTTCTTGGCCTCTTCAGGCTTCTTAGAGTATTTAGGGCAGTTGGTTTTAATGTGCCCTTTCTCATTGCAACGGTAGCACGTTGCGTCTTTCAGCTGTTTGCAATCCAAGGTCTTGTGGTCCTTGGACTTGCATATACCACAAGCATAGGTTTTTGACTGAGTCTTCGAGTTCGACTCGAGTCTGCACTTTCCAAAGTGCTGTTTCTTGCAAATCTTGCACTTGGGCTTCTCACCAGACTGATGCCCATCTTTCCTTGACTCAGATCCTTTCTTGTTGTCACCGTTCCCACGGTGCTTCTTGTTCGACCTCCGTGAACTATCATCTTCACGTTTTCTCTTCTCAGCATCCTTATTCCTCAGCGATCTTTGCCTGACCGCATCCAAAGTGAGGGACAAAGATATGTCGGCTACAGATCTAAAAGTAGCTGGCCGAGAAGCCTTCACGCTTGCCTTTATCTCGGGGGCTAAACCACCGATAAAACGAGATATTCTTTTTGGTTCCGGGGTCACCAGATACGAAACCAACCGGGATATTGTGTTGAAGCTCGTGAGGTAAGCTTGACAGTCAAGGTTTGTCATAACCAATGATAGAAAATCAGACTCTATCTTCTCCACCTCATGCTGGGGACAGTAATTTTCCCTGATGAGGGCAACAAATTGATCCCATGACATGTTGTACAATGGGATTTTCCCGGTGGCTTGAATCAGTGATCTCCACCAGGCTAAAGCTTCGCCTTTAAAAGATTGCGACACAAACTTGACTATATCCCTCCCAGCGCATCCGCTGATATCCACAACTGTGTCCATCTCGTCTAACCACGTCATGCAGTCAATGGCCCCCTTTTCCCCAGTAAAATCTCTGGGCTTGCACGAAACGAAGTATTTATAGGAGCAACCCTTGTCACGGGGTCCTTGATTTAGTATTATTTGTTGAGATGGAGCACTGTGGTGGTTTGAGGAGAGTCGATCATCATCTTTCTTCAGTTCTTCCTTCTTGGAAGGTGGCTTCGAATGCGGAGTAGATAGGGTCCTACTCCGAGTCCCACTATACTCTTCGTACTGCCGCTCCAATGCCTTTGTAACTGCGTCGTCTACCAACGCTTTCAATTCAGCACCCGTTAAATGAACTCGGGTGTTATCAATATTCTCCACTAGATGGCTATTAATTTCGTCTGAGTTAGCCATTTTAATTGAACTGTTACAGAAAACAAGGACAATAGTTTATTTGGGAGTTTATTATCGAACTGCCCCTTAGGGTAATTCATTAACCATGGTAAACAGAGACCATATTTGGTTAATTTATTAATCGCATTAAATTATGATTTCTATTATAATTTATCCTAATTATAAACAATAAATATTTATTTAGCACATAAGGCCTAGTCACATGGACATTTTAAATCATAAGCCATGATTTCAGAGAATTACGGCTTTAAGGTTTGAATCATAGTTCATTACCTTTTCTGACAGGGAGTCATAGCTACCACTGTCTTTAGTCTTAGATGACATTAACTATAGCCCGTAGGCACTTCCCTTCTAAGGGATGTTTATAATATGATCATCTTATAGGATGATATAAGCCATGATTTCAGAGAATCGAGGCATGAAGGTTTGAACCTAGTTCATTACCTTTATCTGACAGGGAGTCATCGCTACCACTGTCTTTTGGCTCATATGGAAATGAGCAGGGCCCGTAGGCACCATATTACCACGTATGGTCAAAATATTATCATCTTAATTGATGATTTAACCCATGATTCAGAGATCATTTAGTTGGGTTTGGAATCTTTAAAAGGATCCTTATATAAATGACGTGTGTGATTTTAACAATTCACATCTGCCAGGAGTGTTAACATGTTTACAGATGTTAACAGGGATTCGAATCTTTTAAACAGGTCTTACCATCATGGCCAGGTCTTTATAAGGACACTCAGGCTAGGTTTCACTCTTAAGATTCTTATTCAATAATTATTAGGCAGATTTTTATTAAAAAGGAATGATTTTGATTTATTTATTTCATATATAATTTATTTATGCACATAATGACAAACATGAAATTTATAAACTTACATTCCATTAATTATCAAAATATTACATATCGCCCTAAACGGGACTTTTTAGATAAACAAATTACCCACGCAGGGGTTTTAAACAAGGAATTTCCCACGCAGGGGCTTAACAACAAACCTCATAATAGTCCACGCAGGGACTTACACAAATAACATAATAGTCCACGCAGGGACTTAAACAATAACATACCCTCGTAGGGGTTAACAGAAAGATAGACCCACGCAGGGGTCAAAACAAACAAGCATACCCACGCAGGGGTTTATACAGCAAGACAGGCCCACGCAGGGGCTCAAATGATACAAGGAAATCACAACAACAGTGGAAGGATTCAATGGTCCTTCTTGCTCTTCCCTTTTATTAGGCTTGTCAATCCTTGGAAGAAAGTCTGTCGTTCCCTGCGTTCGCGGTGAAAGTCTCGCTCAACCTGGTCCAGTCTCTGAAGAATTTCCTCCCGTTCTGGGGGAGAAAACCGTGGCGGCTGCGATTGCGTCCGTATAATAGGCCTGGCAGGTATCTGGTACCCACGAGTTGGGTACCCTACTTCCCAAGGAGCGCCATAGGGTCCTTCCGGGTTAAAGGCGTTGTAATTGGCCGCTACCATGTAGGAGTCGGCTTCACCGTAACCGTAGTTGGTGTGAGCTGGCTGTTCAAACGGGTTGTACGCCATAGAACCCGTGTATGCTGGAATCGGGTTATCAAAACCCATCGGAGGTGGTTGCTGTGCAACTGGTTGCCAAGGTCCACCCATTTGTGGATCTTCTTGATGTGGCGGATAATGGCTGCCACTTGATTGTCGAGGAGAGCTAAAATGAAAGTCTCCTCCTCGCGCGGACATCCGCGCTCGGGTTCTCCTACGCCTCGGCGGTTGTGGAGGTGCCGGCTGAACTGGTGGCGGAGGAGGTGGTGGCGTGACTGTCACAAACCGTGAATCCACAGAGGGATCCTGCTGCTGCTGGTGAGGTGATGAATGGTGCGAGGGTGTGAAGTACCACTCGTGCTGAGTAAACCTAACCTGAAAGCTGTCTGGACCACCGTAGGGTGATCCGTGAAAAGAAGAGCCATCCGAAATCTCAATGGGATGGTTCGGTGTACCACTGGCAGGTTCGACGGGATCCGTGTCCTCGTCCATATCCATAGCGTTGTCTCCCGAGAAGTGGTCCTCCGGTCCCAATGGGTTAAAACCCACTGGTTCTTGTATAAATGTTGCCGGGTTAAACCGGCCCCTAAAAACAGGTGTAGGGTCACCAAAGGAATTGTGCGATAAGGATCGCTGTAAAGGTATGTAGGAAGGTTGAGGGTTGTTGGGCTCATACTCCGGCTGTGGCCCGTAAGGGTTATGAACAGGAGGTGTTGAACTGTGCGAAACCGACCGTCTAGCCGACTCGAAGAGGTTCCTCCGGTTCTGTCGAGGATCGTCACTCTCTGTGGTAGAAGGAGCTCGCATACGCGAAGGTCCTGCCTCGTCGTCATTGGGGGCGGTGACTGGCCCCTTTCCTCGTCCTCTTCTTCGGAAGAATCTTGGCGGCATTTTTAATCCTGTCAATACAACATGAGATAACGACAAGAATATATATAAAATAAAGGACAAAACAAAAACCAAACAAAATAGAATTTGTCCTATGTTATTTGTCTTGACTCGAAAGTTTAGATATGTGCAATTGTGTAACTGAGATTAAACACAAAAGGCTAGTGTTTAATTCACTCAGTGTTGGCTCTGATACCAACCTGTCACACCCCGGTTTCCACTACATCACCGGTGGGCCCGGTGGGGAGTATCGTGACGTGGTTGGCAACATAATAGTCAAACAACACAATATTTAATATGCACAGCGGAAGCAAATTGTAAGATATAATTCAACCGAATATAATATTGTAATATCGTGTATCACAACAGTCGATTGTTTATCCACACACGGATCGAAAATAAAATGGAAAAATAGTTCAACAGACTTCTAGGCATCTTAAGCTTGCGAGACTTCTATTGATGCTAAGGAGAAATCCCAGCCAATTACGCTTAGTACCTGCATTTAATCTTTTTGGGAAAATACGTCAGCTTACACTAGTAAATACAATCAACTGACTCATTTTAAAAATGATTAAAAATTGATTTGGATGCACGTGGCATAAACATTTTATAACTTGGGAGAATTATTAAAATATATAATCTTGTGAACGAATTACATGTTCCTTATGCGTTCAGTAGCCCGGATCGTGTCCGGGTTAAAGATCAATAGACACACCACATTATTCTTTTGTGCACTGACGGGTGTATGCCTACACCCCGCGCTTAAGTCGTGGCCATTTCGTAAAATGATGCCAGGGATATCCGGGACATGGTCATTAACCCCCCAAAGGCTTTTAAGTAAACAAAACTGTTTAAACGGGCCGATCAAATTATTCAATTAACCACCTAACGATGGAAGATTTGACACCCGACCAAGCGGTATTCTATATATCGTAACCCAAGCCCGTATAGGGAAAATAAGTTAAAAGTATTTACCTGAGCAATGTAATAATCACAATAAGCAAAATGCAAGTAGCTTTTACTGGTCCTCCTAATCTGGAACGAAGGTTTATAATAACCTATTAGAATCCTAACGGGTCTTTAATTAAGCTTAAGCTTAGACCGGTTAGTTTCAAGATACGGTTCGTACGCACGATTAAGCGAAGACCGGATAGAATGTGATTTATACCCGACAAGTTTGGAGACTTGCTTAATATGGGTATTTCATACACATTCTGGATTTTGAGATAAAACCGATAAGGTTTGACCCGTTTCGACTAATTTATGTAAACTAGTTACATAAACCGAACCGAACGCGTAATAGGCGTAACGGGTATCCGTAAGAACCATATACAGGTTTCCTAAGTTAATATGCTTCAAATATGTTGTGACATCAGTAAGATGTATTCTATTATGCCCGAAACGAATTTGAACACAAACTATGCCCCGTAGGGGTAGTTTGGTCATTTAAAAGGTTATAAAAGAGTTTAAGTATTTACCTGAGTTACAGGTCTGATATAATCAGAAAAAATACTTAGTTTGATAAGTTATAACAGTAGGGTAAAGTATATATGTGAAATTTATCAATTATAACCAAACTATGCACCGTAGGGGCATTTTGGTAATTTCACATAAGCCGAAAAGCTCAAAACTGAAGTCTGAGTTTAACAAATTTTGCTTACTGTTAAAATATTATAATTTACCTAAAATATCAGTAGGTATCACCCTTGTATGTTTAAAAATAGTCTTAGTACATACTATGCGCTAAAAACGCTTAATAAGGCGATTAGAAGCCGTTTCCGGGTTCTATATATAAAGCTGAAATTTTTATCATTCCAGAAGGCCTAAAATAATTTATTTATCATTTAGGATCAGTAGCAAAAGGTTTGGAGTTGATTAGATATGTAAAACTTATTTTATGGTCCTTAAGGGCAAAACCGACAATTACCGGATTAAGCCTACGACTATGAGTTATGCTCAGCCTAAAATTAATTAAAAATCTTCAAAAATCCCAAAATAATATATTACATCAGTGGGTAAAGATTTTGATATCAAAAAGTAGGCTTAACTAGGCTATACGCTAATTACGCCGTTTAATTAACATAAAGCTTCTTAATTACGCTATTGAGCATAACTCTCAATCTACACCTCAAACTGATATCAAATTTTGGGTGCAAGTTTATATATCAGTAATTAAAGTTTCTACTCTTTTACATTTTCAAAAATCACGTTTTAAGGTGAAAAGGGCATAATGGTCAACATATGAGCAATTAACGGAATCATGCATATTAATTGGATAACTAATGAACCAAGGTGTATAATCACAGAGGGTTATACTAGCATGTAACCTAGTCCAATTAAAGCTCTGAGGCATTTCTAAAACATGCCTAAACGGGTCAGAACTGAAAGTCAAAGCAAAAGTCAAACTATGCGACTTTCGGTTCCGAACCGGGTCTAAACAGTAAATTGTCGGGTTGAACATGTTTAGACATGTTCTTACACTAATTACCAAGTTATATTAATGATCAAACAGGTTGTATATGTTCTACATTGCTAATCATGCATAAATTAGAAACTAAGTATCATGTTGACTTTTTATTAACAAGTTTGACCCGACATTTGACCTAGTTAGAGTGGGAATCAGGGGGAACCCTTTTAAGGGTTTATTACCCACAATATTACCAACTTATAACTACTTTCAATTCGACTAATCACTGGACCATTAGTGATTAATCGTTAAGTCAACCGTTAATTACGACGGTTTGACTTTTAAGCTAATCTAAGCAAAAACTTAACTAAGAAAGGTTAAGCAAACTTACCAAAGTCCTAAGCTTGATTAGTGATCACTTGAGAGAAGTCTTGAGCTCCAGAAATGATCAGAGAAGCTGAAGTGAGGTGTGAAGAACTTGTTGCAACATCATGGCCTTTTATAGTGTTTAAGTCACCATAGATTGTTGACACACAAGTCTACAACTGACCACAATTCATCTACAAGTGTCCCTAAGTGTTTAGGGGGTGCCTAGGGGTCGTCCAAGATGAGGAAAATCGGATAAAAGTCGATTGCAAGGGCTATGGCAGGCAAGAACCCAAGAAAATCGTACCAGATAGGCCCTCGCGTCATGCGACGACCCCCCCCCCCCCCCCCGGGGCTTCGCGTTGCGCGACACCCTTCTGCACCAGATCTTATATTTTTTATTTTTGCGTTTTGATCCTTGGCTCTTCAAACTTTGCTTAGACTTCAATTCTTGCATTATGAACCCTCCTATTGGACATATAAGGGCTCCAAGACATATACCCATTTTGTTTAGTCCTCGGTTAACGTTATTGTCACCCGAAAAGTCCTAAACTTCAACGTTGACGCTTTGAACCCCTCGCACACGAATTTGATCACAACTTTCTCATACGATAACGAAATTTTATGAAATTTATATCGTGCATTCTAGTGAGCATAATTAACCGTTACAAAGCTTCGGGTTTGTCAAAAGGTCACTCAGAGGTACAACTTAAACATGTTGACACATTTAACCCCTGTAGTTTGTAATCTCTCACTTTCTTTCATAATTAGCTTCGTATGATCCATGATTTATTCGTTTGAAGGTATGAGCATCTTGTAGGGTTAATATATAATATATTTATTCACTGTTGACATTTAGAACTCGTATATTCTCATACTTTCCATGATTGTCAACTTTAGTCCTTTCAGAACATTCTTTCACACGTTCAAACATATGACACGTGTCAATACATTATAGGACGTGAATTTTCGAGGTGTTACAAAAGGTAATGTCTCCAAACCTTAATGGCAAAAATTATGGCTCCTAATTCCAAATCATGGGTTGAATAATTCTCTTCATGATTCTTAAGTTGTCTAGATGCATAGGCTATAACCTTTTGACGTTGAATCAATACACATCCATAACCTAACTTAGAAGCGTCACAATAGACTATAAAGTCTTCAGTTCCTTCTGGTAACGCTAGTATGGGTGCGTTGGTTAATCTTTGCTTGAGGATTCTAAAGGCTTCTTCTTGTTTTGGTCCTCATTTAAATTTAACAGATTTACAGGTTAGCTTGGTTAAAGGAATGACTATTCTAGAAAAATCTCGAATAAATCTCCTATAATAACCGTCCAATCCTAGGAAACTTCTAACCTCGGTTGGTGACTCAGGGGTTTTTCCATTTAGTAATCGCCTCGATCTTGGTGGGATCCACATGAATTCCTTCATGATTGACTAAATGTCCAAGAAACTGTACCTGTTCTAACCAAAACTCGCACTTTGAAAACTTTGCATAAAGCTTTTCTTCTCTTAGCAATTCTAGGAGTGCATGCAGATGCGTTGCATGTTCCTCTTTACTTTTAGAGTAAATGAGAATATCATCTATAAAGACAATTATGAATTTATCCAAATATGGCTTACATATTCGGTTCATCATGTCCATAAATGCGGCTGGGGAATTGGTTAAACCAAATGGCATGACAGTAAATTCATAATGGCCATACCTTGTTCTAAATGCGGTCTTAGGAATGTCCTTTTACTGTACCTTTAATTGATGATATCCTGAGCGTAAATCGATCTTTGAGAAAAATCGAGCTCCTTGCAACTGATCGAACAGATCATCGATTCTTGGTAATGGGTACCGATTTTTAATCGTGACCTTGTTCAATTCGCGGTAGTCAATGCACATACGCATTGATTCGTCTTTCTTTTTAACGAATAAGATCGGTGTTCCCCACGGCGATGAACTTGGCTGTATGAATCCTTTCTCCAACAGTTCGTCTAACTGCTTCTTCAGTTCCTGCATTTCTGCGGATGTCAAATGGTAAGGGGCTTTGGCGATTGGTGCTGTCCCTGGTAGCAGGTGAATTCTGAATTCAACTTCTCTGTCTGGCGGTAGTCCTGGTAATTCTTCTGGAAATACATCTGAAAACTGAGATACTACAGGAATATCTTTCAGTTCTTTTCCTTTAGTGTTAGTGATTATGGAAATCAAATACACTAATGATCCTTTTCTTACATAACTGGCTGTCTTCATTACAGAGATGAATTTTGTGGATCTAGATGGCTTATCTCCTTTAATTGTGATATTTTCACCCTTAGGTGAATTTACTTGGATTAACTTTTGATCACATAGAATACTGGCTTTATTGGCTACTAACCAATTCATTCCTAATACAATATCAAATCCTGCCAGATTCATTGGATAAAGGTTTGCAATAAACTTTTGATTTAAAAATTCTATCCTTGCTCCCTGCAAGATTTCAGAAATCTTAATGGTTTCTCCATTTGCTGTCTCTACTAGACATTCTTGTGGGAGTTTAGTTAATGATTGATTAAGAAGTTTGCAAAATGAAGTATTAATAAAACTTTGGTTTGCACCAGAGTCAAATAATACTTTAGCAAAAACATCATTAACTAAAAACGTACCGGTTATCACATCTGGAATTATCTTAGCTTCTTCCGTAGTCAGAACAAATGCTCTAGCATTCTTAGTAGTCTTGTTGTTCATGGTTGGAACTAGTTTCGGAAAGTTTGGCTTGATGTGACCCTTTTCTCCACAGTTGAAGCACCTTCCATTATTAGGTTTCTTCCTACAGTCTTCTTCCTTGTGTCCTGGTATCTTGCAGAAATTGCAGTAAGTGGAGCATCTTCCTGAATGCTTCTTCTTGCAAGCCTTACAATAAGGTGCAGAGGTAGAACCTACATTTTTTCCCACGGTTGGAATTTCCATAACGAAATTCTTGGGTAAGCCTTTGAGCTAGGTTCCTCCTCTGTTCCTCTTCTCGTGTACGCACTAATTCATCAGTCAAGGTGTTTGCTAGTTCTACAGCTTCTTCTATGGTTTGGGGTCTAACTGCCTTGACTACATGCCTAATCTCACTAATTAATCCCCAGATGTAGCGGGAGATTAATACTGGTTCAGGTGATGCAAGGGTTGGCACTATTCTAACATATTCAAAGAATAACTTAGTGTAACCCTTACTATCCACTCCAGTCATTCTAAGGTTTAGGAACTTATTTGCTATCTGTTCCTTTTCATTGGGAGGGCAGAATTTCCTTTCTACCATGTTCTTAAATTCTTCCCATTCCATATTGTAAACTCTGTCACGTCCCCTAGACTAGAGGATAGTGTTCCACCATTCTAGTGTTGAGTTTTTAAACATATTGGAGGCAAACATTATCTTATCCTCATCCGCACATTTGCTTATTTTTAAGACTGCCTCAGTCTTTTCTATCCAGCGTAGAGCTGCAACGGCCCCTTCATTGCCCGAGAATTCCATTGGTTTACAAGACCAGAATTCCTTATAAGAACAACCATAAGACATGGTTCTTCTTCTTTTGAGAATGGGCACTTGAAGTATGGGTCCATTGTTTACGCTGTGCTCAGGTTCAGTAGGTCGTTTACTACCATGGTTACTTTTATTATTATCTGCTTCCTTAACCGTTTTAATAATATATATGGAATTGCGTCTATAATTCCTTGTGCTACTATGTGTTGGATGGCAGTGTTATCCACTTGGTTTCCATTATTATTGTTGTTCGGGTTATCGTTGTTATTCTTGTTATCGTTATTCTGGTTTTCCTGGTTCACTTCGTTGTCCATCTGAATTTTAAACATTTGCCAAATATTAATATCACAAAATAATATTTAATGCAAACAATCACACAACACGCATATTTAATCAAAATCGTCGAACATTGCGACTTACTCTATTTTATATTATGCATCCATATATTATAATACAACTGGAATTGAAATCACAATACTATTAGGCATCTGTAGCTATTGTCTCTCTCTCTCTATATATATATATATATTTTTTTTTTCAAACATACACACATATTATATATTATTATTATTATTATTATTATTATTATTATTATTATTATTTTTACTAGTATGGGTTCATCCAGAACTCCATATTACGGTCGTCATACTTCCAGACGAGTCGCTCTCCTATTTGCCTCATTCTCTCGCTTCCTTCTAAAATCTCTTCGCCAAAGGTTCGGAGTTCTTGCACATTTTCTGCACTCATTGGGGGTGCAGGAGCTGGTACTGGGTTTGGGAACTGGGGCATGGGTTCTTGGTAAGGATAAGGATTCTCTAGAATTTCCCTGATGTATTGGTCATTATCATAGTAGGGATCTAGAGGGTCCAATTCTGGGTAAGCTGCTAGGTTTGACATGGGTTCATCTTCTGGTATTGGGTAGCGTTGCTGGTAGTCCCTATGGTCGTCAAACCACAGGTCGTAGTCTGGGTCTAAGGGATTGGGTGCTGGTACTCTAGGTATCTCAGTCGGGTCAAAAACTGGTACTGGGATTTGGTTTTCCGAGTTGATTTCAATCTCCATTGGTTGTGTGGGAAACAAAGGTAATGGTTGGGGTGCTATGAGTTGCTCTAGATTAGGGTCTGCAGCTGTGGTTTCTAAGATATGAAAGTTTGTTAGACTCCTATTGAGCATATCCTGGGTGTGAGCATCTGTTTCTCTCTTAACGGCTGCTAAAGTTCGATGCTGTTGTAACTTTTTCATCCTTTTTCTACGTTCATGCGCTCCTCTGCTGAACCATCCTCTCTTCTTAGGAGGGAATGGCTCTTCAGATTGTGCCTTGAACACGAATATCCCATCTTCATTGTCAGCTGAATACCCTGAGAGGGTAGGCTGTGAAGGGGTACCTTCGTCCCTAGGTGAGCCGGACAACTGACGGTAGGCGTCGGAAGGTCCTCGGTCGTTCATACTATAAACTAACAAATAGTCAAATAACACACAACAATAAAATACAGATATGCACGTAGTTCCGTAAATAATTTCCGAACATTTTGAATAAATTTTGGTGTCAGCAGAACACTTCTGTGGCTGAATCAGTGGCCTAGCTCTGATACCACCTTCTGTCGCAACCCCCGTCCCCTAACTACCGGGAACGGGCGGCCGCGGCCAGTTTCAGTGGTATCGGTGTTTATCATTTTGGCAGCGGAATTTACATCAGGACCGTAGTTAGGAAATATTTTATCAGAGTAAAATACCACGCTTTTATAATATTAAATACATGGGAAAATCCCAAGTTTCAAGTACACACATTTTTATAGGGATAAACTCTATTTTATCTAAATAAAACATTTCTTTATTTTAGGTAACTTTATAGCCACTTTTCCAAGCCTTCACATTTTGTTACCTGAAACGCGTTTAAAAACATTTTGTCAGTGGAAAATACTGGTGAGTGAATCCCAGTTTAATCAAGATAAGTAAAACCATTGTACAGTATTGAGGGTGGTCGCGCAATTACATTTGTTTCCATCTACTTTAATTACCACCCACGGTACTGTCAACCCGACTTGTGGTCATGTTACTACTCACAATTTAGTAACAAATCTTGTATACAAAACCCCAACATACCGACGATAATTGTAGAATACAAATACTCAATCACTGTTAAATATAATGTTAATCATATGAGGTTTTGTAAAAACAATTTGCAAAAAGAAGGATTACTCACATTGCTGTCTTAGGGTTTTCCTAATGATTATCTATTAATTACACAAATGCACACACGTTAGTATAATAACCCAATATTTACATTAGTAATACTCTCCCCGAGACGGTATTCCAACGACTACGTCTGGCAGAACCTCTACAGCCATTTCAGAACCCTAGTTCAATTGGGCAGCGTATCTAATACGTAACCGGGGGTTATGATAATTACAACGAGGCAGAACTTCGTTATTTAGGGGGTATTATGCCCGAAAATTACTTTAGCTATGTATAAATTCGAGAGAGAAGGAAAGTTGTGAGCGAGTTGGGACTGAATGCTCGACCTCTCTATATATAGGGCTGTTCAGGGGTCTGTCGCGCCCCGCGAAGACCACACCAAGGTCTTACGCGGCCCACGACATAGGGTTGTAGGGCCTAGCTTTGCTTATTCGGACAACTAGCCTCGACACGGTTGGTGACACGTGGCAGCTTGGGGGCTCGCCCTGGTGACTGGTTGTCGCGCCCCGCGTAGCCTGAAGGCAAGGCCTTCGCGGCCCGCGAGCGACCCCAAAATCTTGTTTTTATTTTAATTTTAATTTTTAATTATATATGGTATTTTGGGCTCGGTTTTCGCATACGGGGTATTTTAAAACGTAAAGGGACATTTTAAATAATTTATAGGTGTAGGAAATAATTTTAGGAGGGTTGTTATAATACAAAAATTGAAAAATAACAAAAATAAATATATATTTTAAAAGCATAACAAAATATATATATTTCACACAAGTCTTAAAAATATATTATTTTTAAGAAATATAATTCCGGAAAGTATTAAAAAAAATCAACGTATTGATTTTTGACAAATAATGTGAAATACGCAAGTATTTACATAAAAATACAAGTATACTTCCCAAAGTATACTTACACAAAAATAATATTGAAAATACTATTTAACAAAATACTTATATTTATTTTTGGCAAATAATATAAGTAACATATGTTGGAAAAGTTAAAAATATAGATTATTTTTAACACTTATTGATCTTCGGATATTACATATACAAATATATATTTTTCGAAGTAAAATATATATTTACAAGAGAACAATACAAATTCAAAATACAAGAACACGACGAACGGGCGAGACCCGACAAACAAGGGCACAACCCTCACACATGATGAACATACGCAAAACAAATACTCAACTTAAGATGGTGACTTGTACTTCGTGTGTTACAAGTGTAGTGACTAACGTACATAGAACACATATAGGTTACGACGCCTACAAGAAAAACCCGGTGAAGTTTACGACGCAAGATACGCAAAACTGTGAGTTCATGTCCCAACTTTTAAACTTTTACTTGTTTTCCAAACTTGGGGAAAATACATGTACAATGGTATGTAGAACACAAATCTAAGGAATAACACATAGATCATGTGACGAATAGGGTGACATAAGCACCATTAACAACTATATACCTAGACCGCGGAACAAAATGTTAGATCTAATGGGTTTCAGACTTTCAGGCAGCCACACTCTTGGCCACGTTCTACCTAGAGTGCTTTTGTGTCTCGAGTCGTAAATAGACATAAAAATGCCTATGGTTTGGATGCTTCCTATGTCGTGACATATGTTAATGTCCTCGCGAAACATTAGCGATCTTGTATTCCTTACATTTGCAGTACACAGTTTACAGATACGGTTTACAAATTACATACTATGTTTTCATACAAGTATATTCAAACATTCTATACAAAAACTGCATGAATTCACACCAACTTTTGTTAACGATTTTCCAAAACTTACATGTATTTCAGGGAACTAAGTGGATGTCTGCGCGGTCTCCTTGCTCAAGATGGTCGTTTTGGTTTCAAGTATTTATGTGTCGATGATCCGTTGTCACTTTTGTAGGATTTGTTTGTTATATCCCTCCTTCTGCGAAGATATATTGAACAAAACCTTGATATTTGTTTTTTTTTTTTTTTTTTTGAAATGGTGTTGTAGACTTTCAAACAATTATCTTATGTCGTGTTGTGAACTTAAACTTAACTTTTGTTATGAATATTAAACTATCAATGGCAATAGAGAGTTATTTTACATTCATGTAGTATGTTTACTATTCGTATGCAATGAGAACTTTTCAGATGACACCTCGTGCTTCCGCCTTATAAAGGGGTGTGACATTTTACTCAATGTTTCAATTAATTCGTTGAAACTTTTTTTGTATGTCTAAAGTCCTTGAAATTTCATATTTTTCTTTTAATATTATGTAATTATTAGGTTACCAATAATGATGTGTTAAGTTTTATTAAAATAATATTTAATATGATGTATAAAATATAAATAGTTACATGTTTTCCCCAATTAAAACATTTTAAAAAAATCACACCTTTAATCCGATATATATAAGATAGTCAACTTTAAGTTGAAAAATATATATATTTTTTATTTTATATTATATATTGTATTTTTTTAATGTGTAAAATTAAGGAAAAAAACACATTTTCTATTCATAAATTCTTATTTGTATTTTTATCATATTAGAGATTAAAAATATTTAACGAAACATGACACATCATTGTTGGTAACATGATAATTTGGTAATTACACAGTATTATAACAGCAAATGAAACGTCAGTGACTTTAGAGAGATAAAAAAATGTTTCAGTAACTTAATTGAAACAATTGACAAACTTCCTACATTTTTTGTGGTATTTTTCCTTTTATTTATCAAAGTTTCAATAACTTAATTGAAACAATCGACAAAGTGCCTTAATTTTTTGTGGTATTTTTCCTTTAATTATCAAAAGTTAAGAGGGATTAATTCTATAATTTACTAATGAGTTGAAAGTTTACATGAATCTATAAAGACGGGCCGGCAATGCAAAGAGCAAATCAGGATATTTGTGTATCTTATTTCAGATTAGAACAAAGAAAAGAATCTATACATCATAAAAAAAAGGAATTTATTAAGAGGTGCTACCGGATCTAAAACACCACCCGATGGCGATCCATTCCCTATTATGTAGCATTGTAGCTTAATTTGGTATGTGCCCACCACACCACCATAAGGTTTCAAATTTTGGTAATATGGCAGCTCAACCACCAATCTCTTCTAACCACTCTTTCTTCTAGATACAAACTATATAGCATTGTTTTTTTAACTTCGATGTGACATATTTTAATATTTCTAACAACACTATAGTCCTATTTTTTCTTTTTATTATAAGTTTTTAAGAAAGCTAAGCTTAAATTTATTATAGTTCAAAGAAAGACAAAATAACACGTGTATGTGAGAGTTAACGAATCAACTACTCGGTCTCGTGTCACTCACTAATATGGTAGTGATTAATGGTTACTCATCCATTGATAATGATCACTAAATATTGTCCTTTAAGGTTTAAACATTCCTTTAAAATGTTTGGTTTTTTTTGTAGGAGGTTTTATTCATTGTTGTCAAGTGTTGTTGCATTTATAGTAGTGTGAAAACAAAACATAAAAAAAGTGATTACTTTCACAACCAATACACGGTACTTATTCTGCTCACTTTGTATTTTCAAACGTATAATAATGCTTTTTGAAAGGTTTCTCCAAATTATATAAATGTGATCATCATATTAGACAACAATAAACTTGACCGAGAAGATTTAGATATGGTTGGTGAATGAAAAATAAGTCAACAAATTATTTGAGTTTTTTTTTTTTTTTTTTATAAAACCGTTTACTTTAAAATATTCAATTTTTAAAACATGTTAGAAGACTTTCTCAAGATTCTTCAAACTATTTTTTATTCTTCCATATAAAATATATAATATTTTATAAATTTTCTTTGGACTTTTATAAAATTTACTCAGTGATTAGTATTATTCCTAGTATATTTTATTTGGTGTTGGATGGTGTAGTCGCCCCTCTCTATTTTTCTGTAATAAATTAAAATGTTTAAATTATAAGTAGAAAGCTGCTTAAAGGTTATATCGTTGAGTTGAAAAGGAAGGAGTGCCCTTCTATGGATTAATCCAAGTCAAACCAAATATAATAAAACATCATAAAATAAAAGAGAGAACAAGATATGTCGTCGACCAAACGAGCCCAATGATTTTGGGCTTACCAAGTGAATTAATACAGGAATGGGCCATCACGGAAATGTAGTACTTTTTATTTTAATCTTTCGTTATAAAACAAAAGAATCCATCTCGGAAGTTCACTTTTGGTGAGCAAGAAACATTTCTCATTCACATTTTATATAAAACTCCAGGGCGGATCCAACCCACATTTGTGGGTTCTCAGGAACCCAGTGCGTTTGGAAAAAAACAGAAAAAATCAGTGAGAACTTTGTAGAATTTAGAAAAAAAAAATAGTGAGAATTAATAAGAATTTACCAAAAAGAACCCATTAGAATAAAATCCTGTATCCGTCACTGACAAACTCTTAGTGTGACCGACCATTTACAAGGGCAACAAGTCTAGCGGCGAGGCTATATGTCAGAATATGAGATCTACAACCAATTGCATGAGCGGTTTATTTAGAAATCACGAGCAACGATTAATCTAATAGTCCAAAAACCCTTCTGTTATTACTTTAGTCACTTGCATGTGTATTAGTGGACTTCTTAACACACCTCCTATATATACGGGTTTTTAATAAATTTCAGATTAAATAGGATATCGTCAACTGTTCTATGAAGATATTTGTTTATTTTTTTCTAACATTCTTTTCAAATGCTCAAATCTAATTTATTTCTATAAATATGTCTTCATTAATTTGTTTCTATTATTTTAAATTTTAGTAACACCATAGCTGTTTTAAAATTTAAACTGTTAAAAACCCAACACTAATGCAAACAGAATTACAAGAAAATGGAGATCAAGAACATACAGACGATAATCAAATGATTTGGAGTCAAAAGCTTCAAACAGAAAGCTTTGATCAAAAGTATTTCAATAACACTAAATAATAATTCAAGTCTAAAAAGCAAAGCACCCTTAAATAGTTCAACAACAATACATAGAAAGGAAAATAAATTAATAAAAATAATAGAATGAAATCTTGGATCTTTATCCAACCCTCAAAGAGAACCGGCTCCACCTTCAGCTCCGTTATGGCCCTCTTCCCCTGGATTGTCCTTTAGCCCACAGCGCTAGCCTGCTGCTTCCTTCTTCCAATTTCCACATGAACCAACTCGGCCCAGCTCGTTGGAGCCCGATGATATATTCATTTGAAAACCACTAAAAACTGCTAAACCAACCAGCAACACCAGCCCGCTGATTCCCCTGTATCGTCCTTTAGCCCACACCTCCAGCCCGCCAATTACTTCTCTCAATTTCCACTTGGAACAACTCGGCCCGTCTCGCTGGAACCCGAGGATATTTAAGGTTGCCTTCACGAGAAAACAACTAAAACTTAAAAACCAATTAAACCACTACGTACCATTCAATTTTTTTTTTACTTTTCATTTATTTTATTTATAAAATTAGTATTGTAAAAATAAATAAATAAAAATATACGTAGCTTGCGAAGGTAGACATATGTAGTTCAGATTAGGTATATATGTGAGTGTATTTTACGGTCTACATATATGTTGCTTGTTGATCTACATATATTTTTTCATATATACTTTTTTAAATTATTTTAATTTCCACAAAGATTAGTAAAATATAAAAAGAATGAAACAATAAAAAAATCTTATTTAAAAGTGGTTTCACAAAGTTTTCTGGTGTGTATACATACTTTCATGCAAGGTAATATGGGATAATTTATGAATATCATTATCACGGGGTTTTAACTAATTCATCATTCACAAATGTGTCATGATTTAACTAAAAATTTAAATACAAATAAAATAAAAAGATGATTAATTGAGCTTCTATAGGCCCCATATCTCTTTCACTCTAACGCCCATTAAGCGAGTGGTGCACTCATGTTTGGCGCCCTCCTTTTAACCTTCACGTTTTGATGTATGATGCTCTTTATGGAGGAGGTGGCATGGGGCATCACCTCATAATGTATAGTCAAAAAAAGAGAAGAAGAAGAAGAAAATCTTAAGCAAATTCCGAACTCATTTACTTTTCTTTGCACTTTGTTTAGATATTATTATTATTGTTGTTGTTGTTATTCATACGGCCTAAACTCCAAAGTATATTATATAGTTTGAGATGTTCATGCATAATGGACACCCGAGAAAGAAAAACAGAATTCCAAATCATAAAACATACATGCTTCTCTTCAATGTGGTTACGGATTTACAACCTTAATCTATTTATTTTTTCATAAATGATCCCGCATCATATTTATGTCCACAAAAAAAAACCTACAACCAATTTTTTCATAAGCAAATTCATATAAAATTATTTTTAAGAGCAAACAACCAGGTTAATATCCACTTATAAAATTAATCTACTGTCTGTTTTATGGGACTTGAACATGTACCACTTTAATGAGATAGATATCTAGTGCCACTAGACTAACTGGTCATCAACATTCAAATGCAATAGTCGTCTAAAAGTTGCTTACACTCGAGAAGCTAACAATTTAACAAAGGATCGTGCGATGGAAAGAAGTGATTTCGAATTAATTTATGGAATGAACCCAAAATCATTAATTAACTTATAAATGATGGGCTAGAAAGTAAATTCAAGTTTGATGACCTAGCAACTTATGCGTTTGAGCACAAACACAAGGCCAAACAACGTACAAGATCCATCCAGTTAATAAGTTAATAATACTAAAACTTAAAAACCAATTAAACCACTACGTACCATTCAATTTTTTTTTTACTTTTCATTTATTTTATTTATAAAATTAGTATTGTAAAAATAAATAAATAAAAATATACGTAGCTTGCGAAGGTAGACATATGTAGTTCAGATTAGGTATATATGTGAGTGTATTTGACGGTCTACATATATGTTGCTTGTTGATCTACATATATTTTTTCATATATACTTTTTTAAATTATTTTAATTTCCACAAAGATTAGTAAAATATAAAAAGAATGAAACAATAAAAAAATCTTATTTAATAAATTAACTAATACGCCTTCTACAATTCTTATGAAACTATACTTCCTTTCTCCTTATAAAAACAACCAAACCAAACCAAACAATTCTATCACTTACTTAAAAATGGTGGCCTTCCCAATGGTAGTTCTGATCATCGTGTGTGCCCAAGTAGTACATTCGACAACCTTTTTCGATGAGAATCCTATCAAACAAGTGGTGCCTGATGGTCTACGAGAACTTGAAACGTCTATTGTTCGACTTATTGGCCAAACTCCTCATGCACTCACCTTTGCTCGATTTGCTCACAGGCAATTATCTTAATTCCTTCATAGTCACATACATATATAACTTACTTGATCTCAATTCAATTCTCGAATATCTCTCTATACATAGGTATGGGAAGAAATACAAAACAACTGATGAAATGAAACAGAGGTATTCCATTTTCGTTCAAAGTCTGGACATGATTACATCGCATAACAACAAGGGCCTTTCCTATAATCTTGGGCTCAATGGTGAGCTATAGTTATTAATCCAAAGCCAAATCCTTTTTTTATTATAGGGATTGCTTCATGTATGTTGTATGTTGTGTTTTATGAGTTACCATTTAATTATTTATGTTGTACTAAACAGAGTTTGCTGATATGACATGGGAAGAATTCAGCACAAACAAGTTGGGAGCTACTCAAAATTGTTCTGCTACAAAAAAGGGCAATCAAAAGCTCACTCATCACGATGATGTCCTTCCACTCACGGTAGATCGATCGATTATCATATTCAAAGATGTTTGTTATACTTACTATTACTTAATTTATTGTTATATATGCATGTAGCAAGATTGGAGGGAAATAGCTATTGTGAGCCCAGTCAAGAGTCAAGGAGACTGTGGATCTTGCTGGACATTCAGGTACTTAATTCAATCTCTCTAACCTCAATACAATATATATACAAAAATCTTAAGTTTTAGTATTACAGTACAACTGGAGCTCTTGAGGCTGCTTATGCCCAGGCTCATGGGAAATCAATTAGTCTATCTGAGCAGCAGCTTGTAGACTGTGCGGGTGGTTATAATAACTTTGGTTGCAATGGTGGCTTGCCATCTCAAGCTTATGAGTACATCATATACAATGGCGGACTGGACTCCGAAGAAGCATATCCCTACACTGGAAAAGACGGAGGACTTTGCAAATACTCACCAGAGAAGGCTGCGGTCCAAGTTGTCAATGTTGTCAATATCACCGAGGTACATACATAACTACGTATCAACCACAAGTAGTGAGTTACTGGTTTGTTATATTTGTAAATTGATATGATAGGGTGCTGAGGATGAGTTAAAGCATGCAGTAGGTGTTGTTCGTCCGGTGAGTGTGGCATTTCAGGTGGTTGCACCCTTCTCACTTTACGCTGGAGGAGTTTTCACTAGCGATGTTTGTGGTAGTTCTACAATGGTATGTTGTCGACTAAGCTAGCAACATAGCTACTTTTTGGTCTTTAATGTTCTTATATATATATGTTGCTTTCGTTACTTATGTGTTGAAGCTAAATGGATATATAAATGTATTTGCATATATGTAGGATGTGAACCATGCGGTTGTTGCAGTTGGGTATGGTGTCGAAAATGGTATTCCATACTGGCTGCTCAAGAACTCATGGGGACCAGAATGGGGTTTGAATGGCTACTTCAAGATGGAGAGGGGCAAAAACATGTGTGGTATGTAACTTAATTATTTGTCACATGAATCATGTTTTAGCTAAAATTAATGATGGTCGGTTGTTGTGATTGCAGGTATAGCAACGTGTGCATCTTACCCTGTTGTTGTCTAGATGAGTGTTGTTCTAGATGAACATATTAATACAAGTTGTAAAATATACGAAAAGCCATGATGGTTGTCATTCGTTAATATATATATATATATATAAGTTTGTTTTGAAGTAACAATTTTTTAACATCTTAAATACCATTTAACCTTTCACTTGTTAATATTAAAAAAAACATCACTTTTTGTAAAGGTCAATCACTATACCACTGTATCAATAGGTCGTGAGTGTTAATATATATAACTTGTATCAACTTAAAACATATCAAATAGGATCAACGATATAAAATAACCAATGTTAGAATTGGTACCAAAGACTTACGTACGTAAAGAATGTGATGTTTTAATAATGATCAACACATTAAGTTTACAAAAATAATCCTCTTTTTATAAACATAACAAGTTCATAAACAAGAAAGGTAATTGACTCAAACTAGAAGAAAAACTATCTAAAAACCCCTAGGTTTGTAATTCGATATTTTTTACGCAAACTTACACAAGATTAGACTAATAAACCAACGAAATCATTCAATCAAGCATTAAAGCTTATAGTTAATTAAAGACCATATGAATTTTATTAACATTCTAACTTGTTACCTATCAGAATTCATTAATTTTTTTTTTTTATAAAAAACCCAACCTATTTCAATCAAGCATTAAAGCTTATAGTTAATCAAGCATTAGGCTCGAGCTCAGCTCGATTTGAATTTTGTTTCTAAAGCTTGAGCTTAAATGATTTGTTATTTATTTATTAATACATGTTAAATATAATTCTTATTATATATATGTGTGTATATATAGGATAAGTATCATTACAGAACACTAATTATTTGGAGAACAAAGTGAACAACTCTAAATCACTAAATTTTGGGATTTAAAGTTCATATTTCTTAAATTTTATTTTTCTTACATTCATATTCATATGTGTATTATATATACATAAAAATTATATATTTTCCCTACACATAGTCTACATACATGTAGGCAACTTAGCCTACAAATAACCTACATGTCTGTAGTTTATTTAAGAACTGAAGATTTTTCATATTTTGTTTTAAATTTAAATGTAAGAAACAATGAATCTTACATTTATAACATTTTCATTTACTTTTTAGGTTTTAGGATTGAAAAAAATGAGTGATTCATTTTGTTCTGCATGTTCTCACAATATTTAGTGTTCTGCATTGAACCTTCCATATATATATATACATATATATATACATATATATATATACATATATATATACATATATATATATTCACAATTTTATAAATAGTAATTATTATATTTAAATATATATTTAATATGTTATTTAAAAGTTATATAAACAATGAGCTTATTTAGGCTTACGAGCCGATAGCGGTGTAAACGAGCCTACTTATTTGAGCTCTAGCTCGGCTCGACTCGGGTTGAGCTATCTTGAGAACAACATCAAACAAGCTAAAAGCTCGGCTCGATATCGCTTCAATATCGCTTAAACAAGCCAAAGTTTGGCTCGCCAATGTCGTCGTCATTATTATTATATTAGATATAAAAAAATAAAATGTTGTTTGGGCTCGTTTAGGCTCGCGAGCCTAAACTAGCTTTGTATTTCAGGCTCGAGCTCGGGCTCGATAACTAAACAACCTCTATTTCAGGCTCGAGCTCGGGCTCGTTAAAGCTCGACTTATTTGAGCTTTTAACCGAGCCGATAACGAGTAGCTCTGGAGCCTCTAGGCTTGTTTACACACCTACGAGCGGACTTGAGCTCCATAAGTGAAGCACGGAGTCGTATACTAAACAAATTTGATTTTAGGATTGAGCTTGGGTTTAGACTCTTAGTTTTTTTCTCAAAATGACCTCAATTAGCTCACAGTTAAATCGACTCGACTCGAGTCGTTTGGTTGTACGTGAAACATATGTCCTCATCACACAGCATCCAGATGTGAAAGATGGATAGAGGAATATGATACCATACCACACAACCACACAGACAAACATTTCTTCAATCCAATAATATAATAATTAATTAATAAATTAATTTATTATTATGATTATGATGTCGTTTCATTATATTAACACAAATGGTGGCCCGAGGATAAGCCCCATCTTCCTCTCTCTCTCTCTCTCTCTAACCTCAAGTCAAAACCCTCTCCTTGTTCCGTTGGTTTTTGTCTCTGTATGATCCGTATCTACTTCAATTCATCACTTTTATCCCAAAGCCTTCATCGGATCATGTCTCACATCCCACAGCTTGCGTTTGCTTAAGGGGATGATGTGGATCTGCAATTCATCGGAGACCGCTAGATTCACCGGAGACGATCATCGGAGCCGCAACTTCTCCATCGCTAAAGATGAAGAAGATGATCGCGATTCATCCAGTTCTTCCTCCATCGGCAATAACAGTGATGCGTCTGGCGGCGGCTGCGATTCCGATGACGGCGGCAAGGAGGTTCAGAGCTTATTTAAAGGCTCCTTAAACAATTTATCTGATTTGGAAGAAGCTTTGGCTGTTAAGTATGATTTCATTTCTTATACCATTTATAATATGTTTTATTGCATGTTAAGTTTTTTTTTTTTTTTGAATTCTAATGTCAGTTAGAATTATTTATATTTATCTTATTATGAGGACTGTGGTACTCTGGCTGGTTTCATTATCTGTTTGTTTTAATTACATACATACATGCATGTCCATGTACAATTTGAATCATCAAGGACAGAATTTTAAGACCTAGTAGTATTTTCCCCATGTTATATCATTGCAGTTGTTATATATATGAAGTTTAGTGTGAGTTCACCTGGCAGCAGTTCACACAACAATTGGCGCTTAAAATTGAAATATAGTTATGTGTTTAGAAGTAGGGCTGCAAACGAACTGAACCTTTAGCAAACAGTTCGGTGGGAAGCGTGTTTATGTTCGTTCGTTTAATTAATGAACGAACACCAACAGGAAATTTCGTTCG
Source organism: Helianthus tuberosus (assembly GCA_030545235.1). Taxonomy (NCBI): domain Eukaryota; kingdom Viridiplantae; phylum Streptophyta; class Magnoliopsida; order Asterales; family Asteraceae; genus Helianthus; species Helianthus tuberosus. The sequence goes on along the minus strand of CM060446.1, from coordinate 99,929,950 downwards.
TTTAGTTAAATAAACGAACATGAACACTGGTCGCGTTCGTTCATTTATGTTCGCGAACGTTCGGTAATGTGTTCGTTTATGTTTAATAGTTCATTAGCTTTTTTAGTTTTATATTTAATTTTAATACTTCAAAATTCTCACTAATAAACTATTTCATAAATATTAGTGTATTGTATTGTATTATATTTAAGTTATTTAATAAATATTAGGTTAGTATATTTTGGGTGGATCTATGTAATGTTTGTGATGAAAGATGCCAATTTTATTTGAAATTTAATATGTGTTCGTTTCTGAATGCTTGTTTGTGTTCGTTTGCGCTTGTTGGTGTTCGTGAACGTTTGTCTGTGCTTGTTGGTGTTCACGAACGTTTGTTTGCGTTCATTGCCTAAAATTAACGAACGAACACGCACAGAAATTCTCGTTCGGTAAGTATTCTTTAACAGTTCGTGAACACGTTTATTTCTTTAACGAATGAACATCGTTTGATTTGTTTGCAGCCCTATTTAAAGGAGTGGTGCTATAAGATAGAACTCTGTGTTGCCATGTGATTACATGTTTTGGTGGGTGTTAATTTGGGTTTGCTTATTAAAACTGTTAATCTATGTATTGCCTTTCGAGATTGCGTGATTGTTTGTAAGTTAAACAAGCTGATTTTAACAAGCAGTTTGAAGTTGTCTACTTTAAATTGCTCAATCTTGAAATGTATAATTCTAGCAACTGAATATCTCTTATATGCTTATCCTCTGTTTATTAGGAGAGGTATATCAACATTCTATACTGGGAAATCAAAGTCATATACAAGCCTTGCTGATGCGGTGTGTGCTCCATCCATTCAAGACATTGTTAAGCCAGAAGATGCATACAACAGGAAACGCAAAAACATGCTTGCTCATAATATTATACTAAACAAAAATCGCAATTTTACTTCCAAGAGTGGGATACCAAAAAAGGTTGCAAATGTTAACAGGTACTCGTTGGCCAGTGAATTAAACAACCACCATCATAACAATGCAGGTGGTGAAAGCTCATCCCCTGGTAGTTCTCTACCCCCTTTACCTGCACGCCATAGAATTTCACCTGTTGCTATTAATGAATCGTTGAATTCATCCCCGAGAAACTTTTGCTCTCCATGGCGTTCATTTTCTCTCTCAGATTTGCAACTTGCTGGTGGTGGTGGTGCAGCTTCAAGCTTTACAGGTAACAAAAGAGATGACGAAGACGACGATTAGATGTAGGTCTTGTTGGCTGTAGGTGGTTTCTTTTTTCCCGTTTCCTGATTCTGCTCATTGTACTTACTTCCTTGTGGGCATTTCTGGAATTCAGTGGATGTTTCAGTTTTAATCTTGTACCCAAATGCTTGTTTGTTATATATAATGAAAAAGATGTTTCCTTTTGCTGTTATAGAGCCAGTGAGATGCACCAATTATTTGGAAGTGCTAACAACCGGTTGATGTTAAATCAGTTTTGAATTTCACTGTGGACAGTTGCTATGATCAGATATTCACTGTGCTGCATATTTAGCCTGTTGTAGTTTGTGAGCTTTATTTTATTGTTTGTAACTTGTATGTGTTAAAAGGCACATATACATAAATAATGTTTACCAAACTAGATTTTTCAACATGTTATCGTAGTTCTTTTTATTGTTTTCAATCAACTCATCATAAGTTTTTTTTTTTTTTTTTTAACAAACTTATTATGCTTCTTTTTTATTTTATTTTCTACAACTTTGCCTTGTAATTATATTGTGATACTAACAATACACCTTGGGTTGATCCTAAGAAGCATAATTTGGTATCTTACTACTGTTTACATATTATTTGTGCATAAATCTAAAGGTTTGTCATCACCATATATGGTGTTCACCATTTGAACGATATATATGGCGACATTTTGGTTTGCAAAAAAATGATGAACTCTTTAAACAAAAGGCTAAATTTGGGGGGAGGTAGCGGAAAGCATTAAATCGAACACGTTTATTTGGCTCAACCATAGGCTGAGTATGCAAAATCTAAATTGACATGTATGGTGTAAGTTCAACTTTTAAGTGTTAAAATATGTACCTTTCAAAAAAAAAAAAGTGTTAAAATATGTAGATTCTTTAGAATATCAAATGACTAACCAAATATTAGGTAATTAGTTTATTGATTTATTGGTTAATGTTTTTATTTTTGTTTGTTTTGCTTTTGCATGATATTTGCTGGCTGAGGGAGTAGAAGGAGATGGGCTAACAAGAAGTGGGTTCACGTCTGGGCTAGTAAGCCCCACGCATCATAAGGCGCCAAGCCCCACGCATTATGCTTCTTTTTATATCTTCTAATCAGCACTTATTGTTTCTTTTATATTTTCTAATCAGCACCAAGGGCGGACCCAAGCCCAGCCCAAGGTGGGCGGGCGCTCCCCCAGGGAAAAAAAAAATTAGTGCTAAATTACGTCGAAAATCCCGTCCGCACCCCTTGGAATTTTTCGTCCGCACCCCTTGGAATTTTCGACCGCACCCTTGGAATTTTTCGTCCGCACCCCTTAGGTAAAAAGTGTTATCAATTTATAATTTAAATTTTTTAGTAAACTCTTATTTAAAAAAAATACTACCTAAATTATATAACTTTTAATACCTAAGTAACTAAACCCAAAATACCCATACATTTACCCACTTATAATTCCTAAGTTGCTAGCCCACTAAGTTAGCCCACTAACCAAATCCAACAATATTTCAAACTATAATAAAATAATTAAAGCCCAAAACCTTTAGAAATTCTCTCCCGCTCTCTCTCTCTCTCTCTTGTGTCCCTACACTGCCAACGAACAACATCACTCAACGACAACAGTCCAGCAGCCGGCGACCACCGTAATCAGCCACCATACCACCGTCGTTGACACCAAATCTAACCGGAATCCGAACACGGGTAAGTTTCTTTGTTATTTTGATGATTTTGGTTGATATTATAGAAGAAAAAAACGGTAATCAAGTTGGTTAAATAGGTTTGAAATTTTGTGTGTTTTGACGTTGTTTATGGTTGTTTAGATGATTTTAGGGTGATTATATTGTTTATATATTTTTAGGGTGATTATGTTGTTTATATATATTTAGGGTGATTACAACTTACGTTATGATTTCTAGGGCTTGAATAGTTGAAAATTAAAATTAAAATTGAAGCATTATGTAATGGAGCGATAGAACTTATGTTATATAGAGAAATAATTGCTTAAGAAATTAGTTTTAGATGATGTTTTGGATAGATTTCAAAAAATGAAACCCGTAGGGGCGTCGACGTTTTAATTATGTTTGTAACAAGGTCTGACATGTTTTTGATGATTATATAAATTTAGGTTTGATGTTCATTTGTTTTACATGACCCGACCCGACCCGATACGAACCGATTTTTTTACTTATATACCTAGGGGCCTAAAAATTTTAAAAATGTTCCGCACCCCTATAGAAAAATTCCTGGGTCCGCCAGCACTTATTGTTTCGGCTTATAATTATATAACAATACATCTTGGGGTTGATCCTAAGAACCATAATTGATATTTACTATTGTTTACATAGCATAAATCTAAAGGTCTATGTGTCATCATCTATGGTGTTCACTATTAGAACATAATCGAATTGTTACATTTGGATTGGGCTTTCAGATTCAGTTTGAACCAAAGCTAAATTACTGGTTTTAACGTTTTCAGAACATTTTCGTGCAACACAAGTAAATAAGTTTGCGTGGCGACGATTTGGGTGTTAAAAAAAATATCATGATTCGCAATTTACATTACAAAAATAATGATTTTACCTTCTTAAAAAGAAAATAATTTAAAAGACTAAGACCGGATGGAAAGCATCTAGCTCTCTCGTATCCCTCCAGTCTTGCTCCTCCCATCCTTCTTTGTTACTTCTCCATTTCGGGGTGGCCGTGTTTCCTCCCCATCTCGCGCTACATCAGCCCAATTTCGTGCGCTTCCCCAAGCCCATTCCGGCCGACCTAAGGATTATAATATAATACCTTATGGGGATCGAGAAAAGGGTTGTATGAAGGAAATTATTGGGTTTGAACATATAAATAAAGGTTGAGTTTCGACTTTTTGAGACACGAATGAACAAAGTCATTATGCTACTACATCATCCCAATTTCGTTCTGGCTGCTCCGTTCTAGCTTCCCCCAAGCCCATTCCCAGCCCACCTAAGGATTGTAATACCTTAGAGGGGGGGGGGGGGGGGGGGGGGGGGGGATCGAGAAAAGGGTTGTGTGAAGCAAATTAGTGCGTTCGAACATAGAAATAAAGGTTGAGTTTCAACTTTTTTGAGACACGAATGAAAGGTCATTATACATGCATTTGAGTTGTATCCACGGTATGATAAGTCTAAAATGACTTGTTCCATTTTTATTTAATATTTTAAACAAGTTTTATGATTAAAAAATGTATTCGATATATAGGCCATAAACCCAATAACATAAAATATTTTGTTAGGTTGGCTAAGCGTATTCTACATCTATGATATATATATAGGCAAAAGATCAAATACAAATAATCTTAACATACTAAACATACAAATTGAAGGAAAACCCAAAAAGACAATGTGGCATTTTTGTAATTACCACCAACTATCAAAGTTACAACAAAAAATACCTAAAAAAACACAAATTTTTTTTTTAACATTTTTTTATTAAAAAATCGCTACATTTCGTTAGCTAAAAAAAAAAAAATTTTTTTTTTTTTTTGCTGCTACTAAAAGTAGCGATTTTTTAATAAAAAAATGTTAAAAAAAATAAAATAAAATAATTTGTGTGTTTTTTTAGATTTTTTTAGGTTTTTTGGGGGTTTAGTTTTTAGCATTTTAGCTTGGGTGGGGGGGGGGGGGGGGGGTTAGGTTTTTTTTAGGTTTTTGGGGAGTGGGGGGGGGGGGGGGGGGGGGTTAGGTTTTTTGTAGGTTTTTGGGGGGTGGGGGGTTTAGGTTTTTTTTTGGGGGGGGGGGAGTGGTTTGGTTTTTTTAGGTATATTTGTAGAGTAACTTTGATAGTTATTGATAATTACAAAAATGCCACCTTGTCTTTTTGAGTTTTCCTTCAATTTGTATGTTTAGTATGTTAAGATTATTTGTACAAGAACTTTACCCTATATATATATATATATTTTTTCATCATACTCTCTCTTTAAAATGTCGAATTAAGGGGATTTATTTATCTTTAAGTACAGAAAGAGAAAACATTAGTGATTTAACAACTTGAGAAAGTGGGGATACAAGTAAAAGTGAAGCAGGTGTTTAAGACAACCCTTACAAATATCAAAATCACAAAACTTTATTATACAATTGGGTTCCGAAGAAGGTTTGCATCGTGGCGTGGAGGGCAGATCTTCCATATGCATGTTATGCGGCGACTATTATGAGAGTATTGATCACGGACGGCTTGCCGCTTCCCTCAAAGTGTTTGGACTTTAATTTCCGAGTGGTGCAAAGTTCCAACTATTTTTGCCTTCCATGTTGGGGATGCAGGCAGGCACAAGTGGGTGGTGAAGGTTAAGAAGAAACAGAAGGCGTGGTATTTGGAGGATGCGAAACAAAGCTGCGTTCAACCAAAAACATGTTTGGATTACAAAAGTTATTCAGAATAGTCTCCGGATGTTGGAGTAGGATTGGCTGCTTGCAATGCATGGTTTGAGTCTTGTTTTGGGTTCTTGCCTTTTGTTGTATGCTGCTGTTTTATTTTCTTTGGAGTGTATAGTGCTAGTTGCTTTTTGGTGTATGCTGTTGTTTTGGTTTGAGTCTTGTTTTGGGTTTCTTAAAAAAAAACAAAAAATTATGTTTGTTTTTTTTAACGGCAAACGAATCCTTCAAATAGGCTACTGGTGAAATTCACCACATCAGGATACACTCGCCTTCGAACCTGGGAAAACCCTCACCTAGGGCTGAAGCCCGTGAACACTCTCCCGGAGACATGACAGTGCAATGAGTCGAATTTAGGTCTCTTACTCCACCACCACCTCGTTGGTAAAAGAGTGTTTGTTACTAACTATCATGGTTACTTACAAAGACCAATTAGTCAACATACAATTTGCCTATAACGGAAAATGAAATTATATAATAATAATAATATCGAACTGAGAGAAGCCAAAAACTTCTGGCATTCACACACAAGAAAAAGAAAGAAAGAAAGACATGATGATGAGTGTTACAGACAGGCTAGGCTGTATATTTTACTACACACCCTCCTCTTTTTCACTCCGATTCCTCCTCCATTAATGGCGATCTATCTATCCTCCTCAATATAAACAACTGCCTGCACCCCATTTTGGGTCCCTATACTCATAACTACATATCAATCTCCCTCCACCTATACATACACACATGGCAAATGACAATCACTACCAGAATTCCACCACCACCTCCTCCTCCTCCACCACTTCCGCCGCCGATGGACTTTCACAGCGAGTCATCAGCCCCAGATTCTCCGGTCCGATGACTCGCCGTGCTCAGTCCTTCAAACGCAACAACACTAATAATAATACCCATCATGAGATTGATGTTCTCAACTCACCTAGATCTGAACATACTGAGGCCTTTGACTCCATCCCTGAAAAGAAGCTGACCCGTTTGACCCAACGGCTTCAGCACAAGAGAAGTGCTGGATCCGGTAACCTTGATTTTGTTGGATTAGAGAAGAAAAAACGGTTAGGGCAGTGGATGTTCTTTGCGGTTTTGTGGGTTATGTTTGTTTTTGGGGATTGTTAAGGTTTCTGTTAATGGATGGTTTGGATCTGCTATTGAAAGAATTGGGCTTGATCAGGTTATCATTTATATTTCATCTAATCAACACCAGACCACCCTTGTTGCTTAAGATTTTCATAAATTATTATTAATTATTTATGTGGTTGCTTGCTTGCTTGCTTGGTCTTTATTCAGTATATTTAAAGGAGAATCTGTTTGATGCTTATCATGTGAATCCTAAGGTTTTATTTACAACAATATAGCATTGATATTGACATTAAAGCATAAAGGCTGTGTCAAACTATTTGGTTAAGTCTTGTAAAGTTGAATATCTTAACATAAAACTAGTAGTAAAACAATAGTGTGTCAAAGTGCACAACTTCGATTGTTTTTTTTTTTTTACCATAACTGCCTCTCTTCTCTCTAGTTAATGCTGCCTACAAGTGGTCGTGCCGTTCTGCGCTTCTCTACTTATGGGTGTGAATTGAACACACCCCTATCGATGCTACATGCTTGAGTATTCATTATTCTACATTTTGTTTATATGTCTATGTAGGAAAGCATGTGGTAATTCTATCCGCATTGTGTTACAACATCTTTGTGTTTTCTTTTCTGTTGCCGTGTTGTTTGTTTTGATTGATGCTAGCTTCTAACCACTAAGGAAATCTTTACATTTTGAACTTTAATCCAGAATGATTCGCCATCGTATATTCACCTTTTAAGCTAGGCACATCGTCATTAAAAATTCGATTTTGATCAGATCTGGTACATATTTGTCTCCATATTAATTAATATCTTTGTGCATATGATATAAGATTGTAGATTAAGCTCATATCAAGTTGGCATCAAAACTCACCTGTCGTAGTACTAATTTAGGAAAATATTCTATATCACGACTAATTGTTTTATCCTGTCATTTGTGTGGTTGTTTTTATTTTATTTTACATAACCATCCTTCATTTCCAAAGTAGGATTACTGGGATTCGTCAACCTCTCTTAAGAACCCAACAGATCATATCTCTCACAACAGTCGATATCAAGATGATGAAGAAAATGACGTGAAACAAACTCTGGTGATGGTGGCTTCTGGTATAGTCAGGGATCAAGATCATAAGGATGATGTGAGTCTACACATTCCGAAATCCCACAAATATTTCCCAAACGTGTTTATTCTCATTGATTAATAATGCAACAGATTGTTTATGAAGCCAAATGATTTAGTTTACAGGTATATGGACTAAACCAAGTAGTGGTAATTACACTCAGTGCATTAACCGCCCAAAAAGTCATAAGAGTAAGCTTTCATTTCACATTAAGTTGACTTTCATGTCTTTTCGGGCCTACTCGTTGACCCTGTTCCTCATCTTGCAGAGTTGGACGACAAGACGAATGGTTACCTTCTTATCAATGCAAATGGAGGATTGAATCAGATGAGATTTGGGGTCTGATATATTTTTATACTTATAAATTTAGAATTTTATTTGTCATTCCTATGTTTACAGTTTACAGATTTATTTATTTAATAACCTAATAATGGATTTGTAGTGCAGATATGTGACATGGTTGCCGTTGCTAAGATTATGAAGGCCACATTAGTCCTTCCGTCTCTCGATCACACTTCCTACTGGGCTGATGAGAGGTATGTTCTCTGGAAAAAAATATATATTTTTTATTTTTGCACAGATGGATTCTTTTTTAATTTATATTATTGTATGTATTTTCAGTGGCTTCAAAGATCTGTTTGACTGGAAACATTTCATTGAAACTTTAAAAGAGGATATCCACATAGTTGAGGCATTGCCACCTGCATATGCTGGAGTTGAACCTTTTGCCAAGACTCCGATTTCATGGTCAAAGGTTTGACCATTCACTTTACTGTATCTTTGAATTTTTGGAGTCAGCTTTAACTCTTTGTTATCAGGTTAGCTATTACAAAATGGAGATTGTGCCACTTTTGAAACATCACAAAGTTGTGTATTTCACTCATACCGATTCTAGAATCGCCAACAACGGTATCCCAAATTCTATTCAGAAATTAAGGTGCCGTGTTAATTACCAAGCGTTGAAGTACTCTGCACCAATTGAGGAATTAGGGAAGACTTTGGTTGCAAGAATGCGACAAAATGGAGGCCCGTATCTTGCTTTGCACTTAAGGTATTTTCTATTGTGTGTATATTATATTTTTTTCCATTTTTTAAATTCTTAATGTGTTAATTACGGTTATAATGAAACGATATAATTACATTAAATATATGCGTTAAAATTTCTAATGTGTTAATTAATATAATCAAGAGGTTGTATACGTTAAATATATACAAGCCGTACCCGTTTTAGCTATTGTTTGTAGTTTTTTACGTTTCTTGTTGGAGACAATTAGGTTTTTCAAAATGAGCTTAGTTTTTGTTTTGATGTAAAACGTAAATAATAATTTTCTTTTTAATGTATAACGTTGATCAGGTATGAAAAAGACATGCTTGCATTTACGGGTTGTAGCCACAATTTGACTGCAGAAGAAGACGATGAACTAAAAAGGATGAGGTATGAAGTGAGTCATTGGAAAGAAAAAGAAATAGACGGGTCAGAAAAAAGACAAATGGGCGGGTGCCCGTTAACCCCACGAGAAACGTCCCTTTTACTTAAAGCGTTGGGTTTTCCACCAAGCACCAGAATTTATTTGGTAGCCGGTGAAGCATACGGGAATGGGACAATGCAAGCTCTGAACCAAGATTTCCCAAACATTTTCTCACACTTTAGTTTGTCAACCGAGAGAGAACTGAAGCCTTTTAGGAACCACCAAAACATGTTGGCTGGTTTGGATTATGTTGTCGCCCTTCAGAGTGATGTTTTTGTTTATACCTATGATGGTAATATGGCAAAAGCTGTTCAAGGTCATAGGCGATTTGAGGATTTCAAGACAACCATCAATCCTGACAGGTATCATCCCACCTACTGCTAATAGCTTCTAATGTCCTGTTGATCGGGCGCTTTTTGTCCCTTTTATCAACTAGTAATAAGACCTGTGCCCGTTGCGGCGCGGGGTACATCGCAAACGTCGAATAGATTAGTCCAAGTGTTGTGTGATGCGTTAACCATATGAAAACACACGTTTCGACGTATCCGATTGAACTCAATATAACCTATATAAGCATTGCGATTGGATCAAAACGTAAAGTAAATCGAATATATAATGTACACATATAACGTATTAAATGCGACCCGACTAACTCGAATTTATACCGTCAAGTCAAAACGTATTATATGTGACCCGACTCATACGTAGGAAACGTACAAAATAAAGCACGAAAGCGTACACCAAATTTACGTTGGTATTAAGGAAAAATGGAATATATATTGTCTAGAAGGGATTAAAGTGACATTTTACAAAGTTCATAAAAAGTCAAGGGGTTGAAAATGACATTTTCTAAACTAAAGGGGTTTACAGGGAGTAAAAATAAGATTTGGGGGTAAAAGTGAAATGTCTAGGGAGTAAAAAATGAGATTTTGACAAAGTTGGGGGTTAAAGTGATAAGTCTAGGGAGTAAAAGTGAGATTTTAACAAAGTTGGAGGTTAAAGTGAAATGTCCACCGACGTTCACTTTTAAGATTATGTATAGTATAATATAGGGTTGAGTTATAATACAAAGTATTTAAAAATAAGAAGGGTAAGAAGCCACCAGAGAATGACAAGTGTCCTAGGAGGAATTAAATGGAAAGGGTAATTTTGTCTACAAGAGGAAAGAGAATATGCACATGCAAGTCACATGTTATTTCCCCCCCCCCCCCCCCAATTTTAAACGTCCGTAACTTTTTTATACATCATTTGTTTTTAAAAAAAATTATACCATAAAATCGAGCGTTTTTTTATCTTTAATATGAGTACTATATTGTTATATTTTTCAAAAACCCAGTTGCATATTACACAATGGACATGATGTAAAACACAATGTAAAGTAGATCAAAAACACAATCAATGACAACAGATAAAGACACAATGGACAACATACTAAAACACAATGACCATAACGTATAACACAATGGCGATAACATATAACACAATAAGTATCAGACTAAATAAAAACACAATTGATGACAACAGATAAAAGACACAATTAATGACAGCAGATAAAAGACACAATGGAGAGCAGATGAAGACACAATGGAAAACAAACTAAAAACACAATACACAACAAATTAAAACACAATGAACAAAGGTAATAAAAAATTTTGAACAAATTATTAAAACACAATGGACAACATATTAAAACACAATGAATAACATATTAAACACAATGACCTGAACTAATAACACAATTTATATAAAACTCAAATATAACATCATCTTCATTGTGTCATATATTGTGTTATAGGTTCTTATAAAAACGCAATTGATAGAACCCAAATTAACATTGTGTTATAGGTTTTGATAATAACACAATGGACATGATGTAAAACACAACGTAAAGTAGATCAAAAACACAATCAATGACAACAGATAAAGACACAATGGACAACATACTAAAACACAATGACCATAACGTATAACACAATGGCGATAACATATAACACAATAAGTATCAAACTAAATAAAAAAACGCTCGTTATTATGGTGAATTTTTTTTAAAAAAAAAATTATCGTATGAAAAAGCTATGGACGTTTTAAATCGATGGGGGAATTGGCATGTGCCTTGCATGTGGAGAGAGAAAATCCATAAATATAGGATTCCCTTTATGCCCTTCTATTATTTTCTTTTCCCTACAACTAATCTCAACCCTCCAAATCTAAGATCAATGGACTAGAATCCTTCTTACCCTTCTTATTTCTTTTATCTTTTGTATTTGATCCTAACCCGTATAATATAATATAATAGTTAATGTATCAAGTAGGAATATAAAGCTATATTTCTAAGTTTGGATGATATCAATATTGATGCAGGATGAATTTTGTTAAGCTTGTGGATGAATTGGATGAAGGAAAGATAAGTTGGGAAGAATTTAGTTCTGGAGTGAAAGAGGTTCATGAAAACAGATACGGAGGCCCGTACATTCGCGAAGCTGGCGAATTTCCCAAATTAGAAGAAAGCTTTTATGCAAATCCACTTCCTGGGTGTCTATGCGAGGAAAAATAGCGATTAACTACTTGCTGTGGAAGACATGATACATACCATTAAGAATGAAAAAGAGTGAGGTGAGTCGCACCACAATTAATCAAGAGTAATTGCATGCATGTTGCTGAGGTTTGAAAATTGAGAATTCACTCAGGCTCTTGGATTCAGTATAGAATATAGAAAATAGATCAAGAATACCTGTTCCATAACTTAAATTATTATTATTATTACATCTTTCCTGCTTTCATCCACACTTTTTTTTTTTTTAACTAAATCCTGCTTATTCAAAAGGAATATATATCTATAACAAGTTTCCTTTTCCTTTTTTCCACTTGTTCAACCGTATAAAATGCTTATATAAAGGCATAACTGACAACGGTGAATATGAACAATAGAAAACATAATTGATTTATTTTGGTCATAAGATAGACATTTATAATAAGAGGATTCGATATAAACAGCCGACCATAAGCCACCAAATCAGCATCCCCCTGAGCCACGGCTTCCAACCCTAGTTCTCTAGTGTAACCACCGCTACAAATAAAAGTTCCCACATACGCCCCTCGCCAACTTCTCATCAGCTGAGCTATTTCTTCCTCACTCCCATGGCTTCCTGCTTCAGTTTGACCATAAGCCGTGTAACGTGGCTGAGTCACATGAAGATAACTTAATTTTGACCCTAATTCAAACTGGAGTTTGTTCAGTCTCTCGATCACGGCTAGCCCTAGGCTGCGCGGGTCAGAGTCCATAGCATCCAGGTGGTCAATCGCTGGTGAGATTCTAACACCAACTCGGTCTGCACCAATGGCGGCAGCTATCGCTTGTACCACCTGCAGTAAGAATTTGCAGCGGTTGTCTAACGATCCACCGTATTCATCAGTTCTGTCATTGATCCCGTCTTTCATGAACTGATCAAGCAGGTAACCATGTGCTCCATGTATTTCAATCCCATCAAAACCTATATTAAAAAAATATATATATAAGGCCGGCCGGCCTTGAATTGAAAAGGTCATTTTAATTTCTGGTCTGGAACGTATACTAACCTGCTTCAATAGCATTAATGGCCGCCAAACGATAGTCTTCCACCACCTGTGGTATTTCATGGGTTGCCAATGGGTGGGGCTCAGGATAGCGACCATATGTGGCATCCGGCATTAATATTTTCCACTTGTTGGATATGGGTTTGTTTGTAGATGATATTGGTGCATCACCATCAGGTTGATATACTGTTTGTTCAACAAAGAAATGTATGGTTACATTACATTACATTAATGATTAAATAATAATAATAATAATAATAATAATAATAATAATAATAATAATTAATAATAATAATAATAATAATAATAATAATAATAATAATAATAATAATAATAATAATAATAATAATAATAATAATAATAATAATAATAATAATAATAATAATAATAATAATAATAATAATAATAATAATAATAATAATAATAATAATAATAATTAATAATAATAATAATAATAATAATAATAATAATAATAATAATAATAATAATAATAATAATAATAATAATAATAATAATAATAATAATAATAATAATAATAATAATAATAATAATAATAATAATAATAATAATAATAATAATAATAATAATAATAATAATAATAATAATAATAATAATAATAATAATAATAATAATAATAATAATAATAATAATAATAATAATAATAATAATAATAATAATAATAATAATAATAATAATAATAATAATAATAATAATAATAATAATAATAATAATAATAATAATAATAATAATAATAATAATAATAATAATAATAATAATAATAATAATAATAATAATAATAATAATAATAATAATAATAATAATAATAATAATAATAATAATAATAATAATAATAATAATAATAATAATAATAATAATAATAATAATAATAATAATAATAATAATAATAATAATAATAATAATAATAATAATAATAATAATAATAATAATAATAATAATAATAATAATAATAATAATAATAATAATAATAATAATAATAATAATAATGCGTGAGTAATAATAATGCGTGAGTACCTTGGTGGGATGCTCTACCAACATGCCATAACTGACAAAATATGAGGCCGCCTTGCTTGTGAACCGCATCAACCACTTTCTTCCAACCCTCAATTTGTTCTCTAGTGAATATACCTGGTACATGCGGGAATCTAGCACCCCACACCACACATATGTTGTATATAGTCAAAATCTCATCAAACATAAGAGCACCATGTGTGGTGTGGTGTTAACTTATCATATTCAACTTTAATAATTGTTTATTGCACTATAAGAAATGAATGGCTTTATGCTTACAAAAGAACATGGAGTATGAATTGACTAAAACACCCGTAGAGGAATAATAATAATAACCAAATTACCCGGCGGCTATTGCTTAAAGTAGCCAGGAGTGTTTAAATCGCACTCGAATAACTCAAGATTAATTATTCCAACTGAATAACTAAGTCGAATTCGAATTTAAGCTCCTTTTATATGATATATCTGGGCTTGTATGTATGGTTTTTTTAATGGCAGAAAAAAGAAAAAAAAAAAAAACTTTTACCTTAATAATCTAATTTGTAAACAATATTCCTTCGTTCTATCTACTACTATCAGACGACAATCACGAGCTCACGACATTCACAAGTTAACCTTATTATTGTTTATCATCATTGTTAGGATTGTTTTAATGATGTTTTGGAGCTATTTTTATTATGTACGTGTTATATTGTTATAAGTTAAAGATATTAGTATTTTAGTTAATTTTTTTCCATAAGCTCAAATCTTTGTGTATTTTTTTTTCCCAAAATCGAATAAACTTGAATTCAAATAAGCTTATCTCATCTGAATCGGGTTATTCGAATTTCAAGCGAATTCGACTACAGATTTCAAAACTTCATATTCGAATAACCTAAAAGCCGACTACTTCGACTTAATGAACACTCCTAGAACGTTCTTCGACTTAATGAACACTCCTAGAACGTTGCCATTTGGATGAAAACATAAACTCTCTTGAAGTACAAGGACTGTAAAGGAAAAAAAAAATAAAGGCATAATTATTATTATTATTATTATTATTATTATTATTATTATTAAAACTAAGAGGACCCGGGGTGGATACGTTATCACCCCATCACGCGTGGAACTTGATTGGAACACCGCCGCCGGCAATTGAAAACGGATGTTGAATGTTTAACGCGTCTAATGGAGCACGCGTGTTGGATGTTTGAAAATGAAACATTGGTGGGGTCCGGTTGGCAGGTGACCGCTTGAATGTTTGAAAATGAAACAAAGGTATTTTTTTTTAAATCCAAAAATCACAAACAGTTTACCTTTTTATAAAAAAAAACAGATTTAAAAAAAACAGTTTTCAGTTTTATAAAAAACAGATTTAAAAAAAACAGTTTACAGTTTTATAAAAAAACAGAATTTAAAAAAAACAGTTTACAGTTTTATAAAATACAGATTAAAAAAAAAACAGTTTTCAGTTTTTAAAAAAACAGTTTACAGTTTTATAAAAAACAGAATTTATAATGTAAAAAATAAAAAATAAAAAATAAAAAAAATTAGTGAGTGATGAAATTTGTACCAGTGATGACCATTTCCAGCAAAAAAGGTTGTGAGTGATGGAAATAATGGTTGATGACATGGCAGAACCTGATTGGATGTTGTGAGTGATGGAATTGGGTGTGAGTGATTCCACCCCTACCCCTCTAAGAGCAAACTTTTGCCATTATTGCATGAGGTACAATGAACAAACATCATCATGTGATGTGTGGTTATAAGTTATCCAACTTTAATAATTGAGGAAAAGAAAAAGCAAAGCTCACTATAGAATGTGATATGACTAAAAGACCCTTACCCGGCCGCTGTGGGAGAGATCATAGTCCCCTCGGTGATGAGAAATCCACCGGCGGTTGTTCTCTGCCGGTAATACTCCACCAGCGCTTCATTTGGTATGCTGTTCACCGCCCTACACCGAGTCATCGGAGCCAACACCACCCTACATACATACATACATACCACACAAGGTGTCAGTCAGTCAGTCAACATGTTTCTGAAACTCACCCATTAACAACAATCGTTTTTAAGTGATCCAAACACAATCAAAATCAACATCATCCATCATCCATATATAAAAAGTAAAAACAGACAGACAGACAGACAGACAGACCTGTGAGAGAGATTGAGGTTGCCCATCTTGTATGGAGAAAAGAGGGTTGGCTTGTTGTCACCCATAATTGATTGCTTCATGGTAACAAGCAATGGAGTTTGGTTGTCTTAAATAGAAGTGTGAAACTGTTCCAAAAGCAACGTTTTATTCATTGAATGAATAGATCTGAAGTCGCAATTAAATATTATCTTTTAGAAGATAGATAGATTCTTTTGACTAGAAGAATGAATGTCTCTCTCTCTCATAAAAGAACACGTGTTAAACCAAAAACTTTGTAAAATGTTTGTTACCTCCTATGATTTTGGTTCATAAAATGTTATTTCATAGTTTTAACGTATGTTTTGTAAAAAAAAAATATACACTTGGAAGTGGTATTTAAGTAATTTATTTTGGTCGGTTAGGGAAATGTGAATTAATTAAGCAACGTTTCTCACGGACCACTAGAATTGCAATGCAAACTCATCACACGCGTTGCGGCCCAATTATCCTCAAGTCAGCCCTCTTTTTTTACCCATTCCGTCCAACAAAGACATAATTGTAAGCATCTAAACCATAGTTTTTTTTTTTGTTGTTGTTGTGAAAAACAGTTTGGGTTATGAACCGAACCTGGTTGGTGAACAAAAAAATTAAAAATTGGTTTGTAAAAAGCCGATTCTGGTTATAAACTGGTTTAGAAGGGAAAATGTTCTGATCTATTAAAGTGATTGGGGTCGGGTTTAAAGCCGGTTTGAAAAAGAGAACGGCTTTTTTACATGTTTTTCAAATCGGATTGGATCCAAACTGGTTCCGGTGAACAAGACTACGAACTAGCATACGAACTGCTAGGGTTTAGTTTTTGTTGGTGATGTGGGTCGGGTTATAAACCGGTTTGATGAGCCCAAACCGGTTTTCTTGTACATCTTACATATAGCTTGTATGGGATGTTTTTATAAGAATGAATGAGCAGTGTTTTTAAGACCCATTATTTATTTTATAAAACTTTACGTTAGTTTATAAAATAAGTGTTTATAAGCCCTTTTAAAAAAGTAACTATTTTAAAATAATCTTAAGGTTAGTTTAAACACATATAAAGTATTTGCAATTTGATGTCTCTTGTATATCCAATCACTTAACTAAAATTACGATGTTTTGTCAAAGTGAAATTGTAATATAAAAAAACAAGGTATGAAAACAAATTTTAATCCGAGTGTAAAAACAAATTATGAAAACAAATTTTCATCTGAGGATTATAAGGTTTACAAGTAGTGAGTCAAACTCATTAAAAAACCCATACTTTGTATATAAGATTCCATCAAATAAAGGGGCTCGGTTCATCCTCTTGACCACCTTGACTTTGGTTCCGCCTCTAAGACCACACGTGGGCATGAAAATATGGTGTGGAAGCCCCTCACACGAGCACATCACCCCGTGTATGGCGTGGAGGCAGGCCCGGCTTAAGGGCAATCTAGATGAAACAGCCGCTTTAGGCCACACATTGTTTAGGGCCTCATCTTTGAGAATTGAGATAATATTATATACTATGTATACTTGGTTAGATAGGGTGTTGTGCATTTGGTTAACATACATTTGAAGAAAAGCATAAAAAGATAAATTAAAAAAGCCCCTGTATATATTAGAGTTTGGACTGTTAGAATTTGGTTTATATTTGCTTAGTATATGCTTTGTATTGACGAATTTAGTTTCTTTTGGGTGATTATTTCTAGCTCTAACTTTGCTAATCATTTATACTATTACAGTGAACACTTGATTTTTATTGATTTTATTAAAAGCTCGTTTATACCCTAAAAGTTGAGCACTTGATTCGAAAAAAAAGGCCCCAAATTTTATTCTGCTTTAGGTCTCCAAAATTGTTGAGTCGGCCCTGCGTGGAGGGTGGCATTGTGGGTGGGGCTTGAGTATCCTCATCAGCGTGGAGGGCAATATTGTTGGTGATGTGACACGAGTTGATTGGTAGTTTGTGGAATGAGGTTTGTGATTGGTGAGGGTTTTTTTCAAACAAAAGGCGGGCCCTTTCCACGCCCGACACCACCCTGTGTTTTTTTTACCACATCCCCTTGTTGACGTGGCTACCACATTGTATTCAATGTCCTCTTTTCATACTCTTCCACACCGTATGGTCTAAATTAGGGTGAAAGAGATGGGACTTATTTATGTATTTTGTTGTAGAAAATTCAAACCTTAGGTTCATTTGGAAATTTACCTATGAGTAAATTGCCATTTTGGTTCCTGAGATTTGTTCAAAATTATCATTTTAGTCCAAATAGTTTTTTTTTTTCTCTATTTTGATCCAAACCACTAACTCCATATAAATGAAGGGCAACTTTGACCTTTCACTAATTCTTTTGTGGTGAAGATACAGTGGACGAGTGGTGGTGATTGGGGGGGGGGGGGGTAAGATTTGTGGTAGGAGGTGATGACGGAGTGGGGAGTTGTGGTGGTTATTGGTTGGTTATGGCGAGGACGATGGTGAATGGTGAGGAGTGGTGTTCAGAGAGGTTGTATGGTGTTCGGTTTGAAGAGGTCGCCGGTGAATGAGATGGTCGGCGTTTATCAAATGTAGAGAGTGAGAGAAAGATAGGGGGAGGAGAGAGAGAATGGAGGTGGGGGATAAGTTTTATAATTATTGTTTTTGTTTTTTAATTAAAAATGAAAAGAAAAAAAACAGTGAAAGGTCAAATTTGCTCTTCATTTAAGGTTGGTTTTTATACGAAGTTAGTGGTTTAAATCAAGATAGCAATAAGACCCTCTGTAGTGGGGCGTGATGTGTGGCTTTTTTTTATGGATAGCGCCCCGAACACCTCGACGGGCGGCGCTATGTAACACCTCGTAAAATCACGTCCAATGATGTGTTGACACGTGTATTAAACCCTAATAAAGTCAAACATTGACTATGAGGGACTAATTTTGTGAAAGATCAAAAACTTTGATATTGGAAAGACTGGGATTGATATCATGCTTAAAATAAGTCTCGGAATAACCTCACACGATATTCGTATTCTCATATCAAGCCACTTGTTGGATAATCAAAACCGTCTGCATAAATCGAAAGCTTGCACGGTAAAAGGGTTAGAAGCGTCAACATGTTTAATAATACCTCTAAATGACCTTTTAATGAACCCGAAACATTATTATATCTAATCATATTCTTGAGAATGCAAAACATTGGCCATTTAGGGCTTTAATGTCGATAAATATCAATACGCACAAGTTTGTGCGTTAAAAAGGGTTGAAAGTGTCAACATGTTAATTCTTACCTCTGAGTGACCTTTTAGCAAACCCAAAGCATCGTAGTATTCGATAATACTCTCGGGAATGCCCAATATAGATAACATAGGGCTTTGAACTACACCTTTAAAACTACACCTTTGAGCGGCCATTTAAGTGAACTGGTGTGAATTGGAGTGTCGTAATACTCCACTATACTCTTGGGAATGCTTGTTATTAACTTTGTAATGCTTTTACGCCATTTCGCGTTAATACGCGCAAGTTCGCAAATTAAAGGGTTAAAAGCGTCAATACGTCAAACTAGGCCTTTGACTGACACTTTTAACATATCGAGAAGTTTATGATGCTTGGTTATACTCTTGGAGGTGCCTAATGTTGGAAATACAAGGCCTTGTGTGCTAAAAACATCGTTTCAGAAGAGTTTGGAAGTGCAGGGGCCAAACTTGTCAACAAATGAAAGTTGTGGTGAGCTGGTGTGGTCCTTACGGACCGTATACAAGGACCCATACGATCTGTATACAAGTGCCAATAACAGAAATATTGTGTGCAGCCCTTGTTTCCTTCCTTATCTCTCATAATTCGAATCTATGGGCTTGTTGCTTGTTTTGGACACCTGTTAGGACACTTGTACTGATCTTAGAAGGCCCCTAAACACTTGTCATCATCCAATCATCCTCCAAACACTATAAATAGAGGTGAATTCATTCATTCCAAGAATTCACACCATTTTTGAGTTCTTGCTCTCTCTTCTCAAATCTGAGGATCCTAATCAATTGGAACCTCCTTCTGAGTTTATCTCAGTCCTAAGGACCACTTGTAAGTGTTCCTTTCATGCTTAGTTATTTTGTTTGGCTCTTAAATCCAAAAAGTCAAGCGTTTTAGATAAACGCTTTGACTTTTAGTTAGACCTTGTATGGTCAAGGCATTGTTCGCAACGAACATGGCTACGTGATCGTAATTAGGAAGGTGATAAACCCTCAAAATGGCACCTCCTAATTACCACGTTTACTTAGTTAATTGTCGGGTCAAAGTAACTAAAATAAAAGTCAAACAGGTCAGTTTTTAAATAAAATTCATAACTGATAATGTAGAGGCTATAAAATCAGTTTTATCACTTTAATAACTTGGTAAATATTAATTGAACATGTCTAAGCATGTTCGACCCGACAATTCTGAGTTTAGGATCGGTTCGCAACCGAAAGTCGCAAAAGTTGACTTTTGCTTTGACTTTCAGTTCTGACCCGATTTACCTTAGTTTAGATATGCCTTAGGGTTCCTTTAGGACCATGTTATAGGTTAGTATAATCCTCTGAGGTTATACAACTTGGTTCCTTAGAAATCCTAGTTCATTGCATGTTTCCATTAAATGCCTAAAAGTTGACTATTATGCCCTTTTGATATCAAAACAAGATTTTTGAAAAATATGAGAGGACAAAAACCTTTATTACTGATATTTAAGCATGTCCTAAAAATTTGACATCAGTTTATGATCTAAAATGAGAAGTTATGCTCAATATCGTAAATGAAAGCCTTTTTATTAATTAAATGGCATTTTTGATCTAAATCCTATTTATACCCAAATTTTGACACCAAAACTTTTACCCACTGATGTAATATAATATTTTGGGATTTTTGGAAATTTTTCTTAAATTTTAAAATGATCATAACATAGAGTTCTCGCATAGGCTCGGTAATTGACGATAACGCCCTTTTTGCTAATAAAATGAGTTTTATACATCCTTTACATGCCAAACCTTTTTCTACTGATTTTATATATTAAATAAGTTATTTTAAATAGTAAAGGTTGATCAAAATCTCAGATTTCCTTAATTAACCCGAATATCGTCAATTACCGACTTTTATGCGATTTAGGCGCATAGTATGGTTTAAAACTATATTAGGCACCTAAAGCGTGATACCTACTGATGTTATGAATAATTTTTTATACTTTAACAGTAAATAAAAGTTTTGAACTCAGATTTCCAAAATTAACCCTTAAAGCACATGTGAAATGACCAAAATGCCCCTACGGTGCATAGTTTGGCCATGAATGATAAATTTCACATATGCGAGATATCTTACTGATATAACTTGATAAAATAAGTATTTTTACTGATTATGTAGACCAGAAACTCGGATTATTATTTAACCTCTTTTATAAACATTAAAATGACCAAAATACCCCTACGGGGCATAAATTGTTTTTAAATTCGTTTTGGGCATAATAGAAGGTATCCTACTGATATCACAACATATTTAAGGCATATTAAGTTGTGAAACATGTTCATGAATCATTTGGTTACCCGTTATGCACTTTACGCGTTCGGTACGGTTTAGGTAACTAGTTTACATGAATTAACCGAAACGGGTCAAACCTTATCATCTTCACTTCAAAATTCAGAATGTGTTTAGTTTACCCATATTATACAAATCTCCATACTTCTCGGGTCTAAATCACATTCTAATCCGGTCTTCGCTTAATCTTGCGTTTTGAACCGTAAACCTTTCCTTAAAACTAACCGGTCTAAGTTACAACTTAAATAAGACCCGTTAGGAATCTAATAGGTTAATAAAACCTTTGTTCCAGATTGAGAGCCCCAGTAGAGGTACTTGTGCTTGCTGATTAGAATATACGGCTGAGTATAAATTGCATTTTAAGCTCAGGTAAATACTTTTAACTTATTTTCCCTTATACGGGCTTGGGGTACGGTATATAAAATACCGCTTGGTCTGGTATTGAATTTTTAATCGTATGAAGGTTAAATCATTGAGATAACCCGTTTAATCTATTTTGTTTATTCTAAGACTTTGGGGGGGTTAATGACCATGTTCTGGATATCATCGGCTCATTCATTGAAATGGCCACTACTTAAGCACGGGGTGTAGGCATACACCTGCCGGTGCGTATGTAAAAATAATGTACCCACCTGTTCGAGAATAACTCGCCGTGGGATATATTATGTGGTGTGTCTATTAATCTTTAACCCGATTTTCAACCCGGGCTACTGAACGTATAATAAACATATAATTCTTTTACAAGATTATTTTTAAATAATTATCCCAAGTTATAAAAGAATTTTTGTGCCTTGTGCATTTAAATCAATTTTCATAAAGATTTTCAAAAGAGTAAGTTAATTGTATTTACCAGTGTAAACTGACGTATTTTCCAAAAAGGTTAAGTGACAGGTACTGTACGTAAATTGGCTGGGAGCTCAGGGTGTTAATAGGGAATCTTGCAAGTTCTAAACGTCTAAAGTCTGTTGAACTGTGTTTATGTTTCTATTTTAAGATCCGCCTGTGGATCCATCTTACAATCTGTTTGTAATATTTGATGTTACTTTCGAATCGGTTTGTAATATATTTACTTTAGACTTCCGTTGTGCATTGAACTGTGATTATTTGACTATGATGATATCAACTACGTCACGATACTCCCCACCGGGCCCACCGGTAATACGTGGAAATATCGGGGTGTGACACGCTATGGAGGTCAAATTGGTGGGTGGCGCCATGCGCATAGCGGCGTGATGTTTGGTTTGAATTTTTTTTTTATTTTCTGGTTTTTTCCCTCACTCTCTCTCTCTCTCTCTCTCTCTCACACGCACACATATATATATATATATATACATACATATGTATAATTGAAGGCGGTATTGGCCGGAAAATCAGAGAAGAAGACAGGAAAGTTGACCGGAAAAGTTGGCCGAAAAATCGGAGAAGAAGACAGGAAGCGGTTTTTGATTTTGAAAGTTTTTGGGTTAGACACATTTGGTCCCTGCATTTTCTCAAATATCTAAATTGGTTTTTAAAACACATTTGGTCCCTGGAAGTTTTTAAAACACATTTGGTCCCTGAAAGTTTTGGAGATGAAAACTTGGTTTATAATTTGAAAAAGTTAGAAATTACTTAAAAAATTGAAAATTAATTAATTGAGTAATGATGAGGTAGGGGTTTTATGACTACGGGCTCTAATGACATAACGTCCCATAAAGACCATGTGTGACGTGGCACGACACGTGTCGCATAACGCCCCAAAGGGGCTTTATGATTACGGATGGCCTAAATGGGAAAAGTCAGGGACCCAAGAGAGAAAAAAAAGTTATTTAGACTAAAATGACAATTTGGGACAAATATCAAGGACTAAAATGACAATTTACTCTTTACCTATTATAAATTAGCAACACTTTGGTTCATAGAGAAGTTGTAGTCTATGCTTAGGGTGGTTTTAAAAAAATGAATATTACACTTTTAACCAAAATCTACTTTGATTTTTTACTTTTAAGTCAAAAGTTTTTTTTTTTATGTTTTCCAATTTAACTTAGTAACTTTTTTACTTACATCTTTGGCCCCTATACTTTTCATATCTCGCAAAATTTTCGTTTTACGTTTTGTTCTCAAGTTTGCGAGTTAACACGACTCAACGTTCATGTGTGGTTCAACTCTGTACATTTTGTTTTATGCTTCGTTCTAAATTGTGCAAGTTAACTGACGTAATGTACGTGTGTGGTTCAACGTTTTTATGTCGCTTATTTTTTTCCCGTTTATTGTTTTGTCGCAACATGCAGGTCCTAAATCGACTTAGTTATTATTTTCTATGTTTTACGTTTCGGTCTAGTTTATCTTTATTAACACACTGCAACTTCAGTATTGGTGGTCGTTGACGGTGCTTTGACATTGGTGCTATTTATCACGGTTTTACGCCCCCACCACAACACAGAGGACTTAATACTGGTTTTTAACTATATTACATAAATATTTAAAGATACATATTTTATATTTATAGTATTATTTAAAAAAATAAGAAACAACAATATGGGAAATGATATTGATGTGACTAGTTTTATGTTTCAGTTTTGTTATTTTAACATATTTAAGTAGTGATTGTGAAACAACAATATGATAAATGTCACGGCCCCCGTCCCGGTTTTACCCGGTCCAGAAGCCGCGGGACAGAAAATCTCGTGGTATCTATTAATTGAGTTGACAGCGGAAGATTTACAGGATCTTTTAAACTTGAAAATGCCCGATTATTTTATTATATAATCTAGGACAAACCCCGTAATTTACAATAGAGGAATTTCACAAGGAAATTCCCTGTTTTACAAAACATGTTTATTTATATAACTGGGCCACCTCTTCAAGCTTGTTAGTGCTCCGTAGCACGTTTTCCTTTATTCACAGCAGGTCGCCTGAAACATGTTTTAAAAATATTTTATCAGCGGGAAAATACTGGCGAGCCACTCTAGTTTAATAAAACGACACATAGTTATAAATTACAGCATAAGAGCGATTGCAATGGCTACTATCTTATTTTTATCTGGCGCCGTATCACCTCCTGGTGACGATGGCCATACCACTATTGGGTCCTTTCACCCACGTAGTGATGATTATCACTGTTAGGATTTATTAGCCTAACTGTGAAAATTTAGTAATGTGCACAATACCCCACTAGCCAGTGATTCAAGATAACCACGACTTAATCCCTGTAATTATAACTTTTGAAAATGATTGGAGTATTGCAAAAACATTATTGATAACAAGAGAATGACTCACATTGCAGATTTAAACGGGCAGAGTTTAGCCTAGTGATAACCTAGTTTAAATAACAATGCACACGAACTAGGTCAGTAACTAATACAGCATTTACGATAACTCACGAGATTAAAACCCTCACGACTAATGACAAAGTGCAACACTTAAACATCCATCGAATTCGCGACGAATGACAAAGTATAGCCCTAATTTGGGCATCACTTAAACATCCATCGGATAGTTTCAATCGATCGGACATTGAATCGTAGCAGCGATCGAGTTAATACCTTGTATCGTAGCAGCACCTCCCTAATGAAAATTATGATTTTAAGCAGTGTATCTTCGTTTTTGAGAAAAGTTTTCGACACAGAATGAAAGCTCGATGCCCAGGCAATTTATAGCAAAAAAAATTTGAGGTTTACGCGGCCCGCGTAAGCCTCCTCTTGATCTTACGCGGCCCGCGAGGGACAGCTAATCGTAGACTAGAGCTTCTGTGTCATCGGTAGACCTGCCACAGGGCTGCCACGTGGCCCTGAACGCTTATCTGGTCAACCACAGTTTGACGCGGCCCGCGTAAGCTTCTCTTATGGCTTACGCGGCCCGCCTGAAACCCAAAAACCTTGATTTCTTAGTTTTTCATGCACGTTAGGGTTTCAGGGGTCCGGGTTTTCACTTACAGGTCGTTTTGGGACATTTTTGAAGGTCCTTACATCCTCCCCACCTATTTAGAATCTCGTCCTCGAGATTTATTGAAATAAGTGAGGATACTTTCACTTCATCTCCGATTCCAGCTCCCTGATGTATTCAGGTCCTCTTTTTGACTCCCACTTGACTTTAACTAGTACCAATCTTTTGTGTTTGAGAAACTTGATCTTTCTGTCTTCTATTTGAAGTGGTTTCTCCACGAACTTCAATTTCTCATTTACCTCTATGTCTTGGAGAGGTACTACCAAGGATTCGTCAGATAAACACATCTTGAGGTTGGATACATGAAATACATCATGTACTCCAGCTAGCTCCTCTGGTAGTTGTAAACGATAAGCAACTGGTCCTATTCGTTGGATTACTGGGAATGGTCCTACGTATCTTGGACTTAGCTTTCCTTTCTTACCGAACCGAACTACTCCTTTCCAAGGAGAAACTTTCAATAGTACCTTGTTTCCAACTTGAAATTCTAGCGGCTTGCGTCTATTGTCTGCATAACTTTTCTGGCGATCTCGAGCCGTCTTTAGTCTTTCCTTGATTTGAGTGATCTTGTCAGTAGTTTCTTGCATAATTTCAGGACCTGATAATTGGTTTTCTCCTATTTCTGCCCAGCAGACTGGAGTTCTACACTTTCGTCCATACAGTGCTTCGAACGGGGCAGCTTCGATGCTTGAATGGTAACTATTGTTATAGGAGAATTCAATTAAGGGTAGGTGGTCATCCCAGTTTCCACCAAAATCTATTACACATGCCTTGAGCATGTCTTCTAGGGTTTGGATCGTCCTTTCACTTTGTCCATCCGTTTGAGGATGGTATGCCGTGCTTAAATTTAGTCGGGTTCCCATTGCTTCCTGGAAACTGGTCCAGAAATGGGAAGTGAAACGACTATCCCTATCTGATACTATGGAGAGTGGGACTCCATGTAAGGATACTACTTCATCTACATACAACTTTGCCAACCTTTCCATGCTAAAGGTTTCTTTCATGGGTAGAAAATGAGCTGATTTGGTTAATCGATCCACAATTACCCAAATTGCGTCATTACCTTTTCTGGTTTTGGGCAACTTAGTAACAAAGTCCATGGTTATGAGTTCCCATTTCCAAACAGGCATTTCTAATTGTTGGAGTAACCCTGAGGGTTTCTGGTGTTCTGCCTTAACTTGCGAACAAGTTAGGCACTTAGAAACATATCTGGCTATGTCTTTCTTCATTCCTATCCACCAGAAATTATTTCTTAAATCTTGGTACATTTGATTATTACCAGGATGTATGGTATACCTAGATTTATGGGCTTCCTCTAAAATCTTATTTCTTAACTCTCCTAGCTTAGGTACCCAAATCCTTTTCTTGTGGAATCTCCAAATTCCATCACTTCCTTGCTTTAGTTCCTTTATTCTTCCTTTCATCCCTTCAGCATCATCTTTGATTGCTGTTTCTTGAACATTCTTCAGTTGTTCCATTAGGTCTATCTGTAAACTTAACCTAAGAGCACGAACTCGTCGTTGTTTCTCATGATACTTACGACTTAAGGCGTCTGCAACTACGTTTGCTTTTCCTTCATGATATTGAATATCACAGTCGTAGTCACTTAGGATTTCCATCCATCTCCTTTGCCTCATGTCCAATTCTTTTTGCCAAATATGTATCTTAAACTCTTATGATCTGTATAGACAGTAAACTTACTTCCATACAGATAGTGCCTCCAAATCTTAAGGGCAAAAATTATGGCTCCTAACTCTAAGTCATGAGTCGTATAGTTTTCTTCGTGCTTTTTCAATTGCCTTGAGGCATACGCAATTACCTTCTTGCATTGCATTAGCACACATCCTAATCCTAGCTTAGAAGCATCGCAGTAAACTTCAAAATCTTCCGTTCCTTCTAGTAAGGCTAGAATTGGAGCATTTGTTAATTTCTGTTTTAAGATCTTAAAAGCTTCTTCTTGTTTAGGTCCCCATTCAAACTTAACTGATTTACAGGTTAACTTAGTCAGTGGTACAGTTATCTTGGAAAAATCCTTAATAAACCGTCTATAGTATCCGGCTAACCCTATAAAACTTCTGATTTCCATAGCTGACTGCGGGACCTTCCATTTGGTGATCGCTTCTATCTCAGAGGGATCTACGTGAATGCCTTCGTGATTCACCATGTGTCCCAAAAATTGTACCTCTTGTAGCCAAAATTCACACTTCGAGAATTTGGCATAAAGCTTCCCTTTTCTTAACAATATTAAGAGTGCATGTAAATGCTCACAATGCTCGTCCTGACTTTTGGAATAAATGAGTATATCATCGATGAAGACAATTACAAATTTATCCAAGTACGGTTTACAGATCCTATTCATCGTGTCCATAAATGCTTCAGGAGCATTTGTTAATCCAAAGGGCATGACTGTAAACTCGTAATGACCATACCTAGTTCTGAAAGCAGTTTTAGGTATGTCTTCTTCTTGTACTTTCAACTGATGATATCCAGAGCGTAAATCTATCTTAGAAAATCCTTGCAATTGATCAAAAAGATCATCAATCCTAGGTAATGGGTATCGATTTTTAATTGTAACCTTATTCAATTCCCTATAATCGATACACATTCGCATCGAACCATCTTTCTTTTTCATAAACAACACTGGCGCTCCCCACGGGGATGAACTAGGCTGTATAAATCCTTTGCTTAGTAATTCATCTAACTGCTTTTTCAATTCAAACATTTCGGTGGGTGCTAACCTATAAGGTACCTTGGCTATCGGTGTAGTTCCAGGAATTAGATGAATTCTAAATTCCACTTCCCTATTGGGTGGTAATCCCGGTAGTTCTTCTGGGAATACATCCGGGTATTCTGATACTACTGGAATTTCTTTAAGTTCCGTACTTTTCGTGTTAATGATTACTGAAATCATATACACTACTTCTTGTTTTCTTGAGTAACTGGCCAACTTCATTACTGAAATGAATTTCATTGGCTTATGTGGCTTATCTCCTGTAATCATCACTATTTCTCCTGTGGGCGTATGAATTTCTATGGAATTCTTATCACAAAGAATTCGAGCATGGTTGGCTACTAACCAATCCATTCCTAACACAATATCGAATCCGGCTAAATTCATAGGTAACAGGTTTGCAGAAAATTTATGACCTAAAAGTTCTATTTTTCCTTCTTGCAAAACCTTATCTATGTTAACAGAATTCCCATCTGCCGTTTCTACCGTAAAAATTTGTCTAAGATTGGTTAAGGGTAGATTAAGAGCTTGGCATAATGAAGTATTTATAAAACTTTAGTTTGCACCAGAGTCATATAATACTTTTGCATAAACGTCGTGAACTAGGAACGTACCAGCTATCACGTCAGGGATTAGCTCTGCTTCCTGGGTAGTCAGTTGGAAGGCTCTTGCGTTCTTTTTGGTAGTTCCTTCTGCATGTTTGGATTTGTTGTCAGCTGGTTTGACCAATTTCGGGCAGCCTGGCCTAAAGTGTCCAACTTCTCCGCAGTTATAGCAGATTGTAGCTTTCTTCTTCCTGCAATCTTCTTCTTGATGCCCTGGAATTTTGCAGAAATTGCAATACCCTTTGCATCTTCCAAAATGCTTTCTTTTACAGGTATTGCAAAATGGAACAGTGGAAGATTGCCCAGTTCCCTTTCTCTTGAAATTACTACGGTTACCCACACGGAATCCCTGGTTAATCTTTTGGGCCACTTCCTTCTTCCTATTTTCTTCTCTTATGCATACCAGCCCGTCAGTTAGGGTGTTAGCTAATTCCACAGCATCGTCAATAGTGCGGGGTCTCGCAGCTTTGACGATATCCCGAATCTCGCCAATCAATCCCCAAATATAACGGGAAATAAGCACCAGTTCTGGCGAAGCCAGGGTTGGTACCACTCTCGCATACTCGAAGAATGTCGAAGTATACCATCGAAAGTCTACATCCACCATCCGGTGGTTCAAGAATTTATTCGCCATTTGTTCTTTCTCATATTCGGGACATAATTTTCTTTCTACTAGCCGCTTAAATTCTTCCCAACTCATGGCATAGGCTACATTACTTCCTTTGGCTTGAAGTACCGTATTCCACCATTCTAGCGCCCCTTCTTTAAAAAGATGCGACGCGTACATGACCTTGTCTTCCTCGGCACATTTACTTATTTTAATTACTGCTTCGGTTTTCTCTAACTAACGCAGCGCCGCAGTCGCCCCTTCATTGCCTGCGAACTTAACAGGTTTACAGGCAAGGAATTCCTTGTAAGTGCAACCAGACGTTGCAGCTTTCATTCTTTTGAGAATTGGGGCTTGTAGTACCTCATTATCATTATTATTAATGTTACCGCCTCCATTTATGCTATTACTGAAGTTGTCTTCATGAGTATGTTTGCTAGGAATAACTTGTTGAGGTTCAACTGGATGTCGGGCAGCAGCAAGGATTGCTGGAATATCATTGGCTATTCCCTGAGCAACGATATTCTCGATATCTTGCCTATTCAGAAATTGATCTTCATGGTTTTATTCAGATTGATGTACTTCATTAACGGGTTCATTACCAGCGTTTTCCATCTGGTAATTAATTTATATAACTGATTAGCATAAAATAATTAACAACTATACTGTCGCAACCCCCGATCCCTTATCTGTCCCGGGAACGGGCGGACGCGAGCTCAGATTTTCGGTGGTATCAGCTATTTAATCTTGCAGTGGAAATTACATCAGGACCGTAGTTAGGAAATGTTTATCAGAGTAAAACCACCATATTTGATATTAATAATAACATGGGCAAAACCCAAGTTTCTTATTACATTACATTTATAGGGACCAACCCTATTTTATTGAATTTAAAACATCGTTATTAGGTAACTTTTATAGCCACATTTTTCTCAAGCCTTCAGTGCTCTCCAGCTGGCTTTTTACTAATTGGCTGTCACATTGTGTTACCTGAAACGCGTTTTAAAAACAATTGTCAGTCGGAAATACTGGTGAGTGAATCACAGTTTAATCAAGAAACATTTTATCAATTAAAACAGTATTGAGAGCGATCACATTGCTTATTTCTACACAATTACTCATTCAGTACTTGCCACTCGACCGGATCTATGGCTATGGTCAAGTTACACATTGACTAACTCGTTGTCCAATTGTAACGTACTGTCTTACCAACTTACTACTCGCAAGTCGTAAATTTTGTATACAAAACCCCAATATACTGGCAGTAATTGAAGAACTACAAAGACTCAATCACCGCTTAATCACATTGTAAAACAATTAAGGTTTTGTAAAACATTACAAAAAGGTTAACAAAAAGAGGATAAACTCACATTGCTATCTTAGACTTCGCGTAAAGGTTTCCTGGATATAATCTATAATTTATACAAATGTACATTGGTTAGCATCATAACCCTTTGAAAATATTAATGATACCCTCTCCGAGACGGCATTCCAACAACTACGTCGGGCAGAACCACGACAGTTGTTACGGAACCCTAAATCAATCGAGCAGCGTAACTGTTACGAAACTGGGGTTATAATACTTACAAGGGAGCAGAACCTCGCTAATTAGGGGTATAATACCCGACTATTATAACTCTTCTACAGAAATTGAGATTGAGAATCGAATTGTGAATGACAGAAAGTGAAACCCGATGGCCTTCTTATATAGTACTGATATCTCGTCCTCTCGCGGCCCGCGTAAAGGTAAGCGAAGGCTTACGCGGCCCGCGTGGCTTAGGGGTCTAGGCATAGCTGATCCGGGTCATAACTAGGTTCAACACGTTGCACGACACGTGTCAACACCGGGCTGCGCCACTATCTTGATCCTACGCGGCCCGCCTGAACTTAAGAAGTCAACGGAGTCAGGTTCTAGCCCTTATACCGCCCGCGTGAAGGCAACTATATCGAATTCTGAAGGACAAGAATCAGCAACTATATAAGAAGGCCATCAGACTTCGTTTTCCGTCGCTCACATTTCAATCTCAATCTCGAATTCTGAAGTATTAAGCATAATATTTGGGTATTATACCCCTAAATTAGCGAGGTTCTGCTCCGTTGTAAGTGTTATAACCCCAGTTTCATAATAGTTACGCTGCCCGATTGATTTAGGGTTCCGTAACAACTGTCGTGGTTCTGCCCGACGTAGTTGTTGGAATGCCGTCTCGGGGAGGGTATTATTAATAATTTCAAAGGGTTATGATACTAACCAATGTACATTTGTATAAATTATAGATTATATCCAGGAAACCCTTACGAGAAGCCTAAGATAGCAATGTGAGTTTATCCTCTTTTTGTTAATGTTTTACAAAACCTTAAATGTTTTACAATGCAATTAAGCGGTGATTGAGTCTTTGTAGTTCTTCAATTACTGCCGGTATTATGGGGTTTTGTATACAAAATTTACTACGAGTAGTAGTAAGTCTGAATGACAGTGCATTACCATTGGACGACGAGTTAGCCAATGGGTAATTTGACCATAGCCATAGATTCGATCGAGTGGCAAATACTGAATGAGTAATTGTGTAGACATAAACAATGTGATCGCTCTCAATACTGTTTAAATTGATAAAATGTTTCTTAATTAAACTGGGATTCTCTCACCAGTATTTCCGACTGACAAATGTTTTTAAAACGCGTTACAGGTAACACAATGTGAACAACCAATTAATGAAAAGCCAACTGGAGAGCACTGAAGGCCTGGGAAAAATGTGGCTATAAAAGTTACCTAATAAACGATGTTTTAAATTCAATAAAATAGGGTTTGTCCCTATAATGTATTGTAATAAGAAACTTGGGTTTTTCCCATGTTATTATTAATATAAAAGAAGGTGGTTTTACTCTGATAAACATTTCCTAACTACGGTCCTGATGAAAATTCCGCTGCAAGATTTAATAACCTGATACCACCAAAACTCTGAGATCGCGTCCGCCCGTTCCCGGGAAACAGGGATCGGGGGTTGCGACAGAAGGTGGTATCAGAGCCTAGCCACTGGTCTGAGCCAAAGAAGTGTTCTGCTGACACTTAAATTTTAAATTTGGTGTTAGGAAATAAATTACGGAAATACATGCATAACTGTAATTATGTGTTATGTGTTATTTGACTATTTGTTAGTTTTCAGTATGAGTGATCAAGGACCATCAGACGTGAATTGTCAGTTAGCTGATTCACCTAGGAGTGAAGGTACATCATCACAGCCTGCCCTTTCGGGGTATTCTGCTGATCAGGAGGAGGGAATATTTACCTTTAGAGCTCAATCTGAAGAACCATTTCCTAATAAGAAACAAGGATGGTTCAGTAAAGAAGCTTTTGCTCGTAGGAAGAGAATGCGAAAATTGCAACAGCAAAGGGCATTAGCAGCTATTAAGCGAGAGACAGATGCCCATACTCAAGATATGCTAAATAGAAGCCTAGCTAATTTCCATATCTTAGCTACGACTGCTGCTGACCCAAGTCTGGAACAACTAGTAGCCCCACAACCACAAAACCCAGAACAACCTATGGAGATAGAAAATCAGGAAAACCAAGTGGAGATGTACGATTTTAATCCAGAAGAAATCCCTAGAGTGCCTGCACCAAACTCTTTAGACCCGAATTACGACCCCTGGTGGGACGACAATAGGGATTTTGTGCAACGTTATCCTATCCAGGATTATCCACCCATACAGAACATAGAAGCCTACCCAGGTATGGACCCTTTAGATCCCTATTATCAAGATGATTATATTAGGGAGATTTTAGAGGATCCTTACCATCTCCGAACTCATACCCCTCCATATCAGGAACTAGCGCCACAGATTCCAAACCTAGTCCGAGAACCTGCACCCCCAATGAGTGCAGAAAACGTGCAAAAACTTAGGACTTTCGGGGAGGAAATTTTAGAAAGCAGTGAGAGGATGCATCAGGTGGGAGAGCGTCTCGTATGGAAATACGATGAACGCAATATGGATTTTTGGATGAATCCATATCCGTGAATGTTAGAATGGAAGAAGCGGTAGTAAAAAAATAATAATAAATAAATAAAAATATGTGTGTACGGATGCATATTACTATTTTATTTCTGTTGGTATTGTAATCTTTATTTCTGTACTAGTGTGTAATAATGAAAAAGAGTATAGTCGCAATGATCGACGGTTTTGGTTAAATTGCGTGTCATGTAATTAACTATATTACCTATTATTTGTGATATTAATATGGGGTAAATGTTTAAAATTCAGATGGCCGACGAAGGAAATCAAGGAAATCTGAATAACGATAACCAGAGTAACATTAACATGGTTAATGAAAATCCAAACATCAATAACAATGGAAACCAGATGGATAATAGTGCTATCCAACACATTGTAGCACAAGGAATTATAGATGCAATGCCATTTATTCTTCAAACTGTTAAAGATGCTGATAATAAAAGTAAGCATAGCAGTAAGCGACCAAGTGAACCAGAAAACAGCGTGAACAATGGACCTGTACTTCAAATGCCCATTCCCAAAAGAAGAAGAACTGTGCCTTACGGTTGTTCTTATAAGGAATTCTGGTCTTGTAAACCAATGGAATTCTCGGGCAATGAAGGGGCCATTGCAACCTTACGCTGGATAGAACAGACTGAGACAGTCTTAAGGATAAGTAAGTGTGCTGAAGAAGATAAGATAATGTTTGCTTCTAATCTGTTTAAGAATGCAGCACTAGAATGGTGGAACACTATCCTCCAAACAAAAGGAAGTGATAGAACCTATAATATGGAATAGGAAGAGTTTAAGAACAAGGTAGAAAGGAAATTCTGCCCACCTAATGAGAAAGAACAGATAACAAACAAATTCCTAAACCTTAGGATGACTGATGTGGATAGTAAGGGATACACTAAAATATTCTTTGAATATGCTCGAATAGTGCCAACTCTTGCTTCGCCAGAACCAGTATTAATTTCCCGTTATATTTGGGGATTAATTGGGGAGATAAGACACGTAGTTAAGGCAGCTAGACCTCAAACCATAGAAGAAGCTGTAGAACTAGCCAATACCTTGACA
Source organism: Helianthus tuberosus (assembly GCA_030545235.1). Lineage (NCBI taxonomy): Eukaryota > Viridiplantae > Streptophyta > Magnoliopsida > Asterales > Asteraceae > Helianthus > Helianthus tuberosus. Next base: position 99,895,494 of record CM060446.1, on the reverse strand, counting down.
GATGAATTAGTCCGTACCCGAGAAGAGGATCAAAGAAGGAGCCTAACTCAGAAATTGACTCAAGAATTTCGTTCTGGAAATTCTAACCGTGGAAGAAATATAGGTTCTACTTCTGCACCCTACTGTAGGAATTGCAAAAGAAAGCATTCAGGAAAATGCTCTATATATTGTAACTTTTGCAAAATATCGGGACACAAGGAAGAAAATTGCAGAAAGAAAGCTAACAGCCTGGTATGTTACAATTGCGGAGAACAAGGTCATATCAAACTAAACTGTCCAAAATTAGCCCCAGCTGCAGACAGCAAGAATACTAAAAATGCTAGAGCATTTGTGCTGACTGCAGATGAAGCCAGGATGATTCCAGATGTCATAGCTGGTACGTTTTTAGTTAATGATGTCTTTGCTAAAGTATTATTTGACTCTGGTGCAAACCAAAGTTTTATTAATAGATCATTTTGCAAATTTCTAAACAAGTCATTAACTAAACTACCACAAGAATGTCTAGTAGAGACAGCTAATGGAGAAACCGTTAGAATTTCTGAAATCTTGCAGGGAGCAAGTATCAAAATTTCAAAGCAGAAATTTATTGCAAATCTTTATCCCATGAATCTGGTAGGATTTGATGTTGTTTTAGGAATGGATTGGTTAATAGCTAATAAGGCCAGTATTTTATGTGATCAAAAGTTAATTCGAGTAAATTCACCAAAAGGAAAAATGATCACAATTAAAGGAGATAAGCCTTCTAGATCCACAAAATTCATATCTGTGATGAAAACTGCAAGTTGTATAAGAAAAGGTTCTATAGTGTATTTGATTTCTATAATCACTAACACTAAAGGAAAAGAACTAAAAGACATTCCAGTAGTATCTCAGTTTTCGGATGTCTTTCCAGAAGAATTACCAGGACTACCGCCAGATAGAGAAGTTGAGTTCAGAATTCACCTGCTACCAGGAACATCACCAATTGCCAAAGCACCTTACCGTTTGGCACCTGCAGAAATGCAAGAATTAAAGAAACAATTAGATGAATTTTTGGAGAAAGGATTTATACAGCCAAGTTCATCGCCATGGGGAGCGCCAATACTCTTCGTTAAAAAGAAAGACGGATCAATGCGTATGTGCATTGACTACCGTGAATTAAACAAAGTCATGATTAAGAATCGGTACCTATTACCGAGAATCGATGATCTGTTTGATCAACTACAAGGAGCTCGATTTTTCTCTAAGATCGATTTAAGGTCAGGATATCATCAATTAAAGGTACAGGAAGAGGATATTCCTAAAACCGCATTTAGAACAAGGTATGGTCATTATGAATTTACTGTCATGCCATTTGGTTTAACCAATGCCCCAGCTGCATTTATGGATATGATGAACCGAGTATGTAAGCCATATTTGGATAAATTCATAATTGTTTTCATAGATGATATTTTAATTTACTCTAAGAGTAAAGAGGATCATGCAAAACATTTGCACGCACTTTTAAGTTTGTTAAGAAAGGAAAAACTTTATGCTAAATTCAATAAGTGTGAATTTTGGTTATAACAGGTACAATTCCTTGGACACCTAGTCAATCATGAAGGAATTCATGTAGATCCAACAAAGATTGAAGCACTTACTAAATGGGAAACCCCTGAATCACCAACTGAGGTTAGAAGTTTCTTAGGATTGGCCGGTTATTATAGAAAGTTTATTCAAAAATTTTCTAGAATAGCCATTCCCTTAACTAAGCTAACCTGTAAATCTGTTAAGTTTGAATGGGGAATAAAACAAGAAGAAGCATTTAGAATCCTTAAGCAAAGATTAACCCATACACCTATATTAGCATTACCAGAAGGAACTGAAGACTTTGTAGTCTACTGTGATGCTTCTAAACTAGGTTATGGATGTGTGTTGATGCAACGACAAAAGGTTATAGCTTATGCATCTAGACAACTTAAGAATCATGAAGAGAATTATTCAACCCATGATTTAGAATTAGGAGCTATAATTTTTGCTCTTAAGATTTGGAGACATTACCTTTATGGTAGTAAGTTTACCGTATTCACTGATCATAAGAGTTTAAGGTATGTTTTCAAGCAAAAAGAGTTGAATATGAGACAAAGACGCTGGATGGAATTTCTTAGTGACTATGATTGTAATATCCAGTATCATGAAGGAAAAGCAAATGTAGTAGCAGATGCTTTAAGCCGAAAGTATCATGAAAAGCCAAAAAGAGTACGTTCTCTTAAATTAAATCTGCAAGTAGATTTAAATGATCAGATAAGAGAAGCACAAGAATCAGTAATCAAGGATGATTCTGAAAAATTAAAAGGTATGTTAAAAGAATTAAAACAAGGAACAGATGGAATTTGGAGATTTCATGAAAAGAGAATGTGGATACCTAAATTAGGAAACCTGCGTAACCGTATATTAGAAGAAGCCCATAAGTCTAAATATACGATGCATCCAGGAAATGATAAAATGTACCAGGATTTAAGGAAAAATTTCTGGTGGATAGGAATAAAAAAGGATATAGCAACTTATGTTTCTAAATGTTTAACTTGCTCACAAGTTAAAGCTGAACATCAGAAACCCTCAGGTTTGTTACAGCAATTAGAAATGCCAGTTTGGAAATGGGAATTTATAACCATGGATTTTGTTACTAAATTACCCAAAACTAGGAAAGGAAATGATACAATCTGGGTGATTGTAGATAGACTAACTAAGTCAGCTCATTTCTTACCAATGAAGGAAACAATTAGTATGGAACAATTATCTAAATTGTATGTAAATGAAATTGTTTCTTTACATGGTATTCCTTTATCAATTGTTTCTGATAGAGATAGTCGATTTACCTCTCATTTTTGGTCAAGTTTCCAAAAGGCAATGGGAACTAAGTTATAAAGCTAAGTACAGCTTATCACCCACAAACAGATGGACAAAGTGAAAGGACAATTCAGACAATGGAGGACATGCTTAGAGCTTGTGTAATTGATTTTGGAGGTAATTGGGATGATCACTTACCTTTAATAGAATTTTCTTATAATAATAGTTATCACACAAGTATCAATGCTGCACCATTTGAAGCACTTTATGGAAGAAAATGTCGAACCCCAGTCTGTTGGGCAGAAATTGGGGAAAAGCAATTATCTGGACCTGAGATAGTGCAAGAAACAACTGATAAAATTATTCAAGTCAAGGAACGACTGAAAGCAGCACGTGATAGACAGAAAAGTTATGCTAATAACAGGCGAAAACCATTGGAGTTTCAAGTAGGAGATAGAGTATTGTTGAAAGTCTCTCCTTGGAAAGGAGTGGTAAGATTCATCAAAAGGGGAAAGCTAAGTCCCAGGTATGTTGGACCTTTCAAGATTATTAGAAAAATAGGACTTGTAGCCTATCAGCTACAACTGCCAGAGGAAATGGCAGGAATACATGATGTGTTTCATGTATCTAATCTCAAAAAGTGTTTAGCTGATGAATCACTGATAGTGCCTCTTAAGGATATAGAGGTAAATGAGCAACTTAAGTTTGTAGAAAGACCTCTACAGATTGAAGACAGGAAAGTCAAGAATCTCAAACACAAGAGGTTAGTTCTAGTCAAAGTAAAGTGGGATTCCAAAAGAGGACCTGAGTATACATGGGAGCTTGAGTCAGAAATGCAAAGGAAATACCCGCATTTGTTTCAGTAGATCTCGAGGACGAGCTCTAAAGTAAGGTGGGGAGAATGTAACAACCCTCGGTAAAACTGACACCCTCATAATATGTCTAACATTCTATTATATCTTAAATTTTTACAATATGTTGTATATTACACCCCTTATGTGAAAACCGAGCCCAAAATATGTTATAGTTTATAAAATAAATTAAAAATCTGAAAATGTAAGTTGAGGCGGGCCGTGTAGGACCTCACCTCAAGCTCACGCGGGCCGTATCAAGACCAGACTTTGACTCCGCTGACTTATTTAGTTCAAGCGGGCCGCGTAAGCCTTAGGCTTACTTTGACGCGGGCCGCGAGAGCTCATGAAACGCGGATACACCCAAAGGCCGACACGTGTCATGATCGTGGCGGTCTAGAGGATGACTGAGCTAAGCTATAAGTTGACCGCGTGTTGACGCAGGCCGCGTAAGGCTTAGCCTTACCTTACGCGGGCCACGATAGGACTAGAATCAGCAACTATATAAGAAGGCCATCAGACTTCGTTTTCCGTCGCTCACATTTCAATCTCAATCTCGAATTCTGAAGTATTAAGCATAATATTTGGGTATTATACCCCTAAATTAGCGAGGTTCTGCTCCGTTGTAAGTGTTATAACCCCAGTTTCATAATAGTTACGCTGCCCGATTGATTTAGGGTTCCGTAACAACTGTCGTGGTTCTGCCCGACGTAGTTGTTGGAATGCCGTCTCGGGGAGGGTATTATTAATAATTTCAAAGGGTTATGATACTAACCAATGTACATTTGTATAAATTATAGATTATATCCAGGAAACCCTTACGAGAAGCCTAAGATAGCAATGTGAGTTTATCCTCTTTTTGTTAATGTTTTTGGAATGTTTTACAAAACCTTAAATGTTTTACAATGCAATTAAGCGGTGATTGAGTCTTTGTAGTTCTTCAATTACTGCCGGTATTATGGGGTTTTGTATACAAAATTTACTACGAGTAGTAGTAAGTCTGAATGACAGTGCATTACCATTGGACGACGAGTTAGCCAATGGGTAATTTGACCATAGCCATAGATCCGGTCGAGTGGCAAATACTGAATGAGTAATTGTGTAGACATAAACAATGTGATCGCTCTCAATACTGTTTTAATTGATAAAATGTTTCTTGATTAAACTGGGATTCTCTCACCAGTATTTCCGACTGACAAATGTTTTTAAAACGCGTTACAGGTAACACAATGTGAACAGCCAATTAATGAAAAGCCAGCTGGAGAGCACTGAAGGCTTGGGAAAAATGTGGCTATAAAAGTTACCTAATAAACGATGTTTTAAATTCAATAAAATAGGGTTTGTCCCTATAATGTATTGTAATAAGAAACTTGGGTTTTTCCCATGTTATTATTAATATAAAAGAAGGTGGTTTTACTCTGATAAACATTTCCTAACTACGGCCCTGATAAAAATTCTGCTGCAAGATTTAATAACCTGATACCACCAAAACTCTGAGATCGCGTCCGCCCGTTCCCTGGAAACAGGGATCGGGGGTTGCGACAGTCCAATATACCTGGGACTTAGCTTTCCTCTTTTGATGAATCTTACTACTCCTTTCCAAGGAGAGACTTTTAACAAGACTTTATCTCCTTGTTGAAATTCCAATGGCTTGCGTCGGTTATCGGCATAGCTCTTTTGTCGATCACGTGCTGCTTTCAGTCATTCCTTGACTTGAATAATCTTATCAGTTGTTTCCTGTACTATCTCAGGTCCAGATAGTTGCTTTTCCCCAATTTCTGCCCAACAGACTGGGGTTCGACATTTTCGTACATAAAGTGCTTCGAATGGTGCAGCATTTATACTTGTGTGATAACTATTATTATAAGAAAATTCTATTAAAGGTAAGTGATCGTCCCAATTACCTCCAAAATCAATTACACAAGCTCTAAGCATGTCCTCCATTGTCTGAATTGTCCTTTCGCTCTGTCCATCCGTTTGAGGATGATAAGTTGTGCTCAATTTTAAATTGGTTCCCATTGCCTTTTGGAAACTTGACCAAAAATGAGAGGTAAATCGGCTATCTCTATCAGAAACAATTGATAAAGGAATGCCATGTAAAGAAACAATTTCATTTACATATAGTTTAGCTAATTGTTCCATACTGAAAGTTTCTTTCATTGGTAGGAAATGAGCTGACTTGGTTAGCCTATCTACAATCAACCAGATTGTATCATTCCCTTTCTTTGTTTTGGGTAATTTGGTTACAAAATCCATTGTTATCAATTCCCATTTCCATACTGGTATTTCTAATTGTTGTAGAAATCCTGAGGGTTTCTGGTGTTCAGCTTTAACGTGTGAACAGGTTAAACATTTAGAAACATAGGCTGCTATGTCCTTTTTCATTCCTATCCACCAGAAATTCTTCCTTAAATCCTGGTACATTTTATCATTTCCTGGATGCATCGTATATTTAGACTTATGGGCTTCTTCTAATATACGATGACGCAGGTTTCCTAATTTAGGTATCCACATTCTCTTTTTATGGAATCTCCAAATTCCATCTATTCCTTGTTCCAATTTTTTTAGCATACCTTTTAATTTTTCAGAATCATCCTTGATTACTGATTTTTGCGCTTCTCTTATCTGATCAGTTAAATCTACTTGCAGATTTAATTTAAGAGAACGTACCCTTTTTGGCTTTTCGTGATACTTTCGACTTAAAGCATCTGCCACCACATTGGCTTTTCCTTCATGATACTGGATATCACAATCATAATCACTAAGCATCTCCATCCAGCGTCTTTGTCTCATATTCAACTCCTTTTGCTTGAAAATATATCTTAGACTCTTATGATCAGTGAATATGGTAAACTTACTACCATAAAGGTAATGTCTCCAAATCTTAAGAGCAAAAATTATAGCTCCTAATTCTAGATCATGAGTTGAATAATTCTCTTCATTATTCTTAAGTTGTCTAGATGCGTAAGCTATAACCTTTTGTCGTTGCATCAATACACATCCATAGCCTAGTTTAGAAGCATCGCAATAGACTACAAAGTCTTCAGCTCCTTCTGGTAATGCTAATATGGGTGTATGGGTTAATCTTTGCTTAAGGATTCTAAAGGCTTCTTCTTGTTTTAATCCCCATTCAAACTTAACAGATTTACAGGTTAGCTTAGTTAAGGGAATGGCTATTCTAGAGAAATCTTGAATGAATCTTCTATAATAACCGGCCAATCATAAGAAACTTCTAACCTCGGTTGGTGACTCAGGGGTTTTTCATTTAGTGATTGCCTCGATTTTTGTTGGATCTACATGAATTCCTTCATGATTGACTAAATGTCCAAGGAATTGTACCTAGGGCTGTAAACGAACCGAACGAACACGAACGAGACCTTGTTCGTGTTCGTTTGTTAAAAAATATATGTGTTCGCGAACCGTTCACGAACACTTATCGAACGGGATTTTATGTTTGTGTTCGTTTGTTAAGGAAATGAACTTGTTCGTGTTCGTTTGTGTTTGTTTGTTAATTTTAGGCAACGAACGTTGGCGAACACAAATGAGCACAAACTAATGTTCATGAACACAAATGGAAATAAACGAACACAAACAATCGTTCATGAACAGAATATATAATACACTGACACTTATTAAATATTTAATTTGTCAGAATTTTGATATATTTAAATAAATATAAAAGCTAAAAATATTAATGAACTATCAAACACAAGCGAACACGTTATCGAACGTTCACGAAGATAAACGAACGAACGCGACCTCTGTTCATGTTTGTTCATTTAACTAAACGAACGAAATTTCTTGTTCGTGTTCGTTTGTTTAATAAACGAACGAACACAAACGAACTTCCCGCCGAACGGTTCACGAACTGTTCGCCGAACGTTTGGTTCGTTTACAGCCCTAATTGTACCTGTTCTAACCAAAATTCGCACTTAGAAAATTTAGCATAAAGTTTTTCCTTTCTTAATAGACTTAAAAGTGCGTGCAAATATTTTGCATGATCCTCTTTATTCTTAGAAATAAATGAGAATGTCATCTATGAAGACAATTATGAATCTATCCAAATATGGCTTACATATTCGGTTCATCATGTCCATAAATGCAGCTGGGGCATTGGTTAAACCAAATGGCATGACAGTAAATTCATAATGACCATACCTCGTTCTGAATGCGGTCTTAGGAATGTCCTCTTCCTGTACCTTTAATTGATGATATCCTGACCTTAAATCGATTTTTGAGAAAAATCGAGCTCCTTGTAGTTGATCAAACAGATCATCGATTCTTGGTAATGGGTACCGATTCTTAATCGTAACCTTGTTTAATTCATGGTAGTCAATGCACATACGCATTGATCCGTCCTTCTTTTTAACAAACAGTATCGGCGCTCCCCATGGCGATGAACTTGGTTGTATAAATCCTTTCTCTAACAATTCGTCTAATTGTTTCTTTAATTCTTGCATTTCTGCAGGTGCCAAACGGTAAGGTGCTTTGGCAATCGGTGATGTTCCTGGTATTAAATGGATTCTGAATTCAACTTCCCTATCTGGAGGTTGCCCTGGCAATTTTTCTGGAAATACATCTGAAAACTGAGATATTACTGGAATATCTTTTAAATCTTTTCCTTTAGTGTTAGTGATTATGGAAATCAAATACACTATAGAACCTTTTCTTATATAACTTGCAGTTTTCATCACAGAGATGAACTTAGTGGATCTAGAGGGTTTATCTCCTTTAATTGTGATCGTTTTACCTTTTGGTGAATTTACTTGTATTGACTTTTGATCACATAAAATACTGGCTTTATGGGCTATTAACCAATCCATTCCTAAAACAACATCGAATCCTGCCAAATTCATGGGATAAAGATTTGCAATAAACTTTTGATTTAAAATTTCTATACTTTCTCCCTGCAAGATTTCAGAAATCCTAACGGTTTCTCCATTGGCTGTCTCTACTAAGCATTCTTGTGGTAGTTTAGTTAATGACTGATTTAGAAATTTGCAAAATGATGTATTAATAAAACTTTGGTTTGCACCAGAGTCAAATAATACTTTAGCAAAGATATCATTAATTAAAAACGTACCAGCTATGACATCTGGAATCATCTTGGCTTCATCTGCAGTCAGAACAAATGCTCTAGCATTTTTAGTATTCTTGTTGTCTGGAGCTGGAGCTAATTTTGGACAATTAAGCTTGATATGGCCTTGTTCTCCGCAGTTGTAACATATCCGGATGTTAGCCTTCTTCCTGCAATTTTCTTCCTTGTGTCCCGATATTTTGCAAAAGTTACAGTATATGGAGCATCTTCCTGAATGCTTTCTTTTGCAATACCTACAGTAAGGTGCAGAGGTAGAACCTATATTTTTCCCACGATTAAAATTTCCAGAACGAAATTCTTGTGTGAGCTTCTGGGTTAGGTTCCTTCTTTGATCCTCTTCTCGGGTACGGACTAATTCATCTGTCAAGGTATTTGCTAGTTCTACAGCTTCTTCTATGGTTTGAGGTCTAGCTGCCTTGACTACGTGTCTTATCTCCCCAATTAATCCCCAAATATAACGGGAGATTAACACTGGTTCTGGTGAAGCAAGTTGGCACTATTCTGGCATATTCAAAGAATATTTTAGTGTATCCCTTACTATCTACACCAGTCATTCTAAGGTTTAGGAATTTCTTTGCTATCTGTTCCTTCTCATTGGGTGGGCAGAATTTCCTTTCTACCTTGTTCTTAAATTCTTCCCATTCCATATTGTAGGTTCTATCACTTCCTCTTGATTGGAGGATAGTGTTCCACCATTCTAGTGTTGAATTCTTAAATAAATTAGAAGCAAACAGTATCTTATCTTCTTCAGCACATTTGCTTATCCTTAAGACTGCCTCAGTCTTCTCTATCCAGCGTAAGGTTGCAATGGCCCCTTCGTTGCCCGAGAATTCCATTGGTTTACAAGACCAGAATTCTTTATAAGAACAACCGTAAGACACGGTTCTTCTTCTTTTGGGAATAGGCATTTGAAGTACTGGTCCATTGTTCACGCTGTGTTCCGGTTCAATTGGTCGCTTACTACTATGTTTACTTTTATTATTCGCTTCTTGGACCGTTTGAAGAATAAATGACATTGCATCTATAATTCCTTGTGCCACTATGTGTTGGATAACACTATTATTCACTTGATTTCCATTGTTATTGATGCTTGGATTCTCATTAACCACGTTAATGTTACTCTGGTTATCGTTATTCAGATTTCCTTGATTTCCTTCGTCGGCCATCTGAATTTTAAACATTTACCCCATATTGTATAATCCTACAAAAAGCAATTTAGGTTGCGTTTACACACCATCACAACGTTCCATATAGAGCCACCGTTTGATTTTAAAAACCCATCGTTTCATTTAAAGGAAGCGTTTGATTTTAACAACCGGCAAAAAGAAAACGGTTCAACTGCTGGCTTCCCACCGTTTGAACTTATACAAGTAACACATGCCTCCCTTCCATTAAATAATCGCACTACCAACCATCACAAAACCTTAAAGCAACCGTCGCATCTCCTCCGAATAGGTATCAATCCCATCATATATATACATAAACTCACGGGCACAGTGGCAATCACCAGTAGATTTTCTTTACCAGAAATTTTTCAAAAAGGTAGATGAAATTGGTAGAATAGATGTTAACCACCAATTTAAAATGATGACACAGCGGCGGTGGACCTCTACCTCGAGGGCTGGCGCGGATGGGTTTCCGACGAGTACGAGGCAGAGGACGGGTCTGCATGTCTCAATCTAAACCATGTTTCGGTGGCATAAAACGAAGCCGGGATGAGTCTGGTGTAGATATAGGGCTTCGACACTCTGGTGACCATGGATCTGGACATGATGGATCGTTTTGGAGGATTCAATGGAGACGTGACGGTGGCGGTGCCATGGCGGGTATGGAGGTGTAGGGATCGGTATTTGGGTTTAACATAATTACATGAAGAGAGAATTTTTCATGTTTGAGTTTTTGGCGTTTGCATAAAATGGTTTCTCAAACCTTTTGGCTTTTCATTTCTGAATTGATAGCTTTGCCTTTACGCATCGAAGAATACAATTATTATTTTATTAATAATACATACAAACGGACAAGAACATTATTGATATTATAATTGAAATTGAAAAATTACCTAATTCATTAATATGAAATAAAAACACATTATTGCTACAATATAATGCATTTTTAGTAATAAAAACTAATTCAGGCATTAATATGATCCATTTTTTTATGTGATTACATCTTCTTATTCGAGTTTGTAGAAGAGAAGTTATGGAACCATCTTTGGATTGATTCATGTTATACTAGAACTAATCCATGTATTTTTTTTTTCCATCTTGGACCTTTAATTCTATATCAGATTTGCTTTATTAAATCCTGCATATTTATAAAAAAGATTGTCATTCAGGTTTTATCTGATTTTGTTTTCTTTTGATTTGTTGAGGCTCGCTTTAATATTTTTCATATTATTAAAGACAAAATTATTCATATAGATTATTAATACCTCAAATTTAATAATATTTTGTAGTAAAGAGTTATACTACGTAGTAATGCATGCCACTTATTAAATAAATTGTTATAAGAAACTCTTATAATGTGAAGGAATACATTATAACGTGCAAGAAATACATCATGTAATATAATATGTTCTGTTGGAAAGTAAATACATATATTATGTTGTGTAGGAAAATTTATTATACACTGTAGGAAATACGTATATCATGTTGTGTAGGTAAGTAATTACATATTAATGAGAAGGAAATAGCACATTCGTTGGCACACGGCTGAGGAGAGGGAAGCCACGCTAGAACACAACACATTAATGATTATTTAGTTCATATTATTGGTTATTTAGTTAATGGTAAGGAAACAATACTTCACGAAATAGTCTTTTATTAACCAAATCCAAAAGTTTCTCGAATAATAATAATTTTTGTAACGAAACAGCACATATTATAATAACTTATTCCTTAACTAAAGAATTTTTGCATCTCATATAGCGATACTAATGATTTTCATAATCAACAACCCGCCGCAACGCGCGGGTAGCGTCAACTCGTTAATATAACAAATAATATCTTAATATAGTTAATCACATGACACTCAATCTAGTAAAAAACGTAGATCATTGCTACTTTTACTCTATTCATATACTATTATGCATCTATTACACACTAGTACTGAAATAAAAATTACAATACCAACAGAAATAGAATCACCCTAATAGTAATATGTATCCGTACACACATATTTTTATTTTATTATATTATATTATTATTATTATTCCGTTTCCTCCATCACATCACGGATATGGATTTATCCAAAAATCCATATTGCGCTCATCGTATTTCCATACGAGACGCTCTCCCACCTGACGCATTCTCTCACTGCTCTCTAAAATTTCCTCCCCGAAAGTCCTAAGTTCTTGTACATTTTCTGCACTCATTGGGGGTGCAGGTTCTCAGACTGGGTTTGGAATATGGAGTGCGGGTTCCTGATATGGGGGTGAAAGTGCCTGAAATCGGTAAGGATCTTCTAAGATTTCCCTAATATATTCATCGTGGTAATAGGGATCTAAAGGGTCCATACCTGGATAGGCTCCTATGTTCTGTATGGGTGTGTCTTCATGAATAGGGTAACGTTGCACAAAGTCCCTATTATCGTCCCACCAGGGGTCGTAATTTGGGTCTAGGGGGTTTGGTGCAGGTATCCTAGGGATTTCTTCTAGGTTAAAGTCATGCATCTCCACTTGGTTTTCCGGGTTTTCTATCTCCATGGGTTGGTTTGGGAATTGTGGTTGTGGGGCTACTAGTTGTTCCAGACTCGGGTCAGCAGCAGTTGTAGCTAGGATATGGAAATTGGCTAGGCTTCTATTAAGCATATCCTGTGTATGGGCATCTGTCTTTCGCTTAGCAGCTGCAAGAACTCTTTGCTGTTGCAACTTTCGCATTCTCTTCCTACGAGCAAAGGCTTCCTTACTGAACCATCCTCATTTCTTATGAGGGAATGGCTCTTCTGACTGAGCTTTAAAAGCAAACACTCCTTCTTCCTGATCAGCAGAATACCCAGAAAGGGCAGGCTGTGAAGAAGTACCTTCATTCTTAGGTGAATCAGATAATTGACGACTCATGTCTGAGGGTCCTTGATCACTCATACTGTAAACTAACAAATAGTCAAATAACACAAAACAATTAAATACAGTTATGCACGTATTCCCGTAATTTATTTCCTAACACAAATTTTAGAATTTTAAGTGTCAGCAGAACACTTCTTTGGCTCAGACCAGTGGCTAGGCTCTGATCCCACCTTCTGTCGCAACCCCCGATCCCTTATCTGTCCCGGGAACGGGCGGACGCGAGCTCAGATTTTCGGTGGTATCAGCTATTTAATCTTGCAGCGGAAATTACATCAGGACCGTGGTTACGAAATGTTTATCAGAGTAAAACCACCATATTTGATATTAATAATAACATGGGCAAAACCCAAGTTTCTTATTACAATACATTTATAGGGACCAACCCTATTTTATTGAATTTAAAACATCGTTATTAGGTAACTTTTATAGCCACATTTTTCTCAAGCCTTCAGTGCTCTCCAGCTGGCTTTTTACTAATTGGCTGTCACATTGTGTTACCTGAAACGCGTTTTAAAAACATTTGTCAGTCGGAAATACTGGTGAGTGAATCCCAGTTTAATCAAGAAACATTTTATCAATTAAAACAGTATTGAGAGCGATCACATTGTTTATTTCTACACAATTACTCATTCAGTACTTGCCACTCGACCGGATCTATGGATATGGTCAAGTTACACATTGGGTAACTCGTTGTCCAATTGTAACGTACTGTCTTACCAACTTACTACTCCCAAGTCGTAAATTTTGTATACAAAACCCCAATATACTGGCAGTAATTGAAGAACTACAAAGACTCAATCACCGCTTAATCACATTGTAAAACAATTAAGGTTTTGTAAAACATTACAAAAAGGTTAACAAAAAGAGGATAAACTCACATTGCTATCTTAGACTTCGCGTAAAGGTTTCCTGGATATAATCTATAATTTATACAAATGTATATTGGTTAGTATCATAACCCTTTGAAAATATTAATGATACCCTCCTCGAGACGGCATTCCAACAACTACGTCGGGCAGAACCACGACAGTTGTTACGGAACCCTAAATCAATCGGGCAGCGTAACTGTTACGAAACTGGGGTTATAATACTTACAACGGAGCAGAACCTCACTAATTAGGGGTATAATACCCGACTATTATAACTCTTCTACAGAAATTGAGATTGAGAATCGAATTGTGAACGACGGAAAGTGAAACCCGATGGCCTTCTTATATAATGCTGATATCTCGTCCTCTCGCGGCCCGCGTAAAGGTAAGCGAAGGCTTACGCGGCCCGCGTAGCTTAGGGGTCTAGGCATAGCTGATCCGGGTCATAACTAGGTTCAACACGTTGCACGACACGTGTCAACACCGGGCTGCGCCACTATCTTGATCCTACGCGGCCCGCGTAAATGTAAGCTAAGGCTTATGCGGCCCGCCTGAACTTAAGAAGTCAACGGAGTCAGGTTCTAGCCCTTATACCGCCCGCGTGAAAGTTTGGGGTGGGTCTACGCGGCCCGCCTCAGCTTAATATTTATTGTTTTTGATTTATTTTATATGTTATAACATATTTCGGGCTTGGTTTTCACATACGGGGTGTATTTAAAGACATATAAGGGTATTTAAAATATACTAGAGTGTCGGAAATATTTATGAGAGTGTTGGTTTTACCGAGGGTTGTTACATATACATAACAAAACAATTGCACATAATCATGTCAACACGTATAGCCAAAATTGTAGATTTTTCGACGTTCGATGTTTTATATATTATAATAGGCATCCGTACACACTGGTTATCTTACAACAGTTTTATTTTTGAGTTATTTCACATAATTATATTTTTATGATTATATTGTTATTATTAAACACGCATTCCCACAACCACACAACCACAGTTAGCTGGCATTTCAGAAACGACGCTCCATCTCGTCGTACTTCCAAGATATCATCCCCCTACTTCCCGGATTCTATTTCCTGCGTCCACTAGCTCCTCGCCATAGTGGCGGAGTTCTGCCAAGTTTTCGGAGCTCATAGGTGGGTGTAGTGGAGGCTCAGGATCAAATTGGGGGGAAAAGGTATTAGGGTTATTTAGGAGATTCTGAAACTGCCAGTCGGTGGTCCACCATTCTTCTAGTTCTGCTGGTAGAGGTTGGGTGTGGATAATAGGATCGGGGATATCAGGCTCTAGATCAACTGGAAGTTGTGCTTCCGCTGGGTAATTAAAGAAGTTTTCACCGACAGGTCCGATAAGGTCACTAAGTGCCAGTTTATGATCCAGCTCCTCCTAAGATGACATTTCCTGGTCTTGCCTGGAACTTTCTCCGATCTCTATTCCCTTGCCTTTATCTTTGGGATCCTCCGTCTTTATAACTTTCCATGTCGCTGGTTTCTTCCTGCGTACATGCCTCCAGCCCACTAATCTCCTTCTCTTTTTCGGTTTGGGTTTCTCTGGAGGTTGGGCTTGAAATTCCATAGGTTCATTAGTGTTGGCACAATAACCGGTAAATTCTCTGGAAACTTCCACATTAACAGAATAGAGATTGAGATTCTGAAGAGCTTCAGACAACTCATTCATGCTGTTTAGCAGATATGAAGAAACACACAAAATTCTACGTTAAAATTTGGTAAATTAAATTCTCACAGAATGGCAATAAGAAAAATTAAATATTAATTACAATATCTAATTTATACAAACCATTTTATTGAAACAAAATATTGTGATATATATCTATTGAAACAAAATTCTGGCTTGTAGGTGATATAGGTCCTGGTACTGGTTTGGCGATTCAACTATAAGTTAGCATTTACTGCTGTAGTGGCTAGCATGTAGAGATTTTCCCATGGTTTGTCTACTTCATCTTCCCATGATGGGTTATTGCCTATTTCCTGAGTTTCCCTATTAATCATCACTCCTTTTGGTTGTGACTTCTTTATTTTCTCTTGACTTTTTCTAATAATCCAACTTCTTTTCTTAGGGGTAAGTGGTTTCTCAAACTGTGCCTTACGAATAAATATTCCTTCCTCAGTATCTGCTGAGTATCTTGAGGAATTTGGTTGAAATGAGGTTCTCTTATCTTTTGGTGAACTATCTAATTGTCGATAGATGTCTGAAATTCTTTGCTTACCCATACTGTAACATAAAGCACATACTCACATAAATTATTTCCTAATAGAGAATTTAAAACTTAAGTGTCAGCAGAACACTTCTTTAGCTTGAATCAGTGGCCTGGCTCTGATACCACCTTTTTCTGTCACGGCCCCCGTCCCGGTTTTACCCGGTCCAGGAGCCGCGGGACAGAAAATCCCGTGGTATCTATTAATTGAGTTGACAGCGGAAGATTTACAGGATCTTTTAAACTTGAAAATGCCCGATTATTTTGTTATATAATCTGGGACAAACCCCATAATTTACAATAGAAGAATTTCACAAGGAAATTCTCTGTTTTACAAAACATGTTTATTTATATAACTGAGCCACCTCTTCAAGCTTGTTAGTGCTCCGTAGCACGTTTTCCTTGATTCACAGCAGGTCGCCTGAAACATGTTTTAAAAATATTTTATCAGCGGGGAAATACTGGCGAGTCACTCTAGTTTAATAAAACGACACATAGTTATAAATTACAGCATAAGAGCGATTGCAATGGCTACTATCTTATTTTTATCTGGCGCCGTGTCACCTCCTGGTGACGATGGTCATACCACTATTGGGTCCTTTCACCCAAGTAGTGATGATTATCACTGTTAGGATTTATTAGCCTAACTGTGAGAATTTAGTAATGTGCACAATACCCCACTAGCCAGTGATTCAAGATAACCACGACTTAATCCCTGTAATTATAACTTTTGAAAATGATTGGAGTATTGTAAAAACATTATTGATAACAAGAGAATGACTCACATTGCAGATTTAAACGGGCATAGTTTAGCCTACTAATAAGCCTGATAACCTAGTTTAAATAACAATGCATACGAACTAGGTCAGTAACTAATACAGCATTTATGATAACTCATGAGATTAAAACCCTCACGACTAATGACAAAGTGCAACACTTAAACATCCATCGAATTCACGACGAATGACAAAGTATAGCCCTAATTTGGGCAGCACTTAAACATCCATCGGATAGTTTCAAACGATCGGACATTGAATCGTAGCAGCGATCGAGTTAATACCCTGTATCGTAGCAGCGCCTCCCTAATGAAAATTATGATTTTGAGCAGTGTATCTTCGTTTTTGAGAAAAGTTTTCGACACAGAATGAAAGCTCGATGCCCAGGCAATTTATAGCAAAAAAAATTTGAGGTTTACGCGGCCCGCGTAAGCCTCCTCTTGATCTTACGCGGCCCGCGAGGGCCAGCTAATCGTAGACTAGGGCTTTCGTGTCATCGGTAGACCTGCCACGGGGCTGCTACGTGGCCCTGAACGCTTATCCGGTCAACCACAGTTTGATGCGGCCCGCGTAAGCTTCTCTTATGGCTTACGCGGCCCGCCTGAAACCCAAACCCTTGATTTCTTAGTTTTTCATGCACGTTAGGGTTTCAGGGGTCTGGGTTTTCACTTACGGGTCGTTTTGGGACATTTTTGAAGGTCCTTACAGTAAATTAGACTTTCAATGCAATCAAACAAAAATAAAGTATGATTTGTGTATTTGTGGTTTAGAGGTTGCGTCAACTTAAGTCTCCACTTTGGAAATTTTATTTTCCTGAGTCCTTGTGGTTTCATTTTCTCTTTCTCTGTGTCACTGAGGCTAAATGAAAATACCATTATGACCCTTACGTTTAGCAATTTGAGTCCCTAGGGCATGCTTATAAGCTCTAACCTTCTGATCATCATCTTCATACCTTCTCAATTCTATGTGTCTATACCTACTGAACTGGTCATCATCTTCACACCTTCATCCCAACCGAACTATTCATTTGTTGAAATGTTTCGATACCTAATGTTTCATCGAAAATCTGTTTCAACAATAATGGTGGCAGTCGGATCTCAAACACCTAGTAGTTCGGTTAGTTTATCTCCAAAGGTTTCTCCAACGTTAGGGGTGGTTGATAACCAAAGTCTACCTCAAAGGAAAGTTAGTATGGCATATAAATTAGTCTGGATATAGACTTAAAGGAAACAATATACTACTGGAGGTGCAACATGAAAGACGCAATCGTCGTCAGTGTCATTAAGGTCAAATTTGAATTATATTCGTGTATTCCTATCTTTAGTGTCTGAATCAGGGTTTACTGCCATAAATACGGTGGGATTACATTTAAGGACATCGACGTATTCACCAGGATCAGAGTTGGGTTTCGTTACCGGTGACGATCGACAACGTAAGGTGTATGGTTCTCCATTGGCAGTTGTTGGGTCGGACCTACTGAGTGATTCGGGTAGGGTTTCGAATTCTTGACCTGGAATTGGGTAATGTGCATGATGGGTTCTCTTTATAGGTTGAGTTAAATGCCATTTTAGTCCCTGTGGTTTGGGTCATTTTGCCAGTTTAGTCCAAAGGTTTCATTTTTAACATCTGGTGTAAGGACCTTCAAAAATGTCCCAAATTGACCCGTAAGTACGAACCCGGACCCCTAAAATCCTAATCCATATTAAAAATCAAGAAATCAAGATTCTTGGTCTTCACGCGGGCCGCGTCAACCCTAAGTTTGACCGGATAAGCATCCGGGCCACGTGTTGCACGCGTGGCAAGTCTACTGATGACACCGTAGCCCTAGTCTACGTCTAGCTGGCCCTCGTGGGCCGCGTAAAGATCAAGGGTGGGCTCACGCGGGCCGTGTGAGACCCAAATTTCACCTATAAATAGATTTGATCAGGAGCAGTTCAATGGTGTCGAAACCATTTCACAAAAACGAAAGCACACTGCACAAATTCGAAATTCACTTTTACAATAGCGAGGCGCTGCTACGATACCGGGTATTAACTCGATCGCTGCTACGATTCAATGTCCGATCGATTGAAAACTATCCGATGGATGTTTAAGTGCTGCCCACATTAGGGCCATACTTTGTCATTAGTCGTGAATTCGACGGATGTTTAAGTATAGCACTTTGTCATTCGTTGTGAGAGTTTTAATCTCGTGAGTTATCGTAAATGTTGTATTAGTTACTGACCTTGTTCGTGTGCATTGTTATTTAAAATTAGGTTACAAGGCTAATCAGTAGGCTAAACTCTTCCCGTATAAATCTGCAATGTGAGTCATTCTCTTTTTATCAACAGTATTTTACAATACTCCAATCATTTTCAAAAGTTATAATTACAGGGATTAATTCATGGTTATCTTGAATCACTGGCTAATTGGGGTATTGTGCACATTACTAATTTCTCATGGTTAGGCTAATAAATCCTAACAGTGATAATCATCACTACTTGGGGAAAGACCCAATAGTGATATGACCATCGTCACCAGGTGACACGGCGCCATATAAAAAAAAGATAGAAGCCATTGTAATCGCTCTTATGCTGATAAAATATTTTTAAAACATGTTTCAGGCGACCTGCTGTAAATCAAGAAAAAACGTGCTACGGAGCACTAACAAGCTTGAAGAGGTGGCTCAGTTAAAATAAATAAACATGTTTTATAAATCAGGGAATTTCCTAGTGAAATTCCTCTATTGTAACTTACGGGGTTTATCCCGAATTATGAAATAAAATAATCGGGCATTTTCAAGTTTTAAAAGATCCTGTTAAATCTTCCGCTGTCGCACCAATTAATAAATGCCACGGGTTCCTGTCCCGCGGCTCCTGACCGGGTTAAACCGGGGCTGGGACCGTGACAGGAAAAGGTGGTATCAGAGCCACTGATTTAAGCCTATTAAGTATTTAAAATACTTAATTTCCCTGATTACCGTCTTGTGATTATATGTTTTAACTAACTATTTGATTAGTTACAGTATGGGTAAGCAAAGAATTTCGGATATCTATCTTAAATTAGATAGTTCATCAAAAGATAAGGGAACTTCATCCCAACCAAATTCCTCAAGATACTCAGCAGATACTGAGGAGGGAATATTTGTTCGTAAAGCACAGTATGAAAAACCACTTACCCCTAATAAAAGAAGTTTGATTATTAGGAAAAGTCAAGAGAAAATGAGGAATTCACAACCAAAAGGAGTGATGATTAATAAGGAAACACAGGAAATAGACATGAAACCACCATGGGAAGATGAATTAGACGAACAATGGGCAAATCTCTATATGTTAGCCACTATAGCAGTAAATGCTAACTTATAGTTCAACCACCAACCCAGTACCATCACCTATGCTACCTACGAGCCAGAAACTCTAAAATAATAAATAACCACTAGTATTTTTCGAAAGTTCAGTTGTAATAAATATCTAGCAATAGTTCGTTTTAATCAAATAAATTGTATTTAAGTTTTCTAAATTGCCATTCTGTGATTCTGTGATTTACAAAATTTTAACCTAGAATTTTGTGTGTTTCTTTATAACTGCTAAAACAACATGAATGAATTATCTGAAGCTCTAGAGAATCTCAATCTCTATTCTGTTAATGTGGAAGTTTCCAGAAACTTCACTGGGTATTTTGCCGACAAGGAGGAACCTATGGAATTTCAAACCCAACCTCCGGAGAAACCCAAACCCAAGAAGAGAAGAAGAATTGTGGGCTGGAGGCGTGTGCGCAGGAGGAAACCAGCGACACGGAAAGTTACCAAGACGGAGGATCCCAAAGGTAAAGGTAGGGGTGTAAACGAGCCGGGCCGAGCCCGAGCTTGACCAGGCTCAAGCTCGGCTCGTTAGGTTTTTATGAAGCTCGAGCTCGAGCTCGGCTCGGTTCGAGACTACTTCTTTGAGCTCGAGCTCGGCTCGCGAGTAAAACCCAAAGCTCGAGTTCGGCTCGACTCGGCTCGAACTATTTGGAGAACAACCTTAAACGAGCTAAAAGCTTGGCTCGAGCTCACTTCAACATCGCTTAAATGAGCCAAAGCTCGGCTCGAGCTCGGCTCATCAATGTTATCATTATTATTTGTAACACCCCAAAAACGGGTTTGGTAATCAAACCACGTTAATATTTGATAAACAGAAAGAATTGGAAAAAGAATTTGAAAGCCTAGAATGGCCACCAGCCCATATGAGGAGAGAAGGTAAAGAGGAAGAAAAGTCCAAAGATGAGCCCAAGTTTAAATGGCCCACGCTATTTAAACCATTAATAGAAAAACCGTTAACTATTAATGAGCCCAAGGATTCATCTGAATCAGAAACCGAAGTGGTT
Source organism: Helianthus tuberosus (assembly GCA_030545235.1). NCBI lineage: Eukaryota > Viridiplantae > Streptophyta > Magnoliopsida > Asterales > Asteraceae > Helianthus > Helianthus tuberosus. The sequence continues at coordinate 99,874,458 of CM060446.1, read as the reverse complement.
TATGAAGAACCCAAGCCTAAGGAAGTAGTCCTAATGGGTCATGAAGGAAGAAAGTCCTGGAACAGGCTGTATAATATGAAGGTTTACTTTGAAATCAAAGATGGACCATCCTTTGAAATACAGGCCATACTAGATACGGGAGCAACAACTTGTTGTTGCAATATTTTGAAGGTTCCAGATGGGGCAATTGAGCAAAGCCCATGGGTAGTAAATTACAAAGGAATTAATTCAGAGCAAAAGGCAAGGATGAAGATAAAGCAAGATGGAAAAATGATCATTGCCGGAGAAAGCTACCCAATTCCGTTCACCTACTGTTTTGTAATGGAAAAGAGTGAAGGAATAGACATGCTGATCGGTGCAAACTTTCTTAGAAGTAAAAAAGGAGGTGTCAATATAGAAGGTGATACAATTACCTTTTATAAAAATACATCAAAAGTTTTTACCCAACCGTATGCCGAAATTGCCAAATGCGCCATTGAAGAATTGGATCTTGAATATCAAGATTATACTGAAATTAATGAATGGTCATACAAGACGGTGGAAGCCATAATCAGCAGAAATGAAAAATTTGAAGTAAAGTTCAGGGATTTAATCAGAAGATTAAAAGATCAAGGTTTTATTGGAGAAGATCCCCTGAAACATTGGAAGAAGAATAAGGTTATTTGTGAATTGGAAATACTTAATCCAAGTATAACAATTCAGGATAAACCTTTGAAGCATGTTACACCAGCCATGAAAGATCAGTTCACGAAGCACACAGATGCTCTGCTACAGCTGGGAGCATAAGAAAAAGCAAAAGCAGACATAGAACCATGGCTATGATAGTTAATTCAGGTACATCCATTGATCCAGCAACAGGAAAGGAAGTTAAAGGAAAGGAAAGAATGGTGTTTAATTATAGAACACTTAATGATAACACCAAAAAGGATCAATATTCTCTCCCTGGAATCAACACAATAATCCCGAGGATAGGATACTCTAAGATCTACTCAAAGTTTGATCTTAAGAGTGGATTCCATCAAGTGGCAATGGCTGAAAACTCAATTGAATGGACAGCCTTCATAACACCTGAAGGGTTATATGAATGGCTAGTAATGCCATTCGGATTAAAAAATGCACCTGCAATTTTCCAGAGAAAAATGGATAGTTGTTTTGAAGGAACGGAAGAATTTGCTGCAGTATATATTGATGATATACTGGTGTTCTCCGAAAATGAAACAATGCACGAGAAGCATCTCAGAAAAGTTCTGGAGATATGTGAGAAGAATGGTTTAATTCTTAGTGCAAACAAGATGAAGATTGCAGAAAAAGACTTGGTAAAAATACCGTTAGTAGTGAAAATTTACCCGGTAAATAATAGGGTTTAAATAAATAAATAAACTGAGTCATAAATTCCCCGAACCCACTAAGTTAACTAGGAATGTTTAACCTAGTTAATAAGTGGGAATATTGTTATTAGAAATAAGTAGGCTGTGACCTACTTAATAACGAACCAAACACGAGGGGTTAAAGCGGGATAACTAGAAAAGTTATTTAATTAAATCAAACACAAACACACACACACACACAGTGTGTGTTCTGGATCAAGCTTAGGGGGCTCCCATGGAGCCAAAAACCCTAATCCACATATAATCATCAATTTGAAGGATCAAATGAAGCCCAAATTCACAACCGAACGTGAATTAATGATCACCCGAACAAGAGGATCATAAGGTATGTAAAATCTTGATGTTTGGTGAAGTTGTAAGAATTTGATAATCATCCTAATCGCGAATTAGGCATGGATTAGAGAAGCTATGGCTAGATTAGTAATGTATACTTGCTTAGGAACGAAACCCTAAGTGAAAATCATACATAACATGCCATGGATTGATGGATTTAGTGAATTAACACACTTAGATAAGTGGGTTTTGATGTTATGATGAAATAGATGATATAGATATGCTTAGAATCAACATGCATGATAACGAATAGAAGGTGTTTGAGTAAACCATGAAATTGGGTACAAGATCATACTTCTCACTAAATGGGTTTTTGTATGATATAAAAGAATTGATGTTAAGATTGTGATATAGATGCTTGAAATCAGGTTACCTAGTAGTTAGTGTGTAAAATTTGATTTCGTTAAGAGTTCGGATGAAATGCCTAAGTGAAATTCAATAAACCAAATGTGCATTGAATAAGTTGATAAGTCGATTGACTTTAAAAAGTCAAACCGACCAAGTATATGATCGAATGATAAATTCGATATAAGAAGCGTAGGATGGAATAGTCGTAAATGATTATGATTTATGACTAACCTAACCGTCTTACAATTACAATGATAGTTTGACGCTTGGCAAGCTAGGTGAAAGCTTGGGGAAGGAAGCGAGTCAAACGAATCAAGAACGAAGGAAAAGCATAATTCGGATGCAAGGTAAGTATATCTTACACTAGTCATATATTTTAGAATATCCTTTTGTCGTACTAATTACGTAAAAGACAAATACCTAATTGAGATATGGTGTTCCGGCGTGTAGTCGTATGGAACAAGATAATCAAATATGATGAGAAACCATAGTGATGGCTAAAAATGAGTTAAATCGGTAATTCGATCATATTATGACGAATGAAACGTGTACTTTTAATGGTTACCATATAAGGTAAATCATAATAACCAATAAGGGCAAAATGGTAATTTGGTCACATGTTGACCATAACCGTTAGTTTTGAAAGACAATTATAACGTAAGCCATAATAGGCCAAAAAGTGCTAAGAAATGGAATTATAAGTAAAATGATCGCACGGTGTAAATCGGAGCGAGTCATATATACGAGGTGGTAATAAATGTCATCTCGCTAATATAATTGGTCATTTAGACCAAACGGGTCAAAAGGTGAAATTATCACCCTTTGACAATATCGACTAATGGGTTGTCGAGTTGTATGATTTTAGGGACTAAATAGCACATGGATGTTTACAGCGCTATCACTTAGCAGCCACTAAGGCAAGGTATTGAAACGGGTCAATATATTGATCCGAGCCAGGTATGTATAATAACACGACTCATCATGTAGAATTTGGAGTTCTATAAGAGTTAGACAAGGTTAAAGTATAAACATTCGGTTATCTTTTAGGTAAACCGAATAAATTGAATTATGTTTATGGTGTTTTAGAAGCACATGGGTTTATAAGCAAGATTATAGTTAAAAGGGCCGGATTTTGGGTCAAACAAGTATTTAAAGGACCTTTGTAGTTAAAGAAGGATGAAAATTGACCAAATTGCCCTTGTAAGCTAATTCGGACGAACGACCCTTAAAGGTGGTTCGGAAATGAGCTTTATGATTAAATAAATGCTTAGAATAAGTATAGATAGTGAAAGATGTAAATTCTTGGGTCTAATGACTTTATATGAGACTTTGCCGTAAAATGGTAATCCGAGGGGTAAAACTCGGAACATATAGATATCCACATTAAATCCAACACACATATAGTTGTAGTGGAAGATTACTAGATAAGAAATGTAGGATTACAATGCTAGAAAGGAATGAAAGTGATTTTAAGCTTAAAAGTGCTTAAATACCCTTAATGGGTCAAAATAAGCATTTAAGCGTAAACGGGATTTTATTATGTAAGAAACCCGTGACTTGAGATTAATATGATAGGAGATATTGAAATAATGAATTTCATGAGTTTAAAGATCAAATAAACATGTTGGTGTGATAAAATCATGAACGGGTCAATATTTGGTAAAAAGGGTAGTAAGCCGAAGACTTAAAAGTCTGAAATTTTGTTAACCCGGATGTCGGATTTTAACTCCATAAGATGGAGAATTAAATTACGGACGCGTAGGAAAAAGAATCGGGTAAAACGGATTAAAAACGAGAGAGTTATGCTCGTTTCCGTGAAATCGGGTCATGCTGGGTATGTACAGCAACATTTTAAGCAACATTCTGTGAAAAAGAGGGCTAGGCGTCACGCGACGCCCCCTAATTTCGGAAAATTATTAAATTTTGTTTGTTTAACCCATGTAACTTGTTTAAACTTATTATTTAACTATCAAAACTAACTTTTAAGTTGGTTTTGATCATAGGTGATCGCCAAGAGTGCCCGGATGAAGATCAAGCTCGATGAAGAACCGAACACACGAGATTAAAGCTTCCGCACGGCGTTACGTCGTAACTTTTAAACGACGAACTCAATTACATTATGTTGTAATATATTAAAATCTAGAAAAGTTTTAGTAAACCTGTATTTTATATGTATGTGTATTTGTAAGTACACATTTAATTGTCGTTATTAGTACAAAAACCCTTTTATAACAGTAAGGGTGTTACAAGTTGGTAATCAGAGCTCATGGTTAATGAATAAAGTGTGTTCGGTTTGAGGCTTGATTGCAAATCCGGTAAGTACATGTATATCAATGGTTTAGTATGATTAAAGTGTTGAGAACAACACATATGGTTATCGTGTAATACACGTTACACCAATAAAAACGATATAGAAAAGATATAGTGAATGAAATTACACGCGTTGATGCGTATAGTAGAAAAGCCTTGTATTATAATACGGGCATCCTTTAATGTCGAAATTACTAACTGTTGTATATGTTTTGATTGAAGGACACTCGCATATGAAGATAGCGAGAGTTTAATAAATCATGGATTTGACAGAGGAACGGTCCAAAGTACGACAAATAGAGCACGCTCACCAAGGACCTAAATCGCGCAACGATTGCGAATAAGTTAATGGCAAGGAGAGCCTGTTAGAGCAAGCATTATCAGGTGCACGTTTTAAATTATAGCATAAATAGTAATATGCAACAAATACGTAGAGATTGAAAGTTGCATATGTAGATTAAAAACTTGGAAAAACCTGAATAGAAAACCTATCCGGGATATTGTTTCCAAGAAAAACAAATAGAGGCATTACTTAAATGGGGTGTAATGTGAAAATTATAAAAAGGTCATGTATACCAGGTGTTGATCGCTTACTCTGGCCAAGTAAGTAGTGAACAGGTGGTACCATGAACTTCTTATGATGGACACATTTATGTCCGATGTAGTAAGGGTGGGGTGAATGGGACTAACTTAAATGGTACCCAAATGAATAAAATAAGTAAGATGTTTGATAGTAAACGTAAACGTAAGTCGGATGACGGAAGCGTATTACGTAAGAATAACGAGCCCGAGAGAAGGGACAAGGATCAAGTAAAATGAAAATACAGACCGACCAATAGGAATGCTAAGGCATAGGGATAAAAGTTTGACTGTCACAAGTGATGAAATTCACATGGACAAGTCAAACGAATTGAATAAAGAATAAAGGACTTGATTGAATAAAAGCGATGGATCTCGCTAAGACGACCAAATAAATTAAAATAACGTCTAAAACCATATAAGAATGGTTACTTGAAAATGATTACGGTAAAGATACCCGATGAATGGGTAGGATTTGGGAAAGAATGCGTAAACCAAGAGACGGGAACGCGAAATAGAAAGTCAAAAGACTCGGAATATGAGTCATGACTAAAAGACAATGAGAATTTACAAACAGAAATGTTAATAATTACGCTCAACTATTTTAAAGTTGAACGGGTCGAATAAAGGATGGAGTTTGATGTTCACAAGTGATGAAATTTCACACGAACGAGTCAAACGAGATGAATAAGGTATAAAACTTGGTAGTGCAAGTAAGCGCAAACGGAATAATGGAAGCGCGAAACATTAATGAACCTACGTGATGGTTCATGAAGGAATATATATAGGAAAAATGCAAACTAGCGAAACAAAAATGTTAAAAACACTAAGATAAAGAACCTGGGTAATGGGTCGTAAAGAAGTATAGGTAAGAACCGCGCAACGGTAAGTGTAGGACAAACCGACGTGTAAATGATGTTAGAAGTCATAAAGTCAGAAAGATAATTCGAAAGAGAACAAATGTAGCCTTAGACTACGGTCAAGGTCAAATGAAATCCAAAAAGCAAAAGTAAATCGTTCTAGACATAAAAGGGGTGCCTTGACACCATATATATATATACAGTTGAATAAAGACTTGAATAAAAGATGATCTACGGGATTATCATAACCTACGGGATTAAACATAGTGTTAAGGTCTACAGGACCAAAAAGACCCTTGGGTCATAAATAGAAAGAAACAAACTGTTGGGTCTCACCTTAAAAAGGTGGAAATCTAAAGAAATAGCATATGAGGCTAAGTGAAAGAACCTACGGATCATATGGGTTAAGCAAGGGAATTAGTTATAATTCCCCGCATTAAATAATAACGGAAAGCAATAGATCCTCGGGAGTAACATTCATAGAAATGAGAGAAAGATGTGAGACAAAGAGGAAACGTAAACTAAAAATTCAGTTTTTGGTCAAAAACAACGTTTTAACAAAACATAAGTAGTATGAAGTGATTTAGAAAATCTTATACACACATAAGGCCGAAGATGGCAAAATAGTATACCCGGGTGACGGGATATAAAGTGACGGCGACTAATTAGTCTAGCCGGTAAAACTATTTGAAGTCAAGATATTGTCATGACAAATACAAAGCACTTGTTAATATAAGACAAGCGCGAAATAAACATGTTTACAGACTAAAGCGAAAGAGTGGTCAAGTAACAACTCGGTCAATAAAGATAAAAGATATAAGCTAAAAGTAACGGCCCGCAAGGCCTTACACATGGAAGACGTACGGGTCAATCAACATGCATGATAACGAATAGAAGGTGTTTGAGTAAACCATTAAATTGGGTACAAGATCATACTTCTCACTAAATGGGTTTTTGTATGATATAAAAGAATTGATGTTAAGATTGTGATATAGATGCTTGAAATCAGGTTACCTAGTAGTTAGTGTGTAAAATTTGATTTCGTTAAGAGTTCGGATGAAATGCCTAAGTGAAATTCAATAAACCAAATGTGCATTGAATAAGTTGATAAGTCGATTGACTTTAAAAAGTCAAACCGACCAAGTATATGATCGAATGATAAATTCGATATAAGAAGCGTAGGATGGAATAGTCGTAAATGATTATGATTTATGACTAACCTAACCGTCTTACAATTACAATGATAGTTTGACGCTTGGCAAGCTAGGTGAAAGCTTGGGGAAGGAAGCGAGTCAAACGAATCAAGAACGAAGGAAAAGCATAATTCGGATGCAAGGTAAGTATATCTTACACTAGTCATATATTTTAGAATATCCTTTTGTCGTACTAATTACGTAAAAGACAAATACCTAATTGAGATATGGTGTTCCAGCGTGTAGTCGTACGGAACAAGATAATCAAATATGATGAGAAACCATAGTGATGGCTAAAAATGAGTTAAATCGGTAATTCGATCATATTATGACGAATGAAACGTGTACTTTTAATGGTTACCATATAAGGTAAATCATAATAACCAATAAGGGCAAAATGGTAATTTGGTCACATGTTGACCATAACCGTTAGTTTTGAAAGACAATTATAACGTAAGCCATAATAGGCCAAAAAGTGCTAAGAAATGGAATTATAAGTAAAATGATCGCACGGTGTAAATCGGAGGGAGTCATATATACGAGGTGGTAATAAATGTCATCTCGCTAATATAATTGGTCATTTAGACCAAACGGGTCAAAAGGTGAAATTATCACCCTTTGACAATATCGACTAATGGGTTGTCGAGTTGTATGATTTTAGGGACTAAATAGCACATGGATGTTTACAGCGCTATCACTTAGCGGCCACTAAGGCAAGGTATTGAAACGGGTCAATATATTGATCCGAGCCAGGTATGTATAATAACACGACTCATCATGTAGAATTTGGAGTTCTATAAGAGTTAGACAAGGTTAAAGTATAAACATTCGGTTATCTTTTAGGTAAATCGAATAAATTGAATTATGTTTATGGTGTTTTAGAAGCACATGGGTTTATAAGCAAGATTATAGTTAAAAGGGTCGGATTTTGGGTCAAACAAGTATTTAAAGGACCTTTGTAGTTAAAGAAGGATGAAAATTGACCAAATTTTCCTTGTAAGCTAATTCGGACGAACGACCCTTAAAGGTGGTTCGGAAATGAGCTTTATGATTAAATAAATGCTTAGAATAAGTATAGATAGTGAAAGATGTAAATTCTTGGGTCCAATGACTTTATATGAGTCTTTGCCGTAAATTGGTAATCCGAGGGGTAAAACTCGGAACAAATAGATATCCACATTAAATCCAACACACATATAGTTGTAGTGGAAGATTACTAGATAAGAAATGTAGGATTACAATGCTAGAAAGGAATGAAAGTGATTTTAAGCTTAAAAGTGCTTAAATACCCTTAATGGGTCAAAATAAGCATTTAAGCGTAAACGGGATTTTATTATGTAAGAAACCCGTGATTTGAGATTAATATGATAGGAGATATTGAAATAATGAATTTCATGAGTTTAAAGATCAAATAAACATGTTGGTGTGATAAAATCATGAACGGGTCAATATTTGGTAAAAAGGGTAGTAAGCCGAAGACTTAAAAGTCTGAAATTTTGTTAATCCGGATGTCGGATTTTAACTCCATAAGATGGAGAATTAAATTACGGACGCGTAGGAAAAAGAATCGGGTAAAACGGATTAAAAACGAGAGAGTTATGCTCGTTTCCGTGAAATCGGGTCATGCTGGGTATGTACAGCAACAGTTTAAGCAACATTCTGTGAAAAAGAGGGCTAGGCGTCACGCGTAGCCCCTAGGCGTCACGCGACGCCCCCTAATTCTGGAAAATTATTAAATTTTGTTGGTTTGACCAATGTAACTTGTTTAAACTTATTATTTAACTTGCAAAACTAACTTTTAAGTTGGTTTTGATCATAGGTGACCGCCAAGAGTGCCCGGATGAAGATCAAGCTCGATGAAGAACCGAACACACAAGATTAAAGCTTCCGCACGGCGTTACGTCGTAACTTTTAAACGACGAACTCAATTACATTATGTTGTAATATATTAAAATCTAGAAAAGTTTTAGTAAACCTGTATTTTATATGTATGTGTATTTGTAAGTACACATTTAATTGTCGTTATTAGTACAAAAACCCTTTTATAACAGTAAGGGTGTTACATTATTAATATATTATATATAAAAAAAAAAAAAATTTTGTGTGGGCCCGTTTAGGCTCGCGAGCCTAAACAAGCTTTGTATTTCAGGCTCGAGCTCGGGCTCGATAACAAAACGAGCTCTATTTCAGGCTCGAGCTCGGGCTCGGGCTCGTTAAGGCTCGGCTCGTTCGAGCTTTTAACCGAGCCGATCACGAGTAGCTCTCGAGCCTCTGGGCTTGTTTACACCCCTAGGTAAAGGCAAGGAAATAGAGATTGGAGAAAGTTCTAGGCAAGATCAGGAGATGTCACCCTGGGAGGAGTTAGATCATAAACTGGCACTTAGTGACCTCATCGGACCTGCCGGTGAAAACCTTTTTAATTACCCAGCGGAAGCACAACTTCCAATTGACCTAGAGACTGAAATCCCAGATCCTATTATCCACACCCAACCTCTACCTGCAGAGTTAGAAGAATGGTGGACCACCGACTGGCAGTTTCAGAATCTCCTAAATAACCCTGATACATTTTTCCCTCAGTTTGACCCAGAACCTCCACTACACCCACCTATGAGCATAGAAAATCTGGCTGAACTCCGCCATTTTGGCGAGGAGCTGGTGGATGCAGGGAACATAATCCGAGAAGTAGGAGAGAGAATCTCCTGGAAGTACGACGAGAGGGAACGTCGTTTCTGAGATGCCAGCCGACTAAAGTTGTGGGGTTGTAGAAGAATGTGTATAATAATAATAATAATATAATCATAATAAAATATAATTATATGAAATAACTTAAAAATAAAACTTTGTAAGATAACCAGTTTGTACGGATGCCTAATATATATAAAAAATCGAAAGTCGAAAGATCGACAATTTTGGCTATATGTGTTAAATGTGATTATGTGCAATTATTTTGTTATGTTTGGTTATTAATTATTTTATGTTAATTACTTATATAAATTAATTACCAGATGGCACACGCTAGTAATGAACAAGTTAACGAGGGTAACCAATCTGAACAAAATCATGAAGATCAATTTCTGAATAGGCAAGATATCGAGAATATCGTTGCTCAGGGAATAGCCAATGCTATTCCAGCAATACTTGCTGCTGCTCGAAATCCAATTGAACCTCAACAAATTATTCCTAGTAAACGTACACACAGTGACAATTTCAGTAACAGTGTAAACGGAGGCAACAAACATAATAATAACAATAATGATGATGTACTGCAAGCCCCAATTCTCAAAAGAATGAAAGCTGCAACGCCTGGTTGCACTTACAAAGAATTCCTTGCCTGTAAACCAGCTGAATTTACAGGCAATGAAGGGGCGACTGCGGCGCTGCGTTGGTTGGAGAAAACCGAAGCAGTAATTATGATAAGTAAATGTGTCGAGGAAGACAAGGTCATGTATGCGTCGCATCTGTTTAAAGAAGGGGCGCTAGAATGGTGGAATACAGTACTTCAAGCCAAAGGAAGAAATATGGCCTATGCCATGAGTTGGGAAGAATTTAAGCAGCTGGTGGAAAGAAAATTTTGTCCTGAATATGAAAAAGAACAAATGACAAATAAGTTCCTGAACCACCGGATGGTGGATGTAGATTGTCGAGGATATACTTCGACATTCTTCGAGTATGCGAGAGTGGTACCAACCTTGGCTTCCCCAGAACCGGTACTTATTTCCCGCTATATTTGGGGATTAGTTGGCGAAATACGTGATATCGTTAATGCTGCGAGACCTCGCACTATTGACGATGCAGTGGAATTAGCTAACACCCTAACGGACGGACTGGTACGCACAAGAGAAGAAAACCGGAAAAAGGAAGTAGCCCAAAAGATTACCCAAGGATTCCGTATGGGTAATCGTAGTAATTTCAAGAGAAAGGGAACCGGGCAATCTTCCACTGTTCCATTTTGCAATACATGCAAAAGGAAGCATTTTGGAAGATGCAAAGGATATTGCAATTTCTGCAAAATCCCGGAGCACCAAGAAGAAGACTGCAGGAAGAAGAAAGCCACAGTCTGCTACAACTGTGGAGAAGCTGGACACTTTAGGCCAGACTGCCCTAAATTGGCCAAACCAGCTGACAACAAAACCAAACCTGCAGAAGGAACTACCAAGAAGAATGCAAGAGCCTTCCAGTTGACTACTCAGGAAGCAGAACTAATTCCTAACGTAATAGCTGGTACGTTCCTAGTTCACGACGTTTATGCAAAAGTATTATTTGACTCTGGTGCAAACCAAAGTTTTATAAATACTTCATTCTGCCAAGCTCTTAACTTACCCTTAACCAACCTTAGGCAGATTTTTACAGTCGAAACGGCAGATGGGAATTCTGTTAACATAGATCAGGTTTTGCGAGAAGGAAAGATAGAACTTTTAGGTCATAAATTCTCTGCAAACCTGTTACCTATGAAGTTAGCCCAATTCGATGTGGTATTAGGAATGGATTGGTTGGTAGCCAACCATGCTCGAATTCTTTGTGATAAGAATTCCATAGAAATACATACACCCACAGGAGAATTAGTGATGATTACAGGAGATAAGCCACGAAAGCCAATAAAATTCATTTCAGTAATGAAATTGGCCAGATATTCAAGAAAACAAGAAATGGTGTATATGATTTCGGTAATCATTAACATTAAGAGTAACGAACTTAAGGAAATTCCAATAGTATCATGTAACACCTCGAAAATTTACGTCCTATAATGTGTTGACACGTGTCATATGTTTGAACGTGTGAAAGAATGTTATAAAAGGATTAAAGTTGACAATCATGGAAAGTATGTGTATATACGAGTTCTAAATGTCAACAGTGAATAAATATATTGTACATTAACCCTACATGATGCTCATACCTTCAAACGAATAAATCATGGATCATACGGAGCTAAAAATGAAAGAAAGTGAGAGATTACAAACTACAGGGGTTAAATGTGTCAACATGTTTAAGTTATACCTCTGAGTGACCTTTTGACAAACCCGAAGCTTTGTAACGGTTAATTATACTCACTAGAATGCACGATATAAATTTCATAAAGTTTCGTTATCGTATGAGAAAGTTATGATCAAATTCGTGTGCGAGGGGTTAAAAGCGTCAACGATGAAGTTTAGGACTTTTCGGGTGACAATAAAGTTAACCGAGGACTAAACAAAGTGGGTATATGTCTTGGAGCCCTTATAAGTCAAGTTGGAGGGTTCAAAGTGCAAGAAATAAAGTCATAGCAAAGTTCCCAAGAGCCAAGGACCAAAGCATAAAAATAAAAAAAGTTCTGATTTGACCAGATGGGGCGTCGCGCGACGCGAAGACCCCTATGGGGACCTTCGCGTGACGCCTAGGGTCCTCTGATGCCGATTTTTGCCTAAAGTGCCTGCTATGTCTCTTGCAACCGACTTATAAACGATTTTTCACATCTTGTGCGACCCCTAAACAACCCCTAGACACTTAGGGACACTTGTTAGTGATCAAACATCAGTTGTAGGACTTGTTGTCAACAATCTATGAGATTGTGAACACTATATAAAGCCCTTAAGTTGCAACATTGCAACCATACCTTCCTTCAGCATTTCTGATCATCTCTGGAGCTCCAAAGCAGGCTCAAGTGATCACTAATCGTGCAAAGGACTCTAGTAAGTTTGCTTAACATTTCTTAGTTAAGTTTTTGCTTAGTTTTAGCTTAAAAGTCAAACCGTCGTAATTAACGGTTGATTTAGCGATTAATCACTAATGGTCCAGTGATTAGTCGAACTGAAAGTAGTTATAAGTTGGTAATTATGTGGGCATTAAACCCTTAAAAGGGTTCCCCATGATTCCCACTCTAACTAGGTCAAATGTCGGGTCAAACTTGTTATTAAAAAGTCAACAGCATGCTTATTTTCTAATATATGCATAATTAGCAATGTAGAACATATACAACCTATTTGATCATTAATATAACTTGGTAATTAGTGTAAGAACATGTCTAAACATGTTCAACCCGACAATTTTCTGTTTAGACCCGGTTCGGAACCGAAAGTCGCAAAGCTTTGACTTTTGCTTTGACTTCAGTTCTGACCCGTTTAAGCATGTTTTAGAAATGCCTTAGAGCCTTAATTGGACTAGGTTACATGCTAGTATAACCCTCTGGGATTATACACCTTGGTTCATTAGTTAACCAATTAATATGCATGATTCCGTTAATTGCTCATATGTTGACCATTATGCCCTTTTCGCCTTAAAACGTGATTTTTGAAAACATAAAAGAGTAGAAACTTTAATTACTGATATATAAACTTGCACCCAAAATTTGACATCAGTTTGAGGTGTAGATTAAGAGTTATGCTCGTTAGCGTAATTAGAAAGCTTCTTTAGCGATTTAACGGCATAATTAGCGTATGGCCTATCTAAGCCTACTTTTTAATATCAAACTTACTACCCACTGATGTAATATATTATTTTGGGATTTTTGAAGATTTTTAATTAATTTTAGGCTGAGCATAACTTATAGTCATAGGCTTAATCCGGTAATTGTCGGTTTTGCCCTTACGGGCTATAAAATGAGTTTTACATATCTAATTGACTCCAAACCTTTTGCTACTGATTTTAAATGATAAATAAATTATTTTAAGCCTTCTAGAATAATAAAAATATCAGATTTCCATATAGAACCCGGAAACGGCTTCTAATCGCCTTTTTAAGCATTTTTAACGCATAGTATGTACTAGAACTATTTTAAACATACAAGGGTTGATACCTACTGATATTTTAGGCAGTGGCGGATCTAGGATTCCGACCAAGCGGTAACATTTTATAAATAAGCGGTAACGAAATCGAAAAAACGTCAAATTTTTCCAAAATTTACACTAAAAACGTCAAAAATTTTCCGACCAAGCGGTAGCGGAGGCTACCCCTTGTTCCTCTTTACATCCGCCCCTGATTTTAGGTAAATTATAATATTTTAACAGTAAGCAAAAGTTGTTTAACTCAGACTTCAGTTTTGAGCTTTTCGGCTTATGTGAAATTACCAAAATGCCCCTACGGTGCATAGTTTGGTTATAATTGATAAATTTCTCATATATACTTTACCCTACTGTTATAACTTAGTAAAATAAGTATTTTTGCTGATTATATCAGACCTGTAACTCAGGTTAATACTTAAACTCTTTTATAACCTTGTAAATGACCAAACTACCCCTACGGGGCATAGTTTGTGTTTATATTCGTTTCGGGCATAATAAAAGACATCTTACCGATGTCACAACATATTTGAAGCATATTAACTTAGGAAACCTGTATATGGCTCTTACGGATACCCGTTACGCTTATTACGCGTTCGGTTCGGTTTATGTAACTAGTTTACATAAATTAGCCGAAACGGGTCAAACCTTATCGGTTTTATCTCAAAATCCAGAATGTGTATAATGTACCCATATTAAGCAAGTCTTCAAACTTGTCGGGTCTAAATCACATTCTATCCGGTCTTCGCTTAATCGTGCGTACGAACCGTATCTTTGAAACTAACCGGTCAAAGCTTAAGCTTAATTAAAGACCCGTTAGGATTCTAATAGGTTATTATAAACCTTCATTCCAGAATAGGAGGACCAGTAAAAGCTACTTGCATTTGCTTATTGTGATTATTACTTTGCTCAGGTAAATACTTTTAACTTATTTTCCCTATACGGGCTTGGGTTACGGTATATAAAATACCGCTTGGTCGGCATCAAATCTTCCATCGTTTGGTGGTTAATTGAGTAATTTGATCGGCCCGTTTAAATATGTTTTGTTTTCTTAAAGCCTTCGGGGGGTTAATGACCATGTCCGGATATCCTTGGCATCATTTTACGAAATGGCCACGACCTAAGCGCGAAGTGTAGGCGTACACTCGTCAGTGCATAAATAGTTGATGTGGTGTGTCTATTGATCTTTAACCCGGCACGCTCCGGGCTACTGAACGCATAAGGAACATGTAATTCTTTTACAAGATTATATATATTTAAATAATTCTCCCAAGTTATAAAATGTTTATGCCACGTGCATCCAAATCAATTTTTAATCATTTTTAAAACGAGTCAGTTGATTGTATTTACCAGTGTAAACTGACGTATTTTCCCAAAAAGATTAAATGCAGGTACTAAGCGTAATAGGCTGGATTCTCTCCTTAGCATCAATAAAAAGTCTCGCAAGCTTAAGATGCCTATCGTCTGTTGAACTACTGTTTCCTATTTATTTCGATCCTTCTGTGGATAAACTTTCAACTGTTTGTGATACACGATATTACAATATTTTATTCGGTTGAAATATATCTTTCAATTGCTTCCGCTGTGCATATTAAATGTTGTGTTGTTTGACTATTATGTTGCCAACCACGTCACGATACTCCCCACCGAGCCCACCGGTGACACGTGGAATCCGGGGTGTGACAGGTTGGTATCAGAGCCAACACTGAGTGAATTAAACACTAGCCTTTTGTGTTTAATCTCAGTTACACAATTACACATTCCTAAAACTTTCGAGTCTAGACAAATAACATAGGATAAATTCTACTTTGTTTGTTTTGTTTTGTCCTTTAATTTATATATGCTTGTCGTTATCTTATGTTATATTGACAGGATTAAATATGCCGCCAAGATTCTTTCGACGAAGAGGAAGAGGCAAGGGGCCAATCACCGCCCCCAATGATAATGAGGCCGGACCTTCGCACTTGCGAGCTCCTTCTACCACCGAGAGTGATGATCCTCGACAGAACCGGAGGAACCTTTTTGAGCCGGCTAGACGGTCGGTTTCGCACAGTTCGACACCTCCTTTTCAAAACTCTTATGGGCCACATTCGGAAAATGAGCCCAATAACTCACAACCTTCTTACATACCTCTTCAACGATCCCTATCGCACCATTCTTTTGGTGACCCTACACCTATTTTTAGGGGCCGGTTTAACCCGGCAAATTTCATACAAGAACCAGTGGGTTTTAACCCATTGGGGTCGGAGGATCATTACTCCGGCGATCATGCGGAAGATATGGACGAGGACACGGATCCCGTCGAGGCCGCAACCGGAACACCGAACCATCCTATCGAGATCTCCGATGGTTCGTCTTTTCATGGATCACCCTACGGTGGTCCAGACAGCTTTCAGGCGAGGTTTAACCAGCACGAGTGGTACTTCACACCCTCGCACCATTCATCACCTCACCAACAGCAGCAGCAGCAGGATCCCTCTGGGGATTCACGATTCGTGGCAGTCACGCCACCACCTCCACCGCCACCAGTTCAGCCGGCACCTCCGCAACCGCTAAGGCGTAGGAGAACCGGAGCACGTATGTCTGCACGACGAGGGGACTTTCATTTTAGCTCTCCTCGACAATCAAGTGGCAGTCATTATCCGCCACTTCAAGAAGATCCACAAGTGGGTTGACCTTCGAACCCAGTTGCATTGCAACCACCACCGATGGGTTTTGATAACCCGATTCCAGCATACACGGGTTCTATGGCATACAACCCGTTTGAGCAACCGGCTCACACCAACTATGGTTACGCTGAAGCCGACCCATACCTGGTAGCAGCCAATTACAACGCCCTTCATCCGGAAGGACCGTATGGAGCTCCATGGGGAGTAGGTTACCCAACTCATGGGTACCAAATACCTAATAGACCTATTATACGGCAACAATCTCAGCCGCCAAGGTTCTCCCCACCAGAGCGTGAAGAAATTCTGCAAAGGTTGGACCAAGTAGAGCGAGACTTTCACAGAGACCGCAGGGAGCGACAAAGTTTCTTCCAAGGATTGACAAGCCTAATAAAAGGGAAGAGCAAGAAGGACTATTGAATCTTTCCACTGTTGTTGTAATTTCCTTGTATCATTTGAGCCCCTGCGTGGGCCTGTCTTGCTGTATTAGCCCCTGTGTGGGTATGTTTGTTTGTTTTGACCCGTGCGTGGGTCTATCTTTCTGTTAACCCCTACGAGGGTATATTGTTTGTTTAAGTCCCTGCGTGGACTAGTATGTTGATTAACCCCTGCGTGGGTAAGTCTTTGCTTAAACCCCTGCGTGGGTGAGTTGTCTATTTGAAAAGTCCCGTTTAGGGCGATATGTAATCTTTTGATAAATTAATGGAATGTAAGTTTATAAATTTCATTTTTGCCATAATATGCATAAATTATATATGAAATAAATAAATCAAAATCATTCCTTTTAAAAATATATCTGCCTATTTAAATATTGAATAAGAATCTTAAGAGTGAAACCTAGCCTGAGTGTCATTGTAAAGACCTGGCCAAGATGGTAAGACCTGTTTAAAAGATTCAAATCACTGTTAACATCTGTAAACATGTTAACACTCCTGGCAGACGTGATTCGTTAAAATCACACGTGTCATTATTATATAAGGATCTTTTTAAAGATTCCAAACCCGACTAAATGATCTCTGAATCATGGGTTAAATCATCAATTAAGATGATCATATTTTGACCATACGTTAGTAATATAGTGCCTACAGGCCTTGCTCATTTCCATATGAGCCAAAAGACAGTGGTAGCTATGACTCCCTGTCAGAAAAAGGTAATGAACTATGTTCAAACCTTCATGCCTTGATTCTCTGAAATCATGGTTTATAATTTAAAATGTCCTTGTGACTAGGCCTTTTGTGCTACTAATAAAACAGTTATTGTTTTATAATTAGGATAAATTATAGTAGAAATCCTAAATAAATTTGATTAATAAATTAACCAAATATGGTCTCTGTTCACCAAGGTTAATGAATTACCCTAAGGGGCAATTCCATAATAAACTCCCAAATAAACTGTTGTCATTGTTTTATGTAACAGTTCAATTAAAATGGCTGACTCGGATGAAATTAATAGTCACCCAGTGGAGAATAATGATAACGCCCGAATTAATTTAACGGGTGCTGAATTAAAAGCGTTAGTTGACGACGCTATTACAAAGGCCTTGGAGCGGCAGTACGAAGAGTATAGTGGGACTCGGAGTAGGACCCTATCTACACCGCATTCGAAGCCACCTTCCAAGAAGGATGAACCCAAGAAAGATGATGATAGACTCTCCTCAAACCACCACAGTGCTCCATCTCAATAGATTGTACTAAATCAAGAACCCCGTAATAAGGGTTGCTCCTATAAATACTTTGTTTCATGCAAGCCCAGGGATTTCACTGGGGAAAAGGGAGCCATTGACTGCATGACGTGGTTAGATGAGATGGACACAGTTGTGGATATCAGCGGATGCGCTGAGAGGGATGTGGTCAAGTTTGTGTCGCAATCATTTAAGGGTGAAGCCTTAGCCTGGTGGAGATCACTGATTCAAGCCACCGGGAAAATCCCATTGTACAACATGTCATGGGAGCAATTTGTTGCCCTTATCAGGGAAAATTACTGCCCTCGGCATGAGGTGGAGAAGATAGAGTCTGATTTTCTATCGTTGGTAATGACAAACCTTGACTGTCAAGCTTACCTCACGAGCTTCAACACTATGTCCCGGTTGGTTCCGTATCTGGTGACCCCGGAACCAAAAAGAATAGCTCGTTTTATCGGTGGTTTAGCCCCCGAGATAAAGGCAAGCGTGAAGGCCTCTCGGCCAGCTACTTTCAGGTCTGTAGCTGACATATCTTTGTCCCTCACTCTGGATGCGGTCAGACAAAGATCGCTGAGGAACAAAGATGCTGAGAAGAGAAAACGTGAAGATGATAATTCACGGAGGTCAAACAAGAAGCACCGCGGAAACGGTGACAACAAGAAGGGGTCTGAGTCAAGGAAAGATGGGCATCAGTCTGGTGAGAAGCCCAAGTGCAAAATTTGCAAGAAACAGCACTTTGGAAAGTGCAGACTCGACTCAAACTCGTAGACTCAGTCAATAACTTTTGCTTGCGGGATATGCAAGTCCAAGGAACACAAGACCTTGGATTGCAAAAAGCTGAAAGATGCAACTTGCTACAGTTGCAATGAGAAAGGGCATATTAAAACCAACTGCCCTAAATACGCCAAGAAGCCTGAAGAGGCCAAGAAGACCAATGCTAGGGTCTTTAGGATGGATGCGAAGGAGGCTGTGCAAGACGATAACGTGATCACAGGTACCTTTCTCATAAATGACATCTATGCAAGAGTACTTTTTTATTCAAGCGCAGATAAATCATTTGTAGATAATAAGTTTTGCAAATTGCTGAATTTACCTGTTAAAACCTTAAGAGTGAAATATGAGGTAGAGTTAGCAGATGGCACCTTAGAAACCGCCTCAACCATATTAGATGGATGCTTCATATCCATTAAGAACCACTCTTTTCCTTTGTCCCTACTTCCTTTGAAGTTAGCTGGTTTTGACATCGTGTTAGGCATGGACTGGTTATCTCATAACCAGGCCCAGATTGTCTGCAATAAAAAGCAGGTGGTGATTAAAACTCCGTCTGGTGAGTCACTTACCATTCAGGGAGATACCCGTTATGGATTGCCTGAGCAAGTGACTATGCTCAAGGCCTCCAAGTGTTTGAAGAAAGGTTGTGTCATCTACATGGCACAGGTAACTATCGATGAGCCGAAACCTAAGATGGAAGACATCCCCGTCATTTCTGAATACCCTGAAGTGTTTCCTGAAGATCTACCTGGCTTACCACCAGATAGGCAAGTAGAATTCAGAATTGACATCATCCATGGAGCAGCACCTGTTGCTAGAGCACCTTACAGGCTGGCACCAACAGAGATGAAGGAATTGAGAGCACAATTAGATGAATTGCTTGCTAAAGGTTTCATTAAACCTAGTTCGTCTCCTTGGGGAGCGCCAGTCCTATTTGTCAAGAAGAAGGATGGATCGATGCGTTTGTGCATCGACTACCGTGAACTTAATAAGGTCACAATAAAGAATAGGTATCCTTTGCCCAGGATCGACGATTTGTTCGATCAATTACAAGGGGCAAGTTATTTCTCGAAGATTGACTTGAGGTCAGGCTACTACCAACTAAAGGTTAGAGACGAAGATGTACACAAAACTGCATTTAGGACTCGTTATGGTCATTACGAGTTCCTAGTGATGCCTTTTGGGCTCACAAATGCACCTGCCGCGTTCATGGATCTCATGAATCGCGTTTGCAAGCCTTACTTAGATAAATTCGTCATCGTTCTCATCGACGACATTCTCATTTACTCTAAGAACCAAGCTGACCATGAGAAACACCTTCGCTGTATTCTCAAACTTCTACATCATGAGAAACTCTACGCCAAATTTTCAAAGTGTGAGTTTTGGCTTCGAGAAGTCCAATTCCTTGGACATGTGGTTAGTGAGCGTGGTATCCAAGTGGATCCCGCTAAAGTGGAAGCTGTTATGAACTGGTAAGAGCCAAAGACGCCTACAGAGATTCGTAACTTTCTAGGCTTGGCAGGATATTATAGGCGTTTCATTGAAAATTTTTCAAGGATTGCTGCACCCCTAACTTCCTTAACTAGGAAAAAGGTTAAGTTCGACTGGGGACCGAAGCAACAAGAATATTTTTATATCCTGAAGCAGAAGTTGAGCAACGCTCCTGTACTGACATTGCCTGAAGGTACCGAAGAATTCGTAGTTTACTGCGATGCATCACACACTGGCATGGGGTGTGTGCTTATGCAGAAAGGCAAGGTTATTGCCTATGCTTCAAGGCAGTTAAAGGTGTATGAAAAGAATTACACCACCCACGACTTGGAGTTGGGTGCCGTTGTATTTGCACTAAAGCTCTGCAGGCATTATTTATATGGAATCAAATGTGTGATCTATTCTGATCACAAGAGCCTCCAGCACCTGTTTAATCAGAAGGATTTAAACATGAGGCAGCGCCGATGGATGGAGACTTTAAATGATTACGATTGTGAAATCAGATACCATCCCGGCAAGGCGAATGTAGTCGCCGATGCCTTGAGCAGAAAGGAAAGGGTCAAACCCATCCGAATCAATGCCAAGAGCATTGAAATAAAGAACAGTTTGAATGAAAGGTTGTTAGCTGCACAGAAGGAAGCTGTGTTGGAAGCTAACTATCCTAATGAAAAGTTAGGAGTAACTGAGGAGCAGTTATCTCTTGGCAAGGACGGAATCCTGAGATTAAATGGACGAATATGGGTTCCAATTTATGGGGGACTTCGAGATGTCATCCTCCAGGAAGCCCATAGTTCTAAATATTCCGTTCATCCTGGAGCTGATAAGATGTACCAGGATCTAAGGGCAAACTATTGGTGGATAGGCTTGAAAAAGTCTGTAGCTGCCTATGTAGCTAAATGCTTGACTTGTGCGCAAGTCAAAGCAGAACATCAAAAGCCGTCAGGCTTGCTACAACAGCCTGAACTTCCTATGTGGAAGCGGGAAATGGTGACGATGGATTTCATCACCAAATTGCCGAAGACAAGGAAAGGCAATGATACTATATGGGTGATCGTAGATAGACTGACTAAGTCAGCACATTTCCTACCCATTAAGGAGACTTATAGCTCCGACATGTTAGCCCAGTTGTACGTGGATAAGATTGTAGCCTTACATGGCATACCTGTGTCTATTATCTCCGACAGGGATACTAGATACACGTCACATTTTTTGAAAAGTTTCCAACAATCTTTGGGCACGCGTTTGAATTTTAGTACGACTTACCATCCTCAGACGGACGGTCAGAGTGAGCGTACTATTCAAACTTTGGAAGACATGCTTCGAGCATGCGTGATCGATCTAGGTGGTAGTTGGGATAACCACCTGCCGTTAGTCGAATTCTCTTACAACAATAGCTACCATACCAGCATCAAGGTTGCGCCTTTCGAGGCCTTATATGGTAGAAAGTGTAGAACACCTGTTTGTTGGGCGGAAGTTGGAGATGTCCAATTATCAGGACCAGAGATAGTCTTTGAAACGACGGACAAGATTGTCCAGATTCGTGACCGTCTCAAAGCTGCCCGTGATAGGCAGAAGAGTTACGCAGATCCAAAGCGTAAACCTATGAACTTCGAAGTAGGTGACAAAGTGTTGCTTAAAGTATCACCCTGGAAGGGAGTGATGCGATTTGGTAAGAAAGGCAAGTTAAGCCCGAGATACATAGGACCGTTCGAAGTCATCGAACGTGTCGGATCGGTTGCCTATAAGTTAAACTTACCAGAAGAGCTCAGTGGAATTCAAAATGTATTTCACAACTGCAATCTGAAAAAGTGTTTCGCTGATGAATCACTGGTCATACCACATACAGATGTGCATATAGATGAGAGCTTGAAATTTGTGGAAAAACCATTGTCGATTGAAGATCGACAGGTTAAGAAGCTTCGAAGGAAGCATGTGCCTATTGTAAAGGTAAAATGGGATGCCCGTAGAGGTCCCGAATATACGTGGGAGGTTGAGTCCACGATGAAAGAAAAGTACCCTTATTTATTTCAGTAAATCTCGAGGTCGAGATTTCTTTTAAGGGGGTGAGGATGTAACACCTCGAAAATTCACGTCCTATAATGTGTTGACACGTGTCATATGTTTGAACGTGTGAAAGAATGTTATAAAAGGATTAAAGTTGACAATCATGGAAAGTATGTGTATATACGAGTTCTAAATGTCAACAGTGAATAAATATATTGTACATTAACCCTACATGATGCTCATACCTTCAAACGAATAAATCATGGATCATACGGAGCTAAAAATGAAAGAAAGTGAGAGATTACAAACTACAAGGGTTAAATGTGTCAACATGTTTAAGTTATACCTCTGAGTGACCTTTTGACAAACCCGAAGCTTTGTAACGGTTAATTATACTCACTAGAATGCACGATATAAATTTCATAAAGTTTCGTTATCGTATGAGAAAGTTATGATCAAATTCGTGTGCGAGGGGTTAAAAGCATCAACGATGAAGTTTAGGACTTTTCGGGTGACAATAAAGTTAACCGAGGACTAAACAAAGTGGGTATATGTCTTGGAGCCCTTATAAGTCAAGTTGGAGGGTTCAAAGTGCAAGAAATAAAGTCGTAGCAAAGTTCCCAAGAGCCAAGGACCAAAGCATAAAAATAAAAAAAGTTCTGATTTGACCAGATGGGGCGTCGCGCGACGCGAAGACCCCTATGGGGACCTTCGCGTGACGCCTAGGGTCCTCTGATGCCGATTTTTGCCTAAAGTGCCTACTATGTCTCTTGCAACCGACTTATAAACGATTTTTCACATCTTGTGCGACCCCTAAACAACCCCTAGACACTTAGGGACACTTGTTAGTGATCAAACATCAGTTGTAGGACTTGTTGTCAACAATCTATGAGATTGTGAGCACTATATAAAGCCCTTAAGTTGTAACATTGCAACCACACCTTCCTTCAGCATTTCTGATCATCTCTGGAGCTCCAAAGCAGGCTCAAGTGAACACTAATCGTGCAAAGGACTCTAGTAAGTTTGCTTAACCTTTCTTAGTTAAGTTTTTGCTTAGTTTTAGCTTAAAAGTCAAACCGTCGTAATTAACGGTTGACTTAGCGATTAATCACTAATGGTCCAGTGATTAGTATAATTGAAAGTAGTTATAAGTTGGTAATTATGTGGGCATTAAACCCTTAAAAGGGTTCCCCCTGATTCCCACTCTAACTAGGTCAAATGTCGGGTCAAACTTGTTATTAAAAAGTCAACAGCATGCTTATTTTCTAATATATGCATAATTAGCAATGTAGAACATATACAACCTGTTTGATCATTAATATAACTTGGTAATTAGTGTAAGAACATGTCTAAACATGTTCAACCCGACAATTTTCTGTTTAGACCCGGTTCGGAACCGAAAGTCGCAAAGCTTTGACTTTTGCTTTGACTTCAGTTCTGACCCGTTTAAGCATGTTTTAGAAATGCCTTAGAGCCTTAATTGGACTAGGTTACATGCTAGTATAACCCTCTGGGATTATACACCTTGGTTCATTAGTTAACCAATTAATATGCATGATTCCGTTAATTGCTCATATGTTGACCATTATGCCCTTTTCACCTTAAAACGTGATTTTTGAAAATGTAAAAGAGTAGAAACTTTAATTACTGATATATAAAATTGCACCCAAAATTTGACATCAGTTTGAGGTGTAGATTAAGAGTTATGCTCGTTAGCGTAATTAGAAAGCTTCTTTAGCGATTTAACGGCATAATTAGCGTATGGCCTATCTAAGCCTACTTTTTAATATCAAAGCTTACTACCCACTGATGTAATATATTATTTTGGGATTTTTGAAGATTTTTAATTAATTTTAGGCTGAGCATAACTTATAGTCATAGGCTTAATCCGGTAATTGTCGGTTTTGCCCTAACGGGCTATAAAATGAGTTTTACATATCTAATTGACTCCAAACCTTTTGCTACTGATTTTAAATGATAAATAAATTATTTTAAGCCTTCTGGAATAATAAAAATATCAGATTTCCATATAGAACCCGGAAACGGCTTCTAATCGCCTTTTTAAGCGTTTTTAACGCATAATATGTACTAGAACTATTTTAAACATACAAGGGTTGATACCTACTGATATTTTAGGTAAATTATAATATTTTAACAGTAAGAAAAAGTTGTTTAACTCATACTTCAGTTTTGAGCTTTTCGGCTTATGTGAAATTACCAAAATGCCCCTACGGTGCATAGTTTGGTTATAATTGATAAATTTCTCATATATACTTTACCCTACTGTTATAACTTAGTAAAATAAGTATTTTTGCTGATTATATCAGACCTGTAACTCAGGTTAATACTTAAACTCTTTTATAACCTTGTAAATGACCAAACTACCCCTACGGGGCATAGTTTGTGTTTATATTCGTTTCAGGCATAATAAAAGACATCTTACTGATGTCGCAACATATTTGAATCATATTAACTTAGGAAACCTGTATATGGCTCTTACGGATACCCGTTACGCTTATTACGCGTTCGGTTCGGTTTATGTAACTAGTTTACATAAATTAGCCGAAACGGGTCAAACCTTATCGGTTTTATCTCAAAATCCAGAATGTGTATAATGTACCCATATTAAACAAGTCTTCAAACTTGTCGGGTCTAAATCACATTCTATCCGGTCTTCGCTTAATCGTGCGTACGAACCGTATCTTTGAAACTAACCGGTCAAAGCTTAAGCTTAATTAAAGACCCGTTAGGATTCTAATAGGTTATTATAAACCTTCGTTCCAGAATAGGAGGACCAGTAAAAGCTACTTGAATTTGCTTATTGTGATTATTACTTTGCTCAGGTAAATACTTTTAACTTATTTTCCCTATACGGGCTTGGGTTACGGTATATAAAATACCGCTTGGTCGGGCATCAAATCTTCCATCGTTTGGTGGTTAATTGAATAATTTGATCGGCCCGTTTAAATATGTTTTGTTTGCTTAAAGCCTTTGGGGGGTTAATGACCATGTCCCGGATATCCTTGGCATCATTTTACGAAATGGCCACGACCTAAGCGCGGAGTGTAGGCGTACACTCGTCAGTGCATAAATAGTTGATGTGGTGTGTCTATTGATCTTTAACCTGGCACGCTCTGGGCTACTGAACGCATAAGGAACATGTAATTCTTTTACAAGATTATATATATTTAAATAATTCTCCCAAGTTATAAAATGTTTATGCCACGTGCATCCAAATCAATTTTTAATCATTTTTAAAAGGAGTCAGTTGATTGTATTTACCAGTGTAAACTGACGTATTTTCCCAAAAAGATTAAATGCAGGTACTAAGTGTAATAGGCTGGATTCTCTCCTTAGCATCAATAAAAAGTCTCGCAAGCTTAAGATGCCTATCGTCTGTTGAACTACTGTTTCCTATTTATTTCGATCCTTCTGTGGATAAACTTTCAACTGTTTGTGATACACGATATTACAATATTTTATTCGGTTGAAATATATCTTTCAATTGCTTCCGCTGTGCATATTAAATGTTGTGTTGTTTGACTATTATGTTGCCAACCACGTCACGATACTCCCCACCGGGCCCACCGGTGACACGTGGAATCCGGGGTGTGACATATCAGAATACCTAGAGGTATTCCCAGAAGAACTACCTGGATTACCACCTGATAGGGAAGTAGAGTTTAGAATTCATCTAATTCCTGGAACTACACCGATACCCAAGGCACCTTATTGGTTAGCACCCACCGAAATGCTAGAATTGAAAAAGAAAATAGATGAATTGCTAAGCAAAGGATTTATACAACCTAGTTCATCCCCATGGGGAGCGCCAGTATTGTTTGTGAAGAAGAAAGATGGTTCGATGCGAATGTGTATCGATTATAGAGAGTTGAATAAGGTTACAATTAAGAATCGATACCCATTACCTAGGATTGATGATCTTTTTGATCAATTGCAAGGAGCTAGATATTTTTCTAAGATAGATTTACGCTCCGGATATCATCAATTGAAGGTACAAGAAGAAGACATACCTAAAACTGCTTTCAGTACTAGGTATGGTCATTACGAGTTTACAGTCATGCCCTTTGGATTAACAAATGCTCCAGCAGCATTTATGAACATGATGATTAGAATCTATAAACCGTACTTGGATAAATTCGTAATTGTCTTTATAGACGATATACTTATTTATTCCAAAAGCCATGAAGAGCATTGTGAGCACTTGCATGCACTCTTAACTTTGTTAAGAAAGGAAAAGATTTATGCCAAATTCTTGAAGTGTGAATTTTGGCTATAAGAAGTGCAATTTTTAGGACACATGGTGAATCACGAAGGTATTCACGTAGATCCTGCTAAGATAGAAGCGATCACTAAATGGAAGGTCCCGCAGTCAGCTATGGAAATTAGAAGTTTTATAGGGTTAGCTGGATACTATAGGCGTTTTATTGAGGATTTTTCCAAGATAGCTGTACCATTAACTAAGCTAACATGTAAAGCAGT
This sequence comes from Helianthus tuberosus, assembly GCA_030545235.1. NCBI lineage: Eukaryota > Viridiplantae > Streptophyta > Magnoliopsida > Asterales > Asteraceae > Helianthus > Helianthus tuberosus. Next base: position 99,847,582 of record CM060446.1, on the reverse strand, counting down.
TAAGTTTGAATGGGGACCTAGACAAGAGGAAGCTTTTAAGATTTTAAAACAGAAACTAACAAATGCTCCAATTCTAGCCTTACCAGAAGGAACATAAGATTTTGAAGTATACTGTGATGCTTCAAAGCTAGGATTAGGATGTGTGTTAATACAACGCAAGAAGGTAATTGCGTATGCATCTAGGCAATTGAAAAAGCACGAGGAAAACTATACGACTCATGACTTAGAATTAGGAGCCATAATTTTTGCCCTTAAGATTTGGAGACACTATCTGTATGGAAGTAAGTTTACTGTCTATACAGATCATAAAAGCTTAAGATACATATTTGGGCAAAAAGAATTGAACATGAGGCAAAGGAGATGGATGGAAATCCTAAGTGACTACGACTGTGATATTCAATATCACGAAGGAAAAACAAATGTAGTTGCTGATGCCTTAAGTCGTAAGTATCATGAGAAACAACGACGAGTTCGTGTTCTTAGATTAAGTTTACAATTAGACTTAATGGAACAACTGAAAAGCATTCAAGAAACAACAATCAAGGATGATGCTGAATGAATGAAAGGACGAATAAAAGAATTAAAGCAAGGAAATGATGGAATTTGGAGATTCCATAAGAAACGAATTTGGGTACCTAAACAGGGAGAATTAAGAAATAAGATTTTAGAGGAAGCCCGTAAATCTAGGTATACCATACATCCTGGTAACAATAAAATGTACCAAGATTTAAGAAATAACTTCTGGTGGATAGGAATGAAAAAGGACATAGCTAGATATGTTTCTAAGTGTCTTACTTGTTCACAAGTTAAGGCAGAACACCAGAAACCCTCAGGTCAACTACAACAACTAGAAATACCTATATGGAAATGGGAACTCATAACAATGGATTTTGTTACTAAGTTGCCCAAAACCAGAAAAGGTAATGATGCGATTTGGGTAATTGTGGATCGATTAACCAAATTAGCACATTTTCTACCCATGAAAGAAACCTTTAGCATGGAAAGGTTGGCAAAGTTGTATGTAGATGAAGTAGTATCCTTACATGGAGTTCCACTCTCCATTGTATCGGATAGGGATAGTCGTTTCACTTCCCATTTCTAGACAAGTTTCCAAGAAGCAATGGGAACTCGCCTAAATCTAAGTACTGCATACCATCCTCAGACAGACGGACAAAGTGAAAGGACAATCCAAACCCTGGAGGACATGCTTAGAGCATGTGTGATAGATTTTGGTGGGAACTGGGACAACCATTTACCTTTAATTGAATTCTCCTATAATAATAGCTATCATTCAAGCATCGAAGCTGCCCCGTTCGAAGCACTATACGGACGTAAATGCAGAACTCCAGTTTGCTGGACAGAGATAGGAGAAAGTCAATTATCAGGACCTGAAATAGTGCAAGAAACTACCGACAAGATCACTCAAATCAAGGAAAGATTAAAGACGGCTCGAGATCGCCAGAAGAGTTATGCAGATAATCGACGCAAGCCGTTAGAATTTCAAATCGGAGACAAGGTTCTCTTGAAGGTCTCTCCTTGGAAAGGAGTAGTTCGGTTCGGTAAGAAAGGAAAGCTAAGTCCAAGATACGTAGGACCATTTTCACTAGTCCAACGTATAGGACCAGTTGCTTATCGTTTACAGCTACCAGAAGAGTTAGCTGGAGTACATAATGTATTTCATGTATCCAACCTCAAGAAATGTCTATCGGACGAATCATTAGTAGTCCCTCTTCAAGACATCCAAGTAAATGAAAAGTTGAAGTTCGTGGAGAAACCACTTCAGATAGAAGACAAAAAGATCAAGTTTCTCAAGCACAAAAGACTAGTACTGGTCAAAGTCAAATGGGATTCAAAGAGAGGACCCGAATACACTTGGGAATTGGAATCAGAGATGAAGCGAAAGTATCCTCACTTATTTCAATAAATCTCGAGGACGAGATTTTAAATAAGTTGGGGAGGATGTAAGGACCTTCAAAAATGTCCCAAATTGACCCGTAAGTATGAACCCGGACCCCTAAAATCCTAATCCATATTAAAAATCAAGAAATCAAGATTCTTGGTCTTCAGGCGGGCCGCTTAAAGAATAGGCAGACCCTCACGCGGGCCGTGTCAACCCTAAGTTTGACCGGATAAGCATCCGGGCCACATGTTGCACGCGTGGCAAGTCTACTGATGACACCGTAGCCCTAGTCTACGTCTAGCTGGCCCTCGTGGGCCGCGTAAAGATCAAGGGTGGGCTCACGCGGGCCGCGTGAGACCCAAATTTCACCTATAAATAGATTTGATCAGGAGCAGTTCAATGGTGTCGAAACCATTTCACAAAAACGAAAGCACACTGCACAAATTCGAAATTCACTTTTACAATAGCGAGGCGCTGCTACGATACCGGGCATTAACTCGATCGCTGCTACGATTCAATGTCCGATCGATTGAAAACTATCCGATGGATGTTTAAGTGCTGCCCACATTAGGGCCATAATTTGTCATTAGTCGTGAATTCGACGGATGTTTAAGTATAGCACTTTGTCATTCGTTGTGAGGGTTTTAATCTCGTGAGTTATCGTAAATGCTATATTAGTTACTGACCTAGTTCGTGTGCATTGTTATTTAAAATTAGGTTACAAGGCTAATCAGTAGGCTAAACTCTGCCCGTATAAATCTGCAATGTGAGTCATTCTCTTTTTATCTACAGTATTTTACAATACTCCAATCATTTTCAAAAGTTATAATTACAGGGATTAAGTCATGGTTATCTTGAATCACTGGCTAATTGGGGTATTGTGAACATTACTAATTTCTCACGGTTAGGCTAATAAATCCTAACAGTGATAATCATCACTACTTGGGGAAAGACCCAATAGTGATATGACCATCGTCACCAGGTGACACGGCGCCAGATAAAAATAGGATAGAAGCCATTGTAATCGCTCTTATGCTGTAATTAATAACTAATGTGTCGTTTTACATACTTGAATGACTCGCCAGTATTTTCCTGCTGATAAAATATTTTTAAAACATGTTTCAGGCGACCTGCTGTAAATCAAGGAAAACGTGCTACGGAGCACTAACAAGCTTGAAGAGGTGGCTCAGTTAAAATAAATAAACATGTTTTATAAATCAGGGAATTTCCTAGTGAAATTCCTCTATTGTAACTTACGGGGTTTATCACGAATTATGAAATAAAATAATCGGGCATTTTCAAGTTTTAAAAGATCCTGTAAAATCTTCCGCTGTCGCACCAATTAATACCACGGGTTCCTGTCCCGCGGCTCCTGACCGGGTAAAACCGGGGCTGGGGCCGTGACATTTGGATCCAAAAATGTTTCATCGTTGCCATTTTGGTCCAACTGACTTAACCCCATCCATGCTTCTCAGTTAGTCAAGGGATATTTTTGTCTTTCTGTCTATTATTTTAATTAAAGGTTTATTTTTATCATTATTAAAACCCAGTTTAATAAACCACCACAAACTAAGTTTAATATAACATCTGATTTCTCACATCTCTCTCTTTGCCACACCACCACCACATGCCCGCTCCCAACCACCACTCCCTGCCTGCACCAGTGAAACCACCACCACCACCCACCCCTTTACCGGATTCCAACTTCAAAACAGCAGCCTCAACACATGTAACTCACATTGCAATTTACCCAACCCCTTTTCAATTCTGACCATCATTTTAAAAAGGATTCATTCAAATTTAATCAAAATGAGACAGAACACAGCACGATATCAAAACCACCACTCGGGGCAAACAATTTCCAATACTGGATCCTTTCAATTACCATAATTAGTTTCAAGAAAACAAACTCATCAAAAGCTTACAATAACGTCAAATTACACAAAACAAGACTCGATTAACAACCCGAAAGTCGACCCAATAACGCACATGATACACGCAATACACGAGAATCGAGGTAAAGAACCAGGTGTATGGAACCCCCTGTTGAACCAGTGAAAGAGGAAAAGAAAAACACCGAGTGAGGGTTAGTGGCGGTCTGGTCGGAGGGTTTCAGTGTTGGTTGAACGACTACAGAGGTGGTGAACCGGAGATGGAAGGTCGATGCGGGGGTGAGGGTGGTTTACGATATAACGGTTGCAGGTATGGTGGTTTCTGGTGGTGCGGAGCGCGATGGAGGGTTTCAGGTGCGTGCAAGTGGTTGGAGGGTTAGAATAATGGTGGTTGCAGCTAGGATTTTGCGAGTAGGCAGGTTTCGTGTGGTGGATGTAGGGTTAAGGAATGGTGGTGATGGTGGAGGGGGAAAAAGATGACGGTGGTGGTTTGTAAGTTAAAAGGAGAGAGAGTGAGGAAAGAGAGGGGGAGAGAGAATACATATTTTTTTACACAATATTAAAACTGGGTATTAATAATGATAAAAATAAACCTTTAATTAAAATAATGGACAAAATGACAAAAAAACCCCTTGACTAACTGAGAAGCATGGATGGGGTTAAGTCAGTTGGACCAAAATGACAACGATGAAACCTTTTTGGATCCAGATGTTAAAAATGAAACCTTTGGACTAAACTGGCAAAATAGTCCAAACCACAGGGACTAAAATGGCATTTAACTCTTATAGGTTAATAAAACACATCCTTGAATTTCATCGTTAGGTGCGAAAGGGTGGTGGAGATGTTTTGATGAGAGAGGTAGTTAAAGATGAGAAAGAGAGAAAGTCAAAGGGTCTTAACCGGATGCCAAATGAGAAATGGAGAACGAAACATAATTTAGGGTTTAATTTTATGGTAAAAAGACTATTATGTCCTCTATCCATTAGGCATTTAACGAAAAATCTTGACAGAGTTAGAGGGCATAATGTAACAAAACTTGAAGGAGAGAGACTCAAGAAACAAATTTTTCAATGTGGTGACTCAAGATGACATCGTCTCTAAATCACAGAGACGCAAATTGCACTTTACTCAGCTAAATATCTAAAACTATATTAAAGTGACTTAACCAAAATCATTTAACACTGAATTTACGGTTTATGTTTAGTTTTAAATTGAAATGAATTAGGTAATTGTTTTAAATTTAGCTTACGGTTCTATAGAACTCAGTGCAGTCAAAATCGAGAATACTAATTACATATAGTGGGCTAGGGACTCCTTATTTGTACATTCCATTGAACATTTGGCCCATTACAAACTGAGAAACCTGAAATCTGTTTTGACAAACACCCATCTTATTAAAATATGAGTTTTTGTAGGTTTGGAGCTGAAACCGAATCGAATTAAAATTCAATTTCGGTTTAATATTGTTTAGCCCTAGGGGTAGGGATTTGTCTTTGGAATGTTAGGGTTTGCAATTCAGAAAGGGGTGGCGGTACAGCTTGTTGTCTGTCTACCTTCTGCTTTGATGTAACTTAGCAAGTCTTTTTAGTGAAATAGAATTAGCTTGGAAAAAAAGTTTAATATTGCCAACTTTGAATTTGGCTCATTAAGTTAACACGAGAAATATTAAAATGAAAAAAACCAAAATTGAACCTATTATAACCAATGTGCCGTTAAAAAAGCCCTTGTTTAAATTGTTTTTTTTTTAACGACCAATGAATCCTCCAAATAGGCTATTGGCGAAAGTCACCACTTTGAGGTGCACTCGCCTCCGAACTCAGGAAAACCCTCACCAAGGGCCGAAGCGTATGAACACTTGCCCGAAGGCACGACAATGCGGTGAGGTAAAACCCACTCAGTTCAAAAAACAAACTAGCGATTTTTGCCTAGTCCTTTATCATCACCAGATGCTGCAGGAACTAATGAGGAGGACATAAATTAAACCTAGATAAGATAACTAAGAACACGAGATATCTCTTTTACTAGTTCCAACCTGCTCATTGGCAGGGCTCAACGTTAGGATGAGTTTTTTCATTAGGTGGAGGGATAGTCGTGGATAAAAACAAAAGAAATCAAATCTGGTAAATATTATACATTATTATTATACATATTAATTCAAAGTGGTCATGAACAGTGTTTTGTTTTTATTTAGTATTATTTTATTTATTTATTATTCATTTAATTGTTTAGATTATACATATTAATTCAATTATACATTAACAGTGTTTTGTTTTTATTTAGTATTATTTTATTAATTATTCATTTAATTGTTTAGTAATAAGATAATTATTAGGTATTTGTTCTTTTTATTAGTAGCATTTTGTTTAGCATTCAGTTTGATTTTTTTATAATAACTTAAGTTCGGATCACTACGATAGCGACACGATATATGTTATCAAACAAAAAACCATAAAAATTAATACATACCGGTACCGATGTTGTTCAGTTCGGTACAGTGTGAATCTGTGATAGCAATACGATCTTAGTTTATCGAAAGGAAAAAAAATAAAAAAAAATTCTGGTAATGATACAAATGTTGTTCAGTCGGTTTCGGTTTGGTTGGTACGATAGCGGCACAATAGCCGTTTTCCATAATGTTTATATGACAACGTTGAAAAAAATAAACATAGAATGCAAACCAACCAAACCGATATCAACTGAACAACATACAAATCAAATGATGTGTTGTGAGGGTTGATGTGTTGTATTGCAAGTAGCTGACGCAAGTTCGATTGTTGTGTCCGATTCTATGTTTTGCCAATGTGGGGCTAGCCCACTTGGTGGAGACATATGCCTCTTAAGGGAGATGTTCCGGGTTCAATCCTGGGCAAGAGTGATAAATATTAGAATTATTGGTGAATATGGCAGACCACGCGTTGTCATTCAAAAAAAAATGAACAACATCGGCACTGGTATGATGGATATTCGTTTTTATTGTTTTCGATTGATGTAAGATTTTCTCTTTCGATTACTATAGCGAGTGTAGGTACCATAACGAACCAAACAGATACCAACCAAATTTTTGCCACGAAGCGCGAGGGGAAAATGACTAGTTGACAATGAAAGTAACCAAACATTTATTTAAAACAATGAATATTTGCGTCGCTTTTCATGAGGTGTTTACATGCGGCTTTGGTTTCATAAAATAGTATATGTAGGATAACCAACCTACCATAATCTTAATTGTAATACCCTTTTTTCTAAAATAATATAACTACCAAAATAGGCCAAATTAAATACCAGAACACAATAAGTTAGTTTTTAATCTGAAAAAATATATTATTCTATAAAAGTCGTATCAAATTTGGTGTTAAAAGTTAAAAGAAACGGAGGGGAGTTTGATGTTAAGGAAGGGGTTTTCTTTCTTTCTTAACCTACTACCAAAAAAGGGGCTTAAATCTTTGTTATGGCCGCCTGTTGTTAAACTCTCCTGTCTCCACTTTCTCTTCATCTCTTTCTTTCAATCTCTCCAGGTGGATGCATCATCTTCTTCTAGTCCCCAATTGATTGGTGAGTTATCGTTTGTCAATCGGATTTATCTCGCAGTAGCCAACACCGGTCTCCGTTAATTCCAACTTTATTCGTATCTACTGATCTCTTATCTCTAATTCAACCAACTTATTTTGCTGAGATCGTTTTATATGACTGGTTAATTGTACTGTGTTTATCAATTTCTGTATATGCTTTTCACCGAATAATAGTTAAATTTGCGACTTATGTGTTTCCATTGCTAAATTGATTTGTTGAGGCCTGACGTCAGCAACATCTATTGCAGTACTTGTATCGTTTTGTGCCTTTTTGTGTATATGCAATTTCATGTGGTGTGTCTGGTCGTATAAAGATGAATAATTGGGTCATGTTAATAAGTCTACATCGCTTTACTGTTTGAACACGAGTGTTGTTGTTTTTATAATTATATTTAGCATCTTTAGTAACCACCACATATTGTAGATGATGATGATGATGATGTATTATTGTTTATCATTCTGAATCTGTACAATGGACAAATCATGCTTATCGTGTTTTTCTCTATGGATCTCCGTATTGTAGCATAGTTGGCGTTCGACAAAACGAATTTCACTCATGGACAACGCTCATGAAGATGAGCCTAGCAGCACAGGTTGGGGTGCTTCCTTCTTTGTGCAGACAACCGAAGAAGTCTCTGGAGCTGTTGTTACTTCACCAAGACCGTCAGCCGTATTCTCATCAAAAGGGGATAGCGGTAGCCCTCTTCAAAAGCTTCAGAGTCAAGTTTTTAGAGTACTGAAAGGCTTATCTTCTCCCCTTGAAGAGAAAAGTAGAACCTACAATCCAGAAGTATTAACCAGCCAAAAACGTCAATGGGCAAGCTTTCAATTACAGGCACTGGTATGCTCTAGTGTTCTTTTTTCCATACTTAGCTCTGCTACGTTTTATTCTCCATGATTGTTTATAAAATCCCAAATATTTCAGCATCAAAGGATATTAAAAGAACCATCGAGGTTATTCGAGAGCATGGTAGTGGTTGGGTTGCATCCAAACAGTGACATTCAGGCACTCCAGAGGCAGTATTTTGGTAGAAAATCTGAATTACCAGGGAGGCTGCGAAGTGCACTAAGTGGTCAGCATCAGTTTCGGGTAGAACCAAATCTTGAGCCTCAGGTGCGGGTCCTACCGGTTCCTTCTTCTATAAGAATTAAAAGTTTAATTGCTTCCATTTTATGGAATATGTTTTCTGATCATTTATGTGTACTGTCAGGTTCTATTTGCGTACCCTCCGGACAAACCGTTGCCTCTAAGGTCGAAGGATCTTCTTTCGTTCTGCTTTCCTGGTGGATTGGAGGTTAGGCTACATAGGATTATAATAACCTGAAAAAAGTGTGTTATATGCTAGTCAATTCCAGGGAACTGAGAACGTATATTGTTAACTATTACGCATACGATTGTATATCATATGTATGATGTCTTAGGATCATCAACTTACAAAGAGCAGCTCACATGTTTACTTGATTACTGATTTTGCTCATGAATGAGTTTAATTATATCTAACTTCTAGTTCTAATAAAGGATTCCAAATAATGTCATATGGCATTCTCTCCTTCAACCTCACAATTTTTATTTATATTTTTCTAATAATTAATACATGATATAACTTATCCTTATCCTTATTATTATAATAAATCTCTTCTCCTAATATTAGTATTATATATAAATCTCTTCTTCAAATTTTAATATATATAATTTTTTTTTTGCATAATTGAGTCAATCCATAATTCCATATATATAAATTTATATTATTTTTATACAATATAAACCCGTTTGAACTTGAGAATCTTTGAAATGGCACCAAAAATAATATTAAAATCACCGTATTAATAAATAAATAGAATAAATCTTATAATAGCACAAAACGATAATGATTTGGTACCTAAAATACAATATTTGGTCGATGATGTCTTTAAGTAGATATCAATTCCATTGTATTAAACCAGACAAATTGATTGATTATAATTTAATACAATTCCTTATATAAATGGTTGATACCTAAAGTCCTAAACCCATGATCCTTATTTAAATCAAACACATTTTTCAGTATTCAATCCGTGTAATACACAGGCTATTATGGTATTTCGTGCTGCTGCTAATTAACATAGGCCGGTTTTTGTGATAAATTCAAGTTAGTTGTGTGAGCTGTCATATGGTAATAATAATACTGTCATATGAAGTTTTTTTACATATTATAATTATATCGTTTATATTATACAACTGTGTGTAATACCCGGGTGTATAACCTAGTTAACGTATATAACACAGGTAGAGAATGATCTTTTTTTAATCTTTTAGTGTTGCAATGATATCCGATTTTCTTTATATATGAAACTTATCTTATTTCTCTTTTTGCTCTAGTTCAAGAAATTTTGTACATGTTCAATTGTTCCATTCAGATCTAACGTTTGAAAATAGTCGTTTTTCTGTCTGTTCGCGCATACCAGTCTTATCGAATGTCATTTTATAGTTTCAAATCTTGCACTCAACTATTTGTACTTGAGATTTCAGGTTCACACTATTGAGAGAACACCATCAATGAGTGAACTGAATGAAATACTTCTTGGACAGGTATATTTGTTACTATGTTTTACCCTATGTAGTTAATATCACGATATATTATATCGGTCCCCTGGTGAGATATCGGTGCAAAATATCGGTACCGATATTATCGGCGATATTGGACCGATATATTAGTACCTTTCTTCTTAGTCACTGTTATCTCAAGCTTTTGCACAGAGAATTTTGGTTGCTATGTCATTTTTAACATGGTTGTACTGTTCCAGGAACACCTCAAACAAAACGATCTATCCTTTGTATTCAGGCTGCAGGTAATCTAGGGAGCTCTTTTCATCTATTTTTTCAGCAATATTTTCATTTTTAGTTGTGTGTTTTTATATTTGATTCGTGACTTCTAAACCTTTATTGCTGCACAAAATATCTTAATCTACCTATTACAACTTCTTTGCTAATTTGTATACATTGCTGCATAATTCACTTCTGTTATCTTGAACAATCTCTTCAAAACTGTCTCGAGATAAAAATTGATTAATTGAGTCGACAGTTCATAGTCAATATCATCTATGGATGTATACACGTATGCTATGTGTGTGTGTGTGTGTGCGCGTGCGTGCGTTATCATGCGATGCGTACGCGAGCATCTCAACCACACATCTGATGTGTGTGTGTGTGTGCGCGTGCGTTATCATGCGATGCATACGCGAGCATCTCAACCACACATCTGATCTAATCTTGGCCTTCAATTGAACGCGGTGGGGTGTGTGTGTGTGTGTGTACAAGACTACCTTATCATGCGATGCGTACGCGAGCATCTCAACCACACATCTGATCTAATCTTGGCCTTCAATTGAACGCGGTGGCACAATAGTAGTTAACTTTGCATAATTACTCGCGTTATTGCATAATTAGGCATGGGTTGGGTTAAACCCTAGTTACACACGTTATTTGCATAATTATGCATGGGTTGGGTTAACTCTAATTATTCATTATTTGCATAATTACGCACGTTATATTGGTGGTCGCGTACCGTCGCACGTTAAGAGTCTTTTGTTTTTAAACCTTTCACTATATATATATATAGAGAGAGAGAGAGAGTTTAAAATACAAAAGTTTCTTAACGTGCGACAGTACGCGACCAACAAATTAACTTGCGTAATTATGATATAACATGCGTAATTAGGGTAAAAAGCAACCTAAGCGTGATTTGTGTTTTGACCATGCGTGATTTTCTTCTTCATGCGTAATTAGGGTCTGAAATTTATAACGTGCGTAATTTACAAATGAACATGCGTAACTAAGTCGCGTACTGTCGCACGTTACGCAGCTATTGTACGTTAACCTTCCGCTTTTCTGGGTTCTGATATTTAACAGTGCAGGGTGCAGATGAATCTATTCTGTATGGTTGCTGTGTTCTAGTAGATGAGTTGGTGCACCAACCGTCTAGATTAGTTTCTATGGTGGTAGATGGACAACTTTTGTCCCCACCTAGGAGCCGGCATATTTTAACGACTCGCCGGTGTTACTGCATTCTCACAAGGCTTCCATTTTTCGATTTGCATTTTGGCGTGTTGAACAGGTTTGTCGACAAATGAATTGATATGGATCTTTTCTTTTCATGATCATTATTGTATAATAGTCTTTTGTGACTTGTCTCTATAAATGATAAATTTTGTTTATAACTATGTGTAGCATCTTCATTGAAGAAAGACTAGAAAGATTAAGAAGCAGTATTAGCGATTTACATCTGGAACTAGCGTATGAAAATGAAGTATCTTTAGATGACAAACTGAATGGCGTTTCAGCCGAATATGGATCTCAGGAAACACCTAACGGAACAACAGAAACTGTCCAATTAAGCAGGGGCAATTCTGTCACTGAAAGATTCAGTGACTCGGTTATTCCAGTTTGTTCTGAAACAGAGACGGATTCATCTATTAAAAAATATGTAGCTTCTTACGCAATCCCTAACGCTTGTGATAGTCCTACTGTTGATGATACGCTTTCCAATAAACAGCCTACTCAAAAGCAGATCCCAAAAGCAATTTTGCCTCTTATACGTTATCAACATGATAGTTCTGATTCTTCATCAAGGTAAACTGATATCTTTTAGCATCTGTGAATTTTGACCACAGATTTGTTGACTTGGACTTTGAAAATGGTTAGTGAGTGATGAAAATTTCTTGATACAGTTTTCAGGGTTCTCCTAGTGAAGATAGGAACTTTAGGAGTGATGTTGATTCAACAGAGACAGACGATGCATCTTTTTCGGGTCAAGAAGACAATGAGCACAATGAGATTCTTGACTGGGCTAAGGTTTTTCTTTTTCTTTCTTTTTTTAAAAAAATTCTTTAAACATTGTTGTCGATCTGAGCTTTATGAATTATCCTTTCTCACACTAAGAAATTGAAAATTGCAGACCAACAACCATGGATCTTTGCAGATTATATGCGAGTATAATTGTTTATCTGTCCCGGATAGAGGTTCAACAATTAAGTTCCACTCATTGGAATACTTGCATCCTTTGGAATTACATAGACCAGATGAAACAATTTTACACATTGCTGGTTCAACAGTTGATTTAATGTCTTGCAGCACAAGTTTTGAACTTGCAGAGGCAGGTTTTTTTTTTTTTTTTTGTATTGTAACCATAGTTGTCAAAAGCGAGCGCCTTGTGCGCCTAGGCGCAATTTCCAGGCGAGGCGCATCAATTGCGCTTGTCTCTAAGCCATGGTTCAGGCGTATTTCCGGCGAGATTCTCACATTCCGGCGAGATTTTGGCGAAAGTTCTGCACATTCCGGCTAACTTCTGGTGGTGAAAGAAGTAGATTTACTCTGGTGGATAAATTATGTGATGTTACAGATTGCCGGGGCTAGAGTTGCAGGTTTGTGAAGGAGATAGTGAGAGGAAGAAGAGATGGAACGGGGTAGACAGGAAAATAAAAAGGCAGACTTTTTAAATAGTATTTATTTGTCTTGGTAAAAAGTAGCTGTGCTTTGTCTAATATGTAAACAGTGACTTATCATAAACTAGGACTGGATTGTCAACAGTGACTGGGTTGCAGAAAGTGCAGAGCTGAAGGTTTTCTATATTTGTTTTATCATCTTTTAAATGAATTGTGTTTAATTTTAAATGAATTATGTCATAGGGTTTTTTTTTCAGGCATACTAGATTGCAAAATGAAGGCATATAATATATTATATATTTATATAAGTTAGTACACAACTACATCGGTTAAGAGTTTATTTTACACTAATTGTCTTAAAGGTTTTAAATTGTTAGATTCTAGTTAGATGATTTTAATATCTAACTATATCAGTTTTAAAAATATATTTGGAGATTAACAGTATCTATAAAACTAATACAATCATATACGTTATATATATATATATATATATATTCATTTAAGTGCGCTTTTTTTTTCTCAGGCCCGCGCTTTTTTTGCGCTTTGCGCCTAGGCCCTAGGCGAGGCATATGCGCCTTGAGTGCGCCTAACGACTTTGATAACTATGATTGTAACTTTTCTTTATTACCACTTTGTGCATTGATGGTGGATTATATCATTTGCGTTTGGTACTGTAGGCTCACAAAGCACTTGCTGTGGAGGAAGAGGCAACAGCTTTATCAGTATGGGCAATTTCAAGCATATGTGGCTCCTTGCGTCTTGAGCATGTAATTGTTATTCTGTTTATCGGTTAAACCGTTGTCTTCATTTTTCATATGCAACTTATGTGCGGTAAATTAACAATGTCCTTTTCATCTTCTTTCCATAGATCTTGACTATATTTGCGGGTGCCCTGCTGGAGAAGCAAATTGTGTTTGTGTGCTCTAATCTGGTATGTTATTCGTTATTGCAAATTTATGACATGATTGATTAAAAGGTGTACATTACTTTTTATCATTCTTTGCATCTCAGGGAATATTGTCTGCTTCAGTGTTGTCGATTATCCCTCTGATTCGTCCATACCAGTGGCAGAGCTTCTTTATGCCGGTATTGTGGATAATCTTTTCTTAAGTTTTTAAGGCACATCTTCTATAATATATTTGTATCCTCCGAGTTCAAATGTTGTTTTAATTGATTTGCTTCAGGTCTTGCCAAATGACATGCTAGATTTCTTGGATGCACCTGTTCCTTTTATAGTAAGTTTTTAATTTAGGTTTTTTTGCGTAATAAGTTTTACGGCTCTTTTGACCTATTATAATAATGTTGACAAGGTTGGTGTGAAGAGCAAAACTGCCGAAGTACAATCCAAGTCGGGAAACGTTATATATGTTGATGTTAACAAGAACCAGGTGCACATTTAATGTTGTTGCATTAAGTGTTTATAAAGTTATCATGCATCTTTTGTGATGTTCATTGTTTTATTTATTTTTAATGTATCCTTCAAGAAGTCTCATGTTTTGATGTTGTTTTTCCATTAATTAGGTCAAATCATCGTCAATACCACATTTCCCTCAGTACAAAGAGTTGTATGCAGCCTTAACTCCTTATCATGCTCAACTGGTCGGAGAAAGTTATTTAGGGAAAAAGAGACCTGTTTATGAATGCACAGATGTGCAGGTATAATTCATATTAATAGATAATATTGATATTACTAAAAAGATGTGTTTATGTGAGTTTTTTCATGATATATATTAACATTTTGTGTGGTTGATGTGGTATTCTGAATTTCATCACAGTGCACTTCATATGAAGTTTTACCTTTTTTTTTGTTTTGTTTTGATGTGTTTGAAATATCAAGTCAAATATTATAATGCAAGGAGATAGTTTGACATGATTTTTGTTGAATACAGGTAGAAGCTGCAAAGGGATTCTTGAGAGTATTAAGATCTTATTTGGATTCACTTTGCTCTAACCTACGTTCTCACACAATTACAAATGTTCAGTCAAACGATGATAAGGTTTCTCTCTCTCTTCCCACATACATCTATAAAGTTATAGTTAAAATAAATTTTATACAACTGTTACTTCCAATGACAAAATGTTCATGAGCTGTGAAGCATGTGATCGTTGAAATTGGTCAATGAACAAAGCTTAAAAACACATTTCTAACAATCTATCTGACGTTCTCTTTCATTATACCTCAGGTATCATTGCTTCTGAAGGAGAGTTTCATCGAGTCTTTTCCTAGCCGTGATCGATCTTTTATGAAGGTAACTTTTCTTTCTTACAAAATTAAGTCTACACTTTTTCCCACATAAAGTGAAACCAACTTACAAATAATTTAAACTGACAAAGTGTAAGTATGGTTTCTATTCGGCCATTTTAACTTAGATAGCATGCTGATGGTTGAGATGTTAAGTCTTGTTAGTTATAAGATGCGGTATTAATTAAGTAATGGGAAGCAGGTATTTGTGGACACACAACTCTTCTCTGTACATACGGACCTGGTGTTATCGCTATTTCAAAAGGATTAGCAGCATGAAGTTGTAAAATATAGTTAGCAGGTATGTTGTATGAGTTGAAGCATTATGTAAAATTGGTACCCACCATCTGAAGCCATTAACATTATTATATAATAGCAAAAAAAAAAAAAAAAAAAAAGAATAAACCAATTTTGTACATGATTCTAGTAGCTGCTGTGTACTCATCATTTGTTTTTGCTAGATAAGAATTTTTTTAGTGGATCCTATATCATTGGTCTCTTTCAAAGCAAACGCAATATTGTCATGTTGTGTGTTTTTTAATTACCATGTGCCTTTTTTATAACTATGGTATCTGATCTTTATTTGACTAGGTCCACGTGTCATCTTGATGTTTAGTTGACTAGGTCTACAATGTTTAGGCTTGCAATCAACCTGTACTAATATGAGAACAATAAAAACGTCAATAATAGACGTGCAATCGTCCATGTGATTGTGCCTATATTCGTGCTTTCCAAATCAACCAAACTTTAGATAAATACTTAATTTGATTTAAAAAATATATAAGTAACTACATATCTTAATCCAATAAACACAAATAATCTACTTCTATATGACATGTGTCAGCGTAAATGAAGATTTTCAAAGTCCAAAGTTGAGGATGTGGGCCAATGGAGAGAATAATAATAGGTAGCAGTGTCAATGGTGAATTTTTATATAAGAAAATGTTGATAGTTGGAGAAAAAACAAAACCCAATTGGTATATTTTATAAATTTAGATTTAATCAAATGAACTTTTATAACAAACATAAAAAGCATCATGATTTCAAAACTTTTTTTTCTTCTGCCTCTATAACGCCTCGACTCTCTCTAATTAGACTATACGGTATGGAATATACGGTATGGAAGGACATGAAAAAAAGAGTATGAAGAGCCTTGTGGCAACCACGTCAGCACCTGTCATAAAGGTGGCGTGATGCCAAAAAGCGGGGTGGGAAGGGTGGCGTGGTGTGACATGTGGTATCTATCTAGTACGTTGCCAAGCCAGAAAGGTGGCATGATTCATGCTTTGTCATTTGATGGTTGATAGGCTCTATCTAGTATGTACGTTGCCTGATAGGGATGCGCTTTTTTTCCCAAATACCCATACTCGTACCCGTATCGTACCCATACCTGTACCCGTACCGATTTTAGATATTTGGTACATGTATCGGTACCCAGTTTTATTGATTTTGGTATTCGGTACTTTCGGTATTGGTACGGGTACGGGTATGGGTAAAAACGGGTACTAGTACTGAATTTTATGTAGACCTTTAAAAGTTTTTTTTTGTATTACGTTTTATTTCGTGTTATGGTATTTAAAGTACTCGTATTGATTTTACCTATATGGTACCCGTATCACTTTGGTACTCATATCAATTTTAGCTATTTGGTACTCGTACTATATTGGTACTCATGTCAATTTTACCTATTTAGTACTCGTACAAGTGCTCAAAAACTAAATAAAAACAAAATGGTACCAAAGCGGGTACTGTACCGCAAATACCCGTACCGTACCTATATATTTGGTACGGTATTTGGTTTTCGGTACCGGTACGGGTAATGTACCAATCACACTCACACCCCTACGTTGCCAAGCCAGAAATTTAGTTCAAAAGAGTGTTTGGTGGCCTATAAATACTACAGCCCATCCACTTCATTTTTTGCATTAGAAATCAATACATCTTTTTAAATCTCTCCCTTTTATACCATAACTAAATCCAACTTTGTTGCTATGGAAACAAGACCGAAATCATTGTCTCACTAGTTCCTCCGAATCATTTTCATTTTGTTGTGCAAGACATGTTGCTTCATTGTATCTTGGAAAGCAGCAATTCACCAACACTCGTCGCACACAATTCGAAGAAAGATTATTGCTTTAAGTGTAACAAACCTTTTGAAAAATATAGATATGAACCTATCAACATTCATGACTCTTCACTTGCTATTTGAACACATCATCCTCCTATGTGAACCATCACATTCGAACTAGTCTGGATGCGAACCATCATACCTTTTCGTATGACATGTTCTAAATCGACAAACCAATAAAGTAGGTCCGCCCCTACTCATACCTGGGCTATGACGAGTAGGTAGGAAACATAACTGGGATAATCTCCTTTCATGTAACCGATGTTTTCAATGAAAAATAATAAACGTAGTCACAAGGACTAAGATTAACAAACTTAATACGGTTAATTTTTTAGCTATGTAAAAATATGATTGATAATAAAGATAAGTTAGTCAAGGAACAACTATTTTTTAAACTAATAACAATAAATTAGTTGTTATCCTTAGGCCTTAGCATTAAGGACATGTTTATCAATTCTCTTTCTAAATATAACGTGCTAGATGTCCACTTTTTAACTCATCGCGTCAATGTAAAATGTTTTATTAATTACAAACCCATGTCGATCAATGGATTTAATTAGTTGTAATTAAAAAAGGAGATAAATGAGTAAAGAAAAGAAACTAATAATTACAAAAGACAACTAGCACACAGATAGTGGTTTGAAGATTACAGTTTGATAAAAGAAAAAAAAAACGTGACAAAAGTAAAAGTTCAGATTTTTTATCAGTTGTAATTATGGTACAGGAAAAGTATAAAATATGTGAATTTATATGTTTTTAGATATTTTTCAGGTTCTAGATACATAAAAACTCAAAACTAAATTATAATTTTTGTCCTTCATAAACCTTATAATTATGCATCAAATCCTTTAAAAGTTTAACTTTTACTTCGTGTTCTTTTTTTTTTTTCTAGTAGTTTGCTACAGGTCTTGTCATTTTTACTAACTGGGTTAGAAAATAGAAAATCCCAGTTAAGTAGGTGTGTGCGTGGGCCGGTTTGGTTCAGTTTTTACCATTAACTATAACCATAACCGCTAATTTCAGTTATGGAATTTCCATAAACCTAACCAAACTTTGGTTTACGGTTAGTTGGTTATGAATTCGGTTGTTAACCAAAAACTTCAATTAAAGCTAACTTTCGGCTAAAGTTCAAAACTTTTAAGCCAATGGATGTACAAAATAAAAAATAGAACCAATCGTTTTGGACTTAGCTTTGATTTTTTTTTATATAAGACAACCAAGACTACGCTTTTTGGTTAAACTACTAATAGATATACAAAATAAAACAT
The DNA here is from genome assembly GCA_030545235.1 of Helianthus tuberosus. NCBI lineage: Eukaryota > Viridiplantae > Streptophyta > Magnoliopsida > Asterales > Asteraceae > Helianthus > Helianthus tuberosus. The sequence continues at coordinate 99,829,165 of CM060446.1, read as the reverse complement.
CAGAGCCGGCCCAATGGGCTTCCAACCTTAGGCACAGGCCTAGGGCCACCCAAAATGAAAGGCCTCCAAATTTATTGTAGGTTCTTTATATACTAGAACGGATTACTTTTTATACATAGTAGATCAAGCTAGTGTTTACTCGAAAGTAGATTTGCTTAGTTTAAAGAGTTTGAACAAATTTTTGGTTTTTTGTTTAGTATAAAAAAGTTAAAATCTTTAAATCAAAAAATTTTAAAAGAGAAGTGCATTTATCTGGAAAAGTTTTGGAACTATGATAATCATATTGATATTGATGGTTTAGATTTATTTAAAGAACTAAAAATGCTAAGAGAAATTATACATGTAGAATTTGACACACTTACTAATATATTAACTTATATTAAAAACTTTAATTCTTTTCCAAATGCATATATCGCCTATAGAATTGTGTTAATCATTCCTGTAACCGTTGCTACCGTAGAACGTAGCTTTTCCAAATTAAAACTAATAAAAATTACTTAAGATCTACAATGTCACTAGAAAGATTAAACGGTTTAGCTATTATGTCAATCGAAAAAGATTTTTACAAGAACTTGATTACGATAATTTCATCAAACAATTTGCCTCGGTTAAAGTTAGAAAAGTAGATTTTATTTAAACATATACTATAATTATAGAAAACATATGACTTTCAAAAAAAATTTAACTACGGAATTATAAACTTTTTAGTCTATAATTGTCGGTCCCAAGCCCGAATAAATGAGTAGGGTTTTGTTACTAAATATGTTGAAAATGGTAATTTTGCAAAAGGGTCACCACTTCGTAGTTCGATTAGGGCTTCAGAAAACGTAGGAACGGCTCTGTAAAACATAGAACCAAATCGCATGATCTTCAGTAATACCAAAATCGCATGTTGATAATGACTCGTGTACGCAATGTACGTTAAGGCATTTTGTACGTTAACCGGCCTCTATATACATGAAAATATATTGTTTCACATCAAGAACACATTATTTTTATATTTTTACATGAAGAGTGATGAATTATCGTAAGACAATGTTTGCAAATTGTAGTATCCGGTGTTCGGAGTGGGCGGTAAAGGGGTGCGGCAAACTCGGTTTGCCGAGCGGGAACACCGCCGCCAACCCCTTTACCGATCGGTGAAGTGAAGGGTGCGGTGAGTGATTGCCGACGCGGGGAGAAGAGAGAGAGTGAGGGAGCAAGAGAGAGAGAGGGGGAGTGTATGAGAGAGAGGGTATTGTGGGGTGGGGTCCATGTCATCTCTCAACCAATCACACATTTTTCCTTTTTTTTTAAGTTAACCACTTCACCAAGTGTTTAAACCATTGCCAACAATTTTCAGCAAAATTTAAACACTTTTGACTGATTGACATGGCGCGCTCTGATTGGTCGGTTTTTTGGTTTGCCACTCCAAAGTGTTTAACCACTCCTTACACCCTAAGAAACCAAAACCTAATGGCTTAACTCTATCGGACTTAGGGTGTAAGGAGTGGGCGGCAAACCCACTCGGCAAAGTGAGTTTGCCACTCGGTAACACCACCACCAACAAAAGTTTAGTCACCAAAGTTTACCAAATCGTTAGGATGATGCCGAGCGGTGAAGAAGTGTGTGTGTGTATAAGGAGTGGGGTCCATTCCAATCTCAACCAATCACACTTTTTTTTTAAATAGTTTACCACTTCACCAAGTGTCTAAACCATTGCCAACACTTTTCACCAAATTTTAAACACTTTTGACTGATTGACATGACGCGCTCTGATTGGTCGATTTTTTGGTTTGCCACTCCAAAGTGTTTAACCACTCCTTACACTCTTAAGAGCATTCACATCCAATCCATCAAATTATTCATACATTCCACTAAAAAACAACTCCTATATCAATATATTTCCACTAAAAACAAATAATTTTTCTCTCTCCTTTCAATTAAATAATATTATCATTACATTTTTCTCTCATTTCCACTCACAACCACTTTCAAAATATATTAAAAAATTATAACGGGTGAACAGTGTCCCCCCAAATATACAGATGAACAGTAACATTTTCTCTCTCCTCTACTCACAACCACTTTTTATACCCTTTATAATATAAAAACCCCTCTTTACATAATTTGATGGTTAGGATGTGAATGCTCTAACCATTTAAGACACTTGCAATTTCAACTGAAGGAAGAGTATCATTCAAAGTGACATGAAAATCGACAATCATAGATAACGATAAAAGATTCTTCTTCATCTTATTATTATTATTATTATTATTATTATTATTATTATTATTATTATTATTATTTCATAATATATGAGGAATAGTGTTTATCTTTTGTGAGTTTGTTGGTTTTTTTTTAACTTTTCCACAAAAGTTAAAATGAGTTTAGTCTTTTTTATTAGTTTTTGTTTTAGGCTTTTTTCTCGGGTACGATCGTCGATCAGTGGCTACTTAGTATGGTATTTAGTGGTCACATTTGATCCCTCAGATTTTTTTTACCCCCTCGATTTTCTAATATGTGTCATGTAAATTCAACTTCGTCTATGTGTCACGTTACGTGAGTCACTTGGTGTTAGAATTCGTATTTTTATATTATGTTGATCGTCGCTCGATTACTACTTAGCATTGTTTTACGCCCCCGCCTCCACAATGCTGGTAGCATGGTTTTACACTATCTCCCCGCAATGTAGGGGGCTAATGACTAGTTATTAATAATTAATAATTTAAAACAAAAGGAACAATAGTATAGTTTAGGTGTTTTGGATTTTTGCCACTTAACTTTACACCTTTCATTTTAACACTATAAGTTGTTGGCGTTTTCTTTTTCTTGTGTTCTTGTTAACTTAAATTTCTTTTTTGGGTTTTGTCTTTTTGTATATGTCGCCCTCCAATTTTTAGCATTGACATTTACACGCGCTCAACTTTATAAACACTATGCAAAATGTCATTTTGAACTCCTTGAGTTTTATGTGTTTATATTTATCTACGTATCGGTATAAATTTAAGTTGATTTACGTTCAACGTAAACTTATTTCAGAAATAAGTCGGGTGCTTATTTTATGGATGTTTTCAGTTGGTTTGGGTTTTGATTTTTAATCATTCAATTTTTTTCTTTAACCAGATTACTTTGATACCTTAACTTTTAGTAAAATTGTCATACAGACCTCTCTGCCCCAATGAAGGCTTAACATTAGTTATTATTACACATGGAAAGTGATAAATTATCGTAAAAACAAGATGTGATTTAAACCAAGACTTTTGATCAATAAAGTCTTCTCACTTACAAGCTGTTTGTTGTTTTTCTTTTTTGAAAAACCAATTGTCACCCTAAAATGTAACAAGTTGTGCATAAAAAATGCACGACACCCTTTATGAAAGATAAAGAACAAAGTAGCATTGATGGTTCACAAGGTACAAGCCACCAATGTGAATGTACAAACAATGTTTTGAACTGCAGTGCAGTGGAGTGGTTGGACCATTTGAGATTTGGTTAGATTAGATGGGGATCAAATACTTACCTTCCATTCACGTGCACAGTAGTGATATTCACCCAAAACATATTGTGTTAGTGTTACCATTTACTATTCACAGAGATGAAAAAAGTAAAAGTAAAAGTATGCAAAAAACCGTACACACTTCTCTCATGATCATGGCCACTGCCACTTTTGTCTGTCACCCTGTGCTGTGGTTTCAGATACCAACTCTCTCCTCTCACACACACACTCTTATTATTATTATTATTTTCTTTTTTTAAATAAACACACACACATTCACACTCTCTCTCTCTCTCTTGAGCCTGCCCATTATCATGGGTTTCCGTATAAATTTTGTCAGAGACAATAGCTGCCATAAAGGCAGCATAGTTGCAGCAGATGCATCAGTGTTTGCAGTCTGCACAAGACACACACCATCTCTTTAAGGGTTTGTTCTGCTTTTCAATTTCTTTATTAGTGACATAACATCTATCTTTACAGTGATTTCCCTCAAGCACCTAAATTCAACTTCTTCTTTTTTCTCTTTTTTGAGGTTTCAGGGCAAAACCAATAACCAAAGTTTTTCAAGAATCAAGATGATGAGTACAGCAGGTGAAGGTGTGAGGAATCATAGTGGAAGGTATCCCTTCACAGCCACTCAATGGCAAGAACTTGAACATCAAGCACTTGTTTACAAATACATGATCTCTGGTATGCCTATACCCCCTGATCTGCTTTTCACCATCAAAACAAGTCTAGATTCTTCTACAAAGCTCCTCCTTCACCACCAGCCACCTCATCCCTCCTCAAGTAATTCATTCTCTTACCTTCCTTTATTCCAACACCAAAAGATCAAAACCTTTTCAACATGTTAATAAGCTTCAACCATTTGTTAATTGAGTGTTTCTTGATGTCAAGAATCAAACTTTTTCCATTTTTACAACCAGGGCACATCAACAATTGCATAAAGATCAAAACTTTTTCAATATATATGCATGCTATGTTACTATTCTTCATTAATCAGAGTGTTTTTTGATGATAAAATCAAGAATTCTCAAAGATACATGTTAATTAAGAATCTTGATGTCAAAGATCAAGACTTTTCTCAAGTTTGAGAACCAGGGTATATGAATTAATGCATAAAGATGAAAACCTTTTGAATTCTTGATAAAAATTGCAGTTGGATGGAACTGCTTCCAGATGGGATTTGGGAGAAAAATAGATCCAGAACCAGGAAGATGCAGAAGAACAGATGGTAAAAAATGGAGGTGTTCAAAAGAAGCCTATCCTGATTCAAAATACTGTGAAAGGCACATGCACAGAGGCAGAAACCGTTCAAGAAAGCCTGTGGAAGTCAACATGTCAACACCAACACCTAAAACACCACCAACAGCCATTCCAATGATCCCATCTTCCATCTGTACCAAATCCCCAAATTACCCTTCTCCCAATTCACATCCACTCTCTTCTTCTTCTGACTATTACAATAATAATAATAATAACACCACCCACCTTCCATCTTATTGTAGACCTTCTTCTAATGTTTTGTCACAAGACCACTTCTTGTTGGATTCTAGCCCATACAGGTTTCTTTGTACTTTGATTATTGCTTGTACCTTTGTTCTTTTAACATTTCTTTAATTCTGAAATCTGAATGAATAATATATATAGCAGAAAGGGCTATGGGATGAAAGAGGTGATGGATGAGCACTCATTTTTCTCAGAATCTTCTGGAACCATCAAGACTGATTCTTGGCAATTGGAACCACTGGCTATGAACAATTCATCCTCAAAGCAAACAACTTTTTCTGATTATCATCAAAACAGATACTCATATCAACAACAGCAAGATCCAGGCTATTACGATCAACTGGCTTTGAAAATTGACAGAAATGATGAACCTCAGAAAGTAATGCACCATTTCTTTGATGAATGGCCACCAAATGATGATAATAACAAAGATTCTTCCACTACTCAGCTCTCAATATCCATCCCCAGTTCTGCTCGTGATTTCTTCCTGTCACATAATGGTGGTGGTAATAATACCATTTAAAAAGATTGTTTCTTTTCTTCTTTTTTTTTCACAGAAGAAAGTTACAAGATTTCTTGATATTATTAATACATTTAATGTTGTTTTGCAGATAAATGAGGGTAAAGGGTTGTTGAAACAGTTACCAAAGAAGCACTTCACTTGGTTAACAGTATCTAGTAATGATAGCTTTTGCTGTGTTTACATTTTTTTTTTTTTTTTTAGTTTGGTTTGTCTTTTTCTGATTGAGTTGGGTCAATCAAATCTCTGAAATTTTTGCAGCATATTTTGTATGTTTGCTGAAGTAGATTGACATCTTGAATATATAAATATTTGTTTTTTCTTTTTTGTTGTTTACTTGCCACTAAAATCTTAAGGTGAAATGATGCATAAAAAAACGATACTCAAAACAAAAGGGTTGGAAATCATTTGGATTTTTTTCTCTCTTACAACTCTACCACTACTCCGTCGCACATTACGGCTAGACGTTGATAATATTCGAAACTTTATAAAAATAAAAGGCAAAACCGTTAAAAAATCAAGTGATGATAAAAAATAAGCACGTTGCAATGGTAAATTTAAAAAATGGGAACGGTATATTTGGAATCTTATAAACATCATTCTTTAATAAGTCATAAAAGAATAAATAAAAAAATCCAAAAAGAAAAAAAATAGATGAATATAGGGCTTAAAACATAACTATGGTTAAAATTCAGAGACTAAGTTGTAACTTTGACGCCCTGCTTACGGTATGCGCATATAATATATATATGTGTGGGCGCTAAGAGGGCAAAAGTAAAAGTGTATTAATTTTAACGTTATTTTACTAATTTCGTGAAAATAATGTTAAAAGAGGGGGATGGTTAATCATATGGTGACGTTGATAGCCGAAAGACAATAGAGCACATGCACTAATTGGCATTTGTCTTAATTGCCGAGTGTTATGTGCCTTATGTACAAGGCTTGATGCAAAACTACTATCGAGCTGGGGGGTCTCACTGGAAGCAGTCTCTCTATTCCTACGGGGTAGAGGTAAGGTTATCTACATCTTACCCTCCTCGGACCTTACCTTCGCTTTGCTATTGGTGAGATTTACTGAGTATGATGATGATGAGAGGTGCAAGCAAAGTGTAGTATAGGTATAAGAAACTTAAACATATTGGACTTAACCATTTAGTACACACTTGCAATGACAATGGGAGGAAGAGTGACATTCAAATTGAAATGAAAATCAATAATCATAAACGATGACAGGCCATTGGTGAAGATATTATCATATTGAAAGGTTGATGGAACACTAAGAACGTAAAGATGAACCATTGTCACCTTTTCTCTAATAAAGTGAATGTAAGTCTTGATATATTTAGTGTGTTTATGTTGTACTCGGACAGTAAACAAATAGATGACAGTAAATAAATAGATGACGCTGATATCAGGGGCGGATCTACCTTTCAAGAAGGGGTAACCTCCGTTACCCCTTGACGCTCCGATAATAGTGTAAATTTTAGAAAAATTTAACATTTTTTCGATTTTGTTACCATTTTTCTTTGAAACGTTGCCCCTATAATAATTTTCTAGATCCGCCACTGGTTGATATCCCAATAGACATTGGTGGCACTTAGAGGACCAAGATAATGAGTTATCACTCTAAAACAGAATACCCAAATGTGGATCGACGAGCATTTGGATAAACTCCCCAATCAACATCGGAATAAGAGACAAGACGAGCAGTGGACTAGACATATGGTTGTAGCATATGACCTAAAGTGCCTTTAACGTAACACGTAGTACACTTAAAAGCATAAAATTGTGATTCTCGTAGATGAAGCATATATAGATAAACCTGTTGAAATGTACACGAGATGTGTGGTCGAGTGAACATTAAGTATTGAAAGGATAACAAGGCCTCAATACATGGAGCAATCCTTAGTTGCAGTTGTAAGAGTGACATTAGAATTAGTTTCAAATTGAGTAGAAGATGGTGATCTGTTGTAAAACACACTCATTTATCTATGTATTTTTTGTACATTATTTTGATACCTTTTATGTGTGTGTTTTTTTTTTTTTGTCATTTTATGTTTTTTTTTGTCATCTTCTTGTAACTAGGTGTCTTCTTCAAGAAGCTTCTAGAAACCTTCTGGATACCTGTGTGTGAGTGTGACAGGGACGCTAGCCTGGAGTGGTGTGGTCTCTTTGACATGTGTTCACATGTGATTTGGGATCATACCTCTTCAAAGGATGATCTTGCTAGAGAAAATATTAGTCAACTTAACATGTGAATTATATATATATAGTTGTGACAAGATTTGAAAAAGAGTAAATTGCTAAAATCGTCCCTAAGGTTTGGGCATGTTTGTCATCTTTATCCAAAACAAATTTTTTTGTACAATATAGTCCTTTACTTTTGTGATTTTTTGCCATTTTCATCCAAACATCTAATTTGTTTTATTTTTCTATCAAACATATGGATGAAAATGACAAAAAAAATCTCAAATCTCAAGGATGATTTGGGCAAAAAAAAGTCAGACGTTTAGATGAAAATGACAAAAAAATCCCAAATGTGAAGAACTATATTGTACAAAAAAAATGTTTTGGATGAAAATGATAAACATACCCAAACCTCAGGGATGATTTTGCCAATTATATATATAGGGAGAAGATCATGCGAGAACCACCTCTTATTGTGAGAACCGCGAGAACCAATGTGAACACAACAAAAAATGCCTAAAAATAGCTAAAAATCACACAAATTTTTTTTTAAATATTTTTATATAAAAATCGCTACTTTTCGAAGCAAAAATTTTTTTTTTTTTGCCATTAAAAGTAGCGATTTGTGCATAAAAAATATTAAAAAAAAAATTTAGATTTTTTTTTATTTTTTTAGATTTTTTTAGGTTTTTTGGGGGTTTAGTTTTTAGCATTTTAGCTTGGGGGGGGGGGGGGTGGGGGGGGGGGGGTTACGTTTTTTTTTTTTTTTTTTTGGGGGGGGGGGGGGGGGGTTTAGGTTTTTTTTTTTTTTTTTGGGGTAGGTTTTTTTAGCTATTTTAGGTTGTGTTCACATTGGTTCTCGCGGTTCTCGCAATAAATGGAGTTCTCGCATGAGCCCCTCCCTATATATATATATATATATATTAAAGAGAAAGGTCGGTGGCTACATGCCACCAAACCTACTCTCATTTTCTTTTGTCTTATATGTTATTAATTTCTTTTGACTTACCCTTGGGAAAGTGATAATATGACAAATTAGTTTACTATATGCTATTAATTGAAGCTTAATTAGGTTTTTTAACTGTTTTTTTTTTTTCTAATGCAAGACACATGTGTGCTTCTGGTGATTACATGTTTTTTTTATTATTTATTTTTTGTTTTCATCCTTATTCAAAACTATTTCATAATCTGATGTACTCGAAAAGGTTTTTGTTGAATACACTTTAATGTAATTTTTGTTTGGAAACAAGGCGAGTCAACAATATAAAGTTTTGTTTTTATGTACGTTTTGAGTTGCACTTTGTTTTGTCGTAAATTTTGTTTGGAAACAAGTCGAGTCATATATCATTTTTCATTCAACGGTATGAATTTGGATTGCTCTACGCTTCAACGTAAATTTAGTGCGAAAACGAGTCGATGCCGCCGGCAACGCGTGACAGGGTAAAAAACCTAGTTTACTCTTTGAAAAATAAATGAAAAACTTAGAAAGTTATTTGCATGTTTGGTTTGGTAATGGTGGGGAGTTATTTGACAGAAACACGCGTGTGACAGAAAAAAATGAGATAATAATATTATGAAGAGGAGAATCTTCATTTATCATCGGCTTTAAACACTTGTTGTACCGTACCTATTTATTCAAACCAACTTCTGTGCTCTGCTCTGCTCTGCTCTTCTGAACACATAGTAAGTGAGTGTGGGTCCCTGGCACTGAACACATCTGCTTCTGTCAGATCACTCACTCACTACCTTTAGATCCAAATGGGGATCTCATGTCACCACGACACCGTTTCATGGTTCAACCATTACTAGTAACATTTGTATGTATGGGGGTATGTTTGGACAACCTGAATAGTCGAGGGGGGTTTTGGAACTATTGCCTCACTCACATGGGTGCACAAGAGGTGTACTAATTTGGATGCACGTGATACAACATTTTGATGCTATCAGTCAGTCCGCCTGTCTGACAAAAAGTAGCTCCATTCACTCTACATATTCTCTTACGTGTAGGCATGGGCTTCTTATCTATCACCTATGCTTAAATTCAAATGATTCCCTCAAACTTGCTCTTGCTTTTGTCATCCAGGCTAAACTTTAAATGACTAATCAACACAATGTAAATAACTTTTGTTTTAAATTTAGGGTGTATCTATTTGCACACCCATCTGTTTATTGGCACACCAAAAAAATGTTTTTTGTCCTATATGTACACTCTGTAATGTCGAGCTGTGAACAAAGCGCGGCGTTTTGGTCCAGTCAACCAGACAAAGACTGACGCTTGTCTGATGGGTCTGTTGACCGGACCAAAACGTCGAGCTTTGGCCGCGTTTTGGTCCTGTCAACCAGACAAAAGACTGACACCCGGTCTGGTTGACAGGACCAAAACGCGGCCAAAGGTCGGCGTTTTGGTCCGGTCAACAGACCCGTCAGTCTTTGTCTGGTTGACCGGACCAAAACGCCACGCTTTGACCACAGCTCGACACTGCAGGGTATGCATATAGGACAAAAAACACATTTTTGGGTTGGCTATCTACACACTTGGTGTGTAGATAGTTTGAGCCTAAATTTATCATGTGATATGAATCAAAAATTCAAAACACACGACCATATCTAGTAAATCTTACAAAACAATAAACCTGTTGGTAGAGTCCGATCAGTAGATATAGACAAACATTACCTCTATCATGTGATAACTGATATGAATTATTAATGTTTTATATTTGTCTTTTTATCTGAAAATTCAATTTAGGTACTCCAAGTAATTATTAGTTTGATTATGATTTACATCGAGATAGTTGGTAAACGGGCAACAAGCTGCGCCGCTATCCCTTTTTGAAACAATTTAGGTTATAAAACGACAAGGCCAGTTTCATGGTTTTCTATAAAAATATTTTATGGTTGGTGATCATCAACAAGATGACACACATGTTGTACTTCCTTCATGTGGCATTAGGATAGGGTCCGTGACTAATGCATGCTGTTAGTCCCAGTAAACATATAAAGAAAGCGGTCTAGTTATACATGTATACTAGGCTAAATTTATTTGAAAAAAGAAGGTAATTTTGTGGTCCCAGATTGTTTGTCCTGCTAACATAGTTAATGCAAAATGACTGTAATACATACATTTCCTTACTGACACCACTCCAAAGACAGACAACAAATTCAATGTACCACCAAACTTCATAGATGATCTGTCTATCTAGTACCTGCTAACTAATTATTATCTACACTAAAAAAATAATCTTATTCTTTCTTCGTACATTACATATATGATTTGGTAAACAATTGTCACTATAACCCAGATACGTATCTATTTTGAAAGAATGGACCACATCATTTAGGACGTCGAGATAAGAAATTCATAGTAAATAATATCCAACATGGTACACAAGTAAAGGGGACAAAGAAATCTAATATGAACTTCACACTTAAATTAGCCGTTCATAACTACTACCTGCTAAGAGTTGCACAAATACAATGTGTTACAATATGTAGATGACAAGTAAACAAGAAACTAATCTCCATCACTTAGTTGCATATCCACTGAGTTGTCTCTAACGGGACTAGAGTTAGGTGGCCTCTTTTCTGGCTCGTCCTCTTCAGATTCTGACCACCCTCGTATTCTTCTACCGGCAGAAGGTGCACCCTTCACCACAGAGAGTAGAACAAATATCAGCAATGTTTGTTACTGTGGTTAGTTGTTGATGTTATTATGCATTTATGTGTGTGTATGAGAGAGAGAGAGAGAGAGAGAGAGAGAGATTACAGGGTCGTCATCTGCATCTGAATCTTCAAGGCCAGCAGCTGCAAGGAGATCCTGTGGGTCATCCTCATCATTATTGACCTGGTTATTGACTTGATTCTCTGGTTCATAATAATTTGTGTTGGCGTTATCGTCATCATACTCATCTTGCTCATCCATGTGAGTTTCTGTTTTCTTGTCTCTCTTCCTCTTTTTGCTGCTACCTTTTCTTCTCCTTCTCTCACCTTGTCCACCCTCCTCGTCCCCGCTTTGGCCCCTATCTTTCCGCTTTGACCCACTACTCTTCCAATGTTCCTGTCGCCACAAGTTCAAAATTAAAATTCATAATTAGATAATAAGGTAGATGCAGAACTTGCAGATGACTAACCTTAATACGCTCCAGATGTTGTTCCTGTTGCATCACCTTCTTCAGCTCATCCTCTTGTTTACGTTTTTCTAACTGCGTTTTCATTTTCAACACAACATAAGTCATAAATATATACAAACAAAAAAGAATCATAAATTCAATAAAAAAACATAGCTAATTTAACTGACCTTGACTTTCTTCTGTTCTTCAGCCAATCGACTCTCTTCCTCACGTATTGCCGCTTGGCGAGCAAGTTCTAGTCTATGTCTATTTTGTTGATCTTCCAGCTCAGCAGCATCACAGTGAACTTTTGCAGCCTCAAGCAAATGCTTGCAATATCCGACATGAGTTTCAATTTTCTTTTCATCAAATCCATGGAACTGTAGATTTGAAGCTGCTGATAATAAACTAAATACACGAACGGCATTCTTAAGCTCGGCAACTGTTGCACGCACCTATAAAAAAACATTTCAACCACTCCATGTGTTTGAACTATGAATGATAAAAATAAATAAATTAAGATTATTATTCTACAAATTTAATCAGTCACCTCATCAACAGTTCGTTTTGTTTTTTGCAATGTTGATGCTGAGAATTTCTGCAGAGCGACACCAGTGTCGAATCTTAATGTGTAATTTGATGGTGCTAGATGAATGGCTTTCAATAAAGTCTTTTTACAGTCTTGCCATTGTTCCGCTTCATAATGTGTACGTGCTAGATACAGAAGAATTTGACTGTCTGTGTTGTAATAAAACTTGCGCAAGCAATTTTGATACTGCAAAAACGGATATATTTATTAAAATCACATTCTAAAGATAATAGGAAAAGAAAATGCAGGGCAACGCGCGTAGACTATAGAGTACCATTTTAATGGCCAATGAAAAATTGCCTTGAGCAAAATGAACATGTGCCAAATTTATCCACACATCTGGCATCTGGACAAATACACTTCCACTTGCAGCTTCTTGAACCTACGATTTTCAAAAAAATAAAATAATGAAAAAGTTAAAGATAATAACTAAATAACCAACGGCTTTTGCCAGCTGCAAAGCATTCGTAAAAAACTTAAGCTAACCTGTGTAAAAAGCTCTTTTGCAATATCAAATTGACCTTTTTCAGCTAACACCACACCAGCACCATTGGCAGCATACATATTAGCTGGATGCTCTATCAAAACCTGAAAATTGATATGTCATAATGATTTTTTTTATAATTATATATCAGAACTTATGAGTAACGATCAAAGTGAACTTTTGTTTAATCTCATGAAATGGGCATACTGCCCTTAGCAAGCAACCTCATTTTAACTGACGTTACATGTAGATTACTGATATGGCACTGGTTGATGCCATGTGATCCGCTACACCAGATCATATTTGTTAATAGTGGTCGCTACGCTTGCTATAGCGAATGGCGTAGCGAAGTAGGAGCTTCACGCTATAAGGTGTTTAGCGTCTAAAAAGTAATAAAATAGCTATAAGATCATAAGATAGGTTTTTTTATTTTTTTCTTTTTAATAAATACAAGTAAATACTGAAAAAATAAGCGTATTTTAGGGTTTTATGTTACAGGATTGAAATAAGAAGCGTATATTCTTCTATATTTACCTGATTTTTCTTCTAGTGTATCGCTATTTATAAAATAGTGCCCGCTATTTCATCGCTATCACTATGTAGCGTATAGATAGCGTGTCGCTATTTAGTATTTACCGTGATTTGCTATTAACAACTATGCACCAGATTGCCACATATGCAACAGGGTGCTTATGTGAAGAAAAAAAAACTTATTACAATTTTGAAAGAAATCGTTTTTTAATATTTGTTCTTAAATTTAATAAATGTCACATCAGACGCCACATGTGATGTGACACATACTATAACACTAAAATGAAAAAATAAGATGCCATGTCAGCAACTTTTGGAAAATCGACAAAAAGATGACCTGTTACTTGTTGAACAGGCCACTCGCTGCTACAATTAGTAACAAAATGCAACTTGCTTGCTAAATTCATTATTAAAATGTAAGTTATTCTGTCTATTTAAAAGTCGGTTGCTAAAATCTGGAAAAAGTGCAAGGCTATCAAACCTTTGTGTATAATTCCTTTGCTTTTTCCAGATGAGTTGCTTCCAACTTGGGAGCTCTTTTCTCAGATCTGACTGCTGCAAAGTAGTTCCAGTTCCCCTATAATATCCAACGCACATTTAACAAGAATTATTAGTTTAAAACTCCGCACATAATTAAAGCTGTCATAAAACTAATTCAATATATGTTTCTGAAAAAATGTTACCAAACAAAGAGTAGCATAAGAATCTTTTCCATTAGATGCATCTTTTGCTGCACGAAAGGTATCTTTCGCCTTGAGCCAGTCATCATTTTTAAGCTCCAAATCACCCAGCATGCATAATGCATCCGGATTTTTGTCATCCACTTGCAGTGCATCATGGATCTACAGTAAAAAAATCACGTTGACATTTAGACACAAAATGAAGGAAAATAAATGTAAACACAGATGTTAAGAAAAGGTTAAGAACCAGTTCAATGCTTAACGGAACATTATTCCGTGATTTCGCAATAGCAGCAAGCCTTAAGTAAGCATCTACATACTCTGGAAACTGAGGCTCAAACAAAAAGGAAAAAGAACAGCATTTAGGTATTAAAAAAAAAAAAAGAAATAACAGCAGACAAATGCTCTCATAAAATTACCTTAAACAAGATCAAACGATACAATAAGCTAGCAGTCTCAGTTTTATGCAACTGCTCAAACAGTCTAGCAAGGTTGGACAATGTTGTAATCTTATCCCATGGTAGATCCACCGAAATACCATCTTTCTCAAGATTATGAAACAACTGCATATCCTTGTATTTTCGGGCAGCAAAACTGGAATCAATCGGTTGATATAATGTGTTTCTAATAGGATCACCAATAGAGTCAGATTGTGGTTCAGTGTCCATTAATTTGAGCCATATTCCATCACCAAGAGCCTCTTTAAAAGTTTGTAGGGCAAGCTGATATAAAAAAACACAAAGAATATTTCAAATACACGTACTTAAAATAAACTTGATATAGATGAACATATAGAAATAAACCTCAAATTCTCCTCTTTCAAAATGAAGTACACCAATATTGTTGAGAAGCTCGATTGATACTTCTTCATTTGCCTTTTTTAAAAGGTTGCGTGCCTATCAGAAGACATGAGAATATCAAGGATGAAGAACGACACGATAAACGATATTAGCATTTATCTAACAAAGGCTTATTCATTCTGAAAAGGAGGTGATTTATGCACACAAACATTTTTTACTTCATACAGAACAGCTGTAATTTAATTTGGATAATTTTACCCTGATATGATTATAAATAAATAAAATAAATCGAATATTATATTCTTACGGTTTTAAATGCATCCAAAGCAGCTCCAGAGTCGGTTGCAATCAACAATTCTCCAAGGTCCAGAAAGGCCTGCACCTCAGTCGAAACAAATGAGAAAGTGCAAGTATGAAGTAACATAGCCTCAGAATCATGTGCTATTTTATACATAAAGGTTCATCAAAATTATAACGGTATGTAAATAGTAACCTAACCTCAGGATCTCGAGGATCAATTCTGGTGGCTTTTTTCAGAGCTTCATGAGCCTTGGTAGTCTGGTTAAGCTGAAGATAAATGTGAGCAACAGCCTGCATCAAACAAGTCCAAATGGACCAAATTCAGTCACGGTAATGATGTAAAAAGCGTGAAATCATGTAGAATTGAAGGCACACTCGCTTCGAATTCCGTCACTTGCCTTCAATGTCTCGCAATTCTCAGGATAAACTTCCAAGACTTTCTCGAAATTTGATAGAGAGCTCTTGAAATCTCCCAATTTTAGTTGTACTTGTCCGAGACCTGTTTGGCAAAAAGGATCATCGTATCATAGTAACCTATAAAGCAAATACATAACTTTGTGAGATTAATCAACAAACCGTAAAAAGGTAAAATGAACTCTTGTGGCTTATTGATTTCCTTTACAGATGCCATGTAGTACAGTCCAGCTTTTTCATAATCACCCTGCAAATAAGACATTTTACAGACACTAATTAGAAAATGTGTTGCTTTATAACATGTACAAATATCATGAAATGTAAAGGGCACCTTGGTATGATATGACCGTGCGAGGTTATAATAAGAATGTGCCCTTGTTGAGCCATGAGTAGTTGCAGCAAGAGCCGTTTCAGTCAACTGCTCAACTAGAAAATGTTGACCAGTGAAAAAGAAATGATTTGCCAGATAATTTAGCGCCGTTGCACAGTACGGATAGATATCAAAGGCTCTTCGCATCTTTTCCATTGCCCCCCTAATACCATAAGCTACAACCAACAAGATGACAATAAAACAAAAATAAATTAAAAATAAACAAGTAGATTAAATTTACTGCATAACAAGATAAGACCAACCTTCATTGGATTGTAAATCCATAATTCCAAGTGCCACAAGTGCCTCGACATTTTCTGGATCTAACTGCAGTCAAATAGTACCGGACATAATTAGACATTAAAAGCAGATGTATAAAGAACACTGCTATTTATTTTTTTGGATGACTTGCCTGCAACACGCGCTCAAATGCTTGTTTGGCCCTATCAAACTGGCCTAATTTGTAGCGACAGAGACCTATGCCAAGCCGTACAGCTGCAGGACATCCAGGATACACTTGCAGGACCCTCTTTAAAAAGGGATCGCAAAATTAGAATAATATAATAGAAACCTAGTGGGACACAGGGGTGCAAAAAATTGACATATGAATTATATTAAGTTTAACGTCTGTCAATCTCCAAAAGGATTATACAATCTACAGAATTAAAATGACAAAGCATGCAAGAAAGTACAAGAACCTTGTACATCTCCAAAGAACTCGAGTATTTCCCACGGTTGAACTCAACACAAGCCTGCATTAACCAAGCTATGTGATCAGTTTATAACTACCAAAACATTAAATAGGCATTTGACACTTCTCAATCACACTTGAAACAATTATCGAAATTTGTCATTATGAAAAAATCTAAGAATTTGACTCGCCATAAAATTCTCAATACAGTGTTTCTTTCTCTAATGACAACTCACACAGACCCCGGACCTTCATATAGCTTTGTATTTCCTTTTACAATACAACTCAATGGACAAAACTGGCATCCAACTTAATAAAAAAGAGTAATTCAACAGAAATATACCTGACCAAGAAGAGCAGGAATATTATCTCGGTCTCCATCTAATACAATCTTGAATGCAGCAAAAGCCTGATCCACGTCGCCCTTTGCTAGTAAAAGTTGTCCTGTAACCAAACATATATGACAACTATAATTTTATGGGACCCAGTAAAGTAGTACATATATAATAACCTAATAGGTCTGCTTAGATTAATAAGAAGAGCAATCTAGGACAATGATCCCACTTAAAAATTTGTTCACTCCTTTATGGTTCTATACCAAAAAAAAAAGCTTAATATGTTACCTTTGCCAATCCAAGTAGAAGGCTCATGCATATCAATTCTAGAAGCTTTGTTGTAGTATTGAGTTGCCAATATAAAATGTTCTTCCTTTTCTCTTTGTTTTGTCTCAATTTTCCCAAGGTAGCTATAATAGGCCCCCAGTGCATTTAAGATGGCGATTCTTTCATATCTAACATCTGCATAATACTCATCAATCTCTGCAAAGCAAACAAGTCAGAACAACACCATTCCAAAGATCAACAAAAAGTTGAAGTGATAGAACAGTAATGTAACGTTCCGTACCAGGGCTGGATCCTTCTTCCAGAATTTGGCGGAACTGTTCGATCTTTCCCTGTTTAAAATACTCCCTCTGCGCCAAACCGAAATATTAAAATAACCACCAAGCAACCGGTAAGATGCAAATTCACACAAGTCATTATGTCTACCTAATATTTGTATCCTAATTTCCTACATGAATCACTTTCTTAAGGTACACATGTTTTATGTATTCTGGAGCTCATCAGGAGAATTTTATTTCTACTGTAATGTGAAATCGAAAAACCCTAATAAGTTAAGAATTCTAAACCTACCTACCCAAATTATAAGAGGTTTCAAACAGCTTATTAGATTTTTTTTTCAATTTCACATTACAGTGAAAATAAGAACTTATTCTCTTAAACCAGAGCCACATGAAAGTTCGACCTAACCATGAAAATTCCATCTAGGGCCATCATCGCATAACAACCATAGCTAGCAACATCATATAATCATAGGTAATTACATTAGATGTAAGTAGAGAATGGAAACTAACCGCGATAATGAGCCAAAGATCGAGAGGAGCTTGTTCGGCTTTGAGAATGTCGAGAATATCAGTCGCATCTCGAGGAAGCTGGTCCAAAGCCACTCGTACTTCCTCCTCGGAGTTTTGAACCGGAATATAAACGCAGGCCATTACCTCATAAATTAGGGTTTGGCCTTTCGCCGGCGTCTGATTGCTCGTCGGAATTTCTTTTCAGGATCTAACAATGATATTATTATTATTAGGATTTCACTTTCGTCTGATTACCCAAACTTAAACTTAAGAAGGGGTTAATAACACCTTCTCTCTCTTTTCAAAAGATTACGATCTTTTTTAAAGGATGATCGGTCTCTTATACGAGGGTTAAAAGGAGTGTTGTAATTTTTTTAGATAACTTTTTAATCCTAGTTTGAATTAGATAAGGTTTCCTAATAGAAGGAAACGAGTTTTGATTTCATCGTTCCTTTAAGTACGCTAGTTATTTGGTACAATTCTAAATAATTGGTATCAGAGCATTCTTCGTCAAGCGTTTAACGTATTGGTTTTCATTGTGTTGGTTCGGATGATTCACCGGGTTGTTTTTTTGGTGGGATCTTCGTTTTGGAGCCGATTGGGTTGTGTTGCGGGTGTGAGATTGGATTGGGATTTGGTCGTGGTTGTGTTTCGAGTACCCAATCACTTTGAGACGACATTTCTTATCCACCCGAACCATATTTTCGTATTGTACGAAGCAATAATAGGTGAGTAGTCATTGATATGATCTATGGTGAAGTTTTTTTAACAAAGCTAGTTGCAAAGAGTATAAAACTAGTAACATTGTCTACGCGTTGTAGCAGAAATTCAGTCAATATTGGTTTGGTTCATTATGGTACCGACACTTACTATGTTAACTGAAGAAACACGGAACTAATTTTAAGGTCAATTAGTTTGGTTTATGTTTCAATCATAAGGGTTAATCTTCTTAAGCTTTCCTGAGCTCCGATTTGGTACATTCTTCCTGCAAAACAGAACACCGTTAGCTCGTTAAGAGGGGAATATGAGGGTTTCCCTCTTAACCAGACTCCGGTGTGAGAATAAGCATTTGCTTTGAGGAAATAAATGTTTGTTAAGAGTGAGAGTGGAGATAATAGAATGTTTAACCTGTGCATGGAGGTCTCTATTTTTAGTCGGAGAGGTGTAAGAGTAGATGGGCTGATGGGCCTAGGGCTGGAAGGCGACAAACAGAATATCCTCCTTGTCTCACTGGTGTCGACCGTTAGTGCCTTCTAGAAGATCTCCGGTGCTGGCGCACCGTGATTGGAGCCACGTGTCTCAGTTGTCGGCCTTGTTGTCCCTCTGTCATCAGCAGGTAAGTGGAGATCATGGGGCAGGTGTCGCCGCCCCCTGATTGGTGCCACGTAGGCGTCCTTGTGTACTCGCTGTCTCCTGCACGTCAGACGATCGTGAGCAAGATAGAGCACAACCTGGAGGACGCCGATTGGCTTATTCCTCTGCCACTTGTACTTTCTGAAGTGGCCTTGCGCTTTAACTCCTGCGCGACCTTTGCTGAGCACGTAAGTAGCCCGCGCAGGGTTGCAGGGGCTGAAGGCTCTTATTCAGAACGCTAAGTATGGAAACTGATGTTATCTCTTGTTTGGACCTCGCGCGAGGTCAGGCTCTGCTAGAGCAGCTCGCGCGGGTCTACAAGATTGATCAGCTTGCTGAGTAAGGAGTATGGTCTAGCGCGCGACCTGAATGGTCTGATCAGCTTTTTGGGACCATACCCCTTCAGTAACCGAAAGAGAAACCTAAAAACTAAAGTCGTGATATGTAAAAAAAAGACACTTGTTTTACATCGATCGAAAACTATAATATCGGTACTAGTACAGTTCAGCACTCGTGTAAATTAAAATCATGATACGTGGTTTAGTTTGATTTTTTTCTCGACATTCCGACACCAACAGTTAGTTTTTTTTTTTTTTTTTTTTTGCCTCTGACACCCATAACTCACTCCGAGCCCCGCCCTACGCCCACCTTGACGCCACCGTATGCCAGTGTTAGCGCTAGTCGCTCTTTTGACGTGACAGGGCGTGGCCCCGTTAACCCCCACAACATACGCACTATGGGAACCAAAGTGAAGACGGGTTTTATTTTACAACTATATTGAATTTTATTTTACAACTATTTGGCTTCTTAGTTTACAAATTACAACTAAGCATCCTTAAGCTTTTATTTAAAGAATATTGCTTAAAACTGACATTGTTTACTAAACTTTTAGAAATAAGGTCGGAACTTACAAAAGTGAAAATACTAATCTTTCATTATAAAACAATAATGAGATATCTAACAAACATTTAGGTCATTTCATATGTTTCATCCACATCTACAACAATTTAAATTTAATATAGAGGAAAAATAACTTGTATGCATCTCTTCACACATAAGAATCAGTTCAAACTAAAAAGTAGTTTTGCTTATAGAAAAGCAAGAAAGTGTATGATATCTTCCTTAAGAAAATTATATAATGATTCACTTACTTAGGAATTTGGGTTTATTGTTAATGTAAATTTATCATATATGCGTATACAAATGCAATCACAACTGTACCCATAAACTTAACAATTTACAAAAGGAAAAGCCCAAACATCCCTATATCAATCAAGACTTCACAGGCAACAAAACAATATTTCAAACACGGACTCAAGTGAAATCAGTTGAGGTTTGAAAACTGTGATCATTTTTCTTCTTCTTAAAGATTACATGCCAGAATCAAGCACTTGTCGGTAATGCAGCCATAAATGAGTTATAAGACGATTCCAGGTCAAAATGAAGCTGCCTAGCCTGCTGCTCGGTCAACTCATCCGCAGCCCCCATCTTCGCTAACCGTCCAATCCACTCCATCTTAGTCTTTCCTTCAAAATCCGGAGGTAAAATCGACAGTTTGTTTAGCGAACCTGACAGATCAGAAAGCAAAGGGAAAACTTGATCAACTGCAGTCATGTTCAGCTTCAAAGAATCCATTGCAGTAATGAAATTTTGCACGCATTCCGCCACAATCGCGGCAGAGTTCACCCCAGAGGCTGAGGCAGCTGCCCTGTGCTCCACTGTAGCAGGCACACCAGAGATTATCAGGCGGTTCATTGCCGCCGGGCACTCCATTTTGTAAGTATCATGAAACCTTTCTATACTGGGGACAACATCTTTTAGTGTTGATGATAAAGTCTTAAAATGTGCTATGAGTTTCTGACACTCGAGTTCATAATCAGCTGATGGAATAATATCTCGAACATACGCTTTTTCGAGCTTTTCTGTAGCCTTGATGATGGCATACAGCTCAGCAAAATTATCGTACATCTCCCTCTCACGTTTGTCATTCCATAGTTTGACTTCCATTGGTTAGATGTGTATTAGTCAACCTAAAACACGCAGACACAAGTAATGATGTCAATTTACCACCAGATTTTACTTAATCAGGTAACGTTAATGTATCTGTACTAAATAAAGCACCAACAGAATAATCTAAAGCAACCAACAAACATGAAGTTAATACATAGATAGCAGCATTTGAAGAACCAGCTGAATATAGATATATTTCAAACTAAAATTCTCTATTAACCGTAATAAGTTTGCTTGGTTTTGAAATGCGCGCATCAGGAGAGCATAATGCGCAATGCGTTGATGAGCTTGCATCAGGTGATGCAATGCGCTGCGATTACATGATGCGCTCCAAATCGCATAATGAGCTCGCATGATGTGCCCTGATCTTTTTTCGGTCAATCATCCTCGTTTTAACATTTACAATCATTTTGTGGTCAATTCTTCCTGAAAACAGTATGGGTTGTAGGCTTAAACCTAATTTCTTGTGAAGCTCTAGTTTATAGCCTCAGTTAAATATATGAGGTTACTTGAACAGTGTATTACTTGCACTATAAAAACTATGAGTGACAGAATAGGGAGGTTGGGTTAATGGGTTCCGGTCAAACCCTTCACTTCAAAAAAGGGTCGGGTCAAGTTGAACTACTGACGTTTTTTCATTTCTTTTAGATTTTATAATAGCCCATGTAATTATAACAACCATTGTTTATCACAAAAAAAAGATACAGGTGGCAACAAAAAGATTCAAAGTATAGATTCTAGGATTTAACCCCAATTTAGAAAGGCAAAAGGGGTATGTTCATCATCAAAACACACGAATCCTATTAACTTAAACCAAAAAAAAAGCTAGAGTTAATTACATAGTTAGTCCCTGTGGTTTGCACAAGGGGTATGGTCCCAGATCTCGCACCAACATGGCCGTGAGTGACCATTACCCTTATCGAAAATCCCCACCGGCAAGAACTTATATGTGTCCGTGCGGGCACGCGCGAACACAGCGGTCGAATCCAATCGGTCAAGAGATGAGAAGACTTACCTTGTGTATGAAAATGGGTGTTGCACATAGCGATGCGGCTTAGCACCGCATCCTATGAACATTTTCGTCACGACAAGGGATGTAGAAAGAACAGTCACCAAGTATGGCGAGCGGCCCCGCACCGCATCCCATAAACGTCTGCGTTGGACCAAGGAACGCGGAAACAACCGCGGTTACCGCAGGTAGCGATGCGGCTTGGCACCGCATCCTACTGACGATGCAAGTGGGACTGACACCTTGACTAAGGTAGCCAAAACAGCAAGTGGCACTGCCGACAGTCATCTGTCAGCCCATACGTAAATGACACTGGCGCACAGACTGACACCACAGTAGGACGTGGCATCATCACCGTAACCGACAAGCCTGACACACCTGCAAGAGGCTGTGCATTGTCAGTCTAGCCACTCAATTACCCTCCTTCACTCCTCGGCTATAAATACCCATCCCGGACCAGGTTTGAGGTATCGCTTATCAACTCCCTCACTACTACTACTACTATCACACACTTTGCTTCTCAAGCAAATTACTGATTCTCACGCCGGAGAGTGGTAACAAGGAGCACCACCCACCCCATCCTCCTTGTTACGAGTCACGGTGTGTTTCCTTTGTGCAGGAGACAGATCGGCGGACGATCCAGCCACCGATCCTCGGAAAGAAGGGATTAACCCTACTTGACGAGACCAGTGAATTAACCTCTCTTGGTTAACCACTGTTTCATCAAACGGGCCCGGTCAAAACAAGCAGTTTTATAAAATAAAGAATATTATAAATCTGTTTCTATACCAAAATGGTGAACTCTAAAGAAGCTAC
Organism: Helianthus tuberosus; assembly: GCA_030545235.1. Classification (NCBI taxonomy): domain Eukaryota; kingdom Viridiplantae; phylum Streptophyta; class Magnoliopsida; order Asterales; family Asteraceae; genus Helianthus; species Helianthus tuberosus. The sequence continues at coordinate 99,805,907 of CM060446.1, read as the reverse complement.
ATAAGTGCAACTATAAGTATAATAGATTGATATAATGATAATCAGTTTGCTTTTACCAAACACTGAAACATGCATCTGTTGTATGAACAAGATGTGTTGCATCAAGATTCAAAATGCAGTAAATAGTTGTAACAACAAGCAATCAAAAGAGTCTACACACAATTTACCTAAAACTAAAAGGGTGTGTAAGAAAAGCTCCTAATGTATGAAGAATTGAAATCAATATTAGAATGTCAATAACATTCATGGAGGAGAACAGTTATGAAAAAAGCATTAAATCATAATCAAGAATAATCAATTTACACAAACTCTGAATCGTAATCAAGAATCAAGGAAAAAACTTCCGATATTAGCAAAGAACCCTAGATCAACGATGAAATACAGGGTGTGTGAGAACTGAGAAGACTTACGTAGAGGATAAACAACACACTTCCCCTGAAAACTCAGTTGTTCTTTCCGATATGACACACAAAGTAATATTGTGATGTCTTCCTTCAAATTCTCTCTCAACTAGGATTTTTATAGATTTATTGAATATCTAAATGAATATAGTGTTTTTTTTTTTTTTAAATAGAGTTAAATGTAATTTTGGTCCTTGTGGTTTAGGTCATTTTATCAGTTTAGTCCAAATGTTTCATTTTTTGTATGTGGGTCCAAAAAGCTTTCATCGTTGTCATTTTAGTCCACTTGGTTAACTTCATGCATTTTCTTTGTTAACGAGAAGCGCAATTCGGTCATTTTATATGTAATTCTGAGAACTAGAAGGGCAATTCGGCCATATAAAATGATCGAATTGCCTTTCCCGTTAACATAAATAATGGATGAAGTTACTCCAGTGGACTAAAATGGCAAGGGTGAAATCTTTTTGGACCCACATGTGAAAAATGAAACATTTGGACTAAACTTGCAAAATGGCCCAAACCACAGGGACTAAAATGACATTTAGCTCTTTTAAATATTGAGAGCTAAAATATATTTTTTTTGAACGACGACTTTCTTATATTAGGCTACCGCACTTCTCAAATTCGAGAGCCCCGTTGCCCCAGTCTGGCCAGACTATGTTGTCTTAACCAGATCCACGCTGACTTCACAGTTTGACTTGGGCGTTCCCTAGGAAACCATACCGTCGGTTGTCACTTGACAGTCATTGTGCCACTACAAGAGCATAACTCTCTGGCGTAACACACGTTGGGACGAAAATCCGGGTGAGCTCAGACTAGAACATGTCACCTCTGCAAAGAGACTATGCTCTATCCATCATTATCTAATCCACCAAAATGACACAAGTGAAGATTGAACTTGGCTTTTTATTATTGGAGAATCCAATCCTCTCTGTTACTAGGCCACAAATGGTAGATAGAGCTAAAATATTGAAAAGGTTTAAACACTATGAAGAAAGTTTTAAGGACTAAACAAAACTTAAATAACAAAAATAAAAGAAGATTAATACTAGAAGTTCTATACAAAAGTTTTCATATTAAAAGTGTTACAAAAATTTTCATAGCAATAAATTAACTTTCTCGAAATGGAAGATTGTGAGATTGTTTGTGAAGTTGAAAAGATTTGAATGAAGTTTTGGCTATTGGACTAAGGGTAAATATGTTATTTATTATGATTTGTATTTTAGCACTTATAACAAACTTATAAATTATTAAATATGCTAATGACAGAGAATTTTGTCATGCAAATCAATGACATGACAAACTTCAATTGAAATTTTAATCTATTTGACAAGTTCTTTAGAAACGTTCTGAAAACCAACTTCTGTTTTGTACACACAGGCATGCCTATATCAATGTCACTAGCTTTTGTATTTTGAAAAATATTTCAAATTGAGTATTCAAAACATCCTCCTATTACCACTTGAAATGATGCATCATAATTTTGTAACATCAAAGTTAGACAGTTGATGACTATTTTAATGCTTGTAAATAAACCAAACATTATGTGGAAATTTCATATATGTTTATTTAATAAGCGAACGAACATGAACATGATTATTTTGTTCATTTGAATAACAAACGGACATGAACACTTGTCCCATTCATTCATTTATGTTCGTAAACATCTGTTTGTTTAAATTCGACTATGTTCGTTCATTTGATTTACTTATCCTATTATCTGTGTCTAGTTTTATTAAAATATCAGGCCCTTTGCCCATCATCGGTTAGGCCCATTCCATAAGCGTCTTATCAATTAGCCCATAAAACATTTAACATTTGGAATCGGTGATTAGGTCAACCAACAGCACAGTCAAATTGTTCGTGATTCGAAGGCTAATCTTGTTCTAGTTTTGGTTAGTTCGCATCTTTTTTCTCAAAATTTGGTGTTCTTTTTTGTCGGTGGAATAACCACATCATCATACGACAACTTGATTTGTTAATGTTTCTTAAACCCATTTTCATTAGAATAATCACTTGTCATTAGATTTTAGGTGTCTTTGAACCATAATTTTCTAATTGACTCTAGTTATATTTGTTTATATTGCTAAATTCGCTCAATGTGTTCATTTAGTTACGTTCGTTCAATATGCTCGTGTAGTTACGTTCGTCCAACTATACTATTAACGATCGATCAAATATAAATCAACGCAAACTTTTTTTTCTTAATAAATGAAGATAAAAAAAATACACTCCTTTAATGCTATTCAAAAAGAGGTAGCGACTTAGTTTGTTGCCCGGTTACCAATTATCTCAATGTAAATTCATAACATGAAAAATATAAATTTGAAAAAAAAATCGATTGTTTGAAAAAAATATATATACGAACATGTAAAAATAAAAACCGAGTAGAGAAAAAAGTCGCAAAGAAAGATACCCTCTCCTCGCCGCCACCACCACCGATCACCTCCGTCATCTCAGTTCGCCGGCACTCGGTATCACCTTCACGACCTCTGTAATATTCATATTCATATTCTTCTTCATCCCCTAAAGTAAGACTTTTAAATAATATCACCAAGTGAATACTCATTCAGACAGATTAAGTTTCCATTAATTGTTTCTTCATTCATTAGTAGGAATCAGTTGAAGCCTTTGTTTGCCAATGGTGATGGATCAGAAGAATGGCAATTCTGATACAAAACCAAAACCTCAAAGAAAGGTCTCTGCTGCCTGCACACTTTTTTTTTTCATATAAGTTATAGTAGGCTTTTATTACAATGCAAACGAATAACGGTTACATAATCGTTGATTTTCAGATGAAGTTTATGCCAAAAGCACCACCTCGCAGAGACCAGAAGCTAGTTTTGCCCAAACCGTGAGTTTTTATTTACAATTGCTGCTGTATTCGAAAACCTATGTTTTTGTATGTTGTTGATGAATGCTGTTTATTTTTGTAAATAGTTAGAAAGAAAAAAAAGGCTCATTTAATTTTTAAGCAAATTGTTTTGTGTGTTTAGGGAGAAGGTTGAGGATACTGAAGTGGATGATATTAAGGAGCAAGAATTGTTGAGGCGTTTCAATGTACGTCTTTTTTTAAATAAAAAGTGTGTTTTTAGTATTTTGCTCTTGTGTGGTAACAAGTTATTGTTTCTGTTGGTTTGCAGGAAGCTTCTAAAAGGCCGAAATTCAAACCTGAAATTAAGCGTAACGTCCTTCTTTCTTCTTCTTTGGCACTTTCTCAACTTTATTTCCCTCTCAGTTTTGGTGTTTAGCTTCTAAGCAAGTCACAGGCAAACAATTGTATAATTAAACATATACGTTCTTCCATTACGAATCATATGCACATAACACAAAAAAGACTCTGCATGAAAAAGGATTTTTTTTGCAGGACTAGATGGGTTAGAAGAAACAAGAGTGAATCTAGGTGGGCAATCCACTTGTGAGCTAAAATGGCCTGATCAGAAAAAATCTGCAACTTCTGCACTGTCTCTTAAAGCCGCTGTTTTGAATCACAACGTTCATTAAGATCGCTGTTTGGGATCAATATATTCTTAAAGCTGCTAATTTGATCAACAATCAATGTGATCCTTCATCGGCTTCAATTCATCTGAAATTATCTCCTTATGTTCTTCAGTATGTTTTTCAATTTCAACCACTTGTTCCCCAATGTTGTTGCTCATATCGTTCACAGTTATCTCGTTGAGTTGTTCTGTAACCGTAATTTCGTCATTTTCGACGTCCTTGCTGTGTCATGTTCTGTGACCTTCTTCTTCATCATCGTCATCTTCTCTGTCGTTTCCAGAGCAATGCCGTTGCCGCTGTGAGTCGATCAGTTGTTGAGAGTACGAGTGTCGTGCGGTTTATTCTGGTGTGGATTGAAAATAGCGACCAGAGTGTGTTTCGTCCTCTTTTGTCACACGATTCCCGTTGAGGCTCGTACACACCGGCGTAGATTGATATAAACCAGCGGAGATCGACCAGAGTGATCCTTTTAAGCGGTCTTCAAGGTAGTTGTTCGTTTCAGCAATCTTCAAATAAGATTGTTATCTTTTTCAGCGATCTTCAAATAAGATTGTTATCTTGTTCAGCGGCTTTATGAAGGCTGTCATGATAATCAGTGACTTTTAATAAGATGGCGATCCCAATCAGCGGCTTTAAGGAAGACCACTATCAGAAACAGCGACTTTAAAGGGACATTGCAGGTTACCTATGATCAGCCTATAAACATCATGGAAGACTGCTGAATGGAACAGCAACTTACCTAGATTCACACACAGTTTGATTGCCCACCTAGAATCACTCCATTTTCCTCTAAACCACCTAGATCTGCAAAAAAAATCTGAAAAAGGAACCGTATTCTGATTGATGAACTTGGCTGCATGATTAAAATTTTGATATTGTCTGTGCAAACATGCATCGTTTGTATCAAGGGTTGCTTAACAAATCGAAGCTTATGCATTGTGACGAATTACTTCCTATTATATGTTATTAACTTCTTCGACTAGGTAATTTAGGGTGTCTTCAATCTACTTGAGCGATTTCTCAATCATTTTGTGAATTTTAAATATTGAACAACCATGAATACCACTGTTTCTACGTTTTCAATATACTTACGGACTGTTTGGGATGGCTAATTAAAACTGCTTATCTGATTGTTTGGGAGTGAAATAAGTTGTTTTGTTTAAACAGTTTAAAGTCCCCTGTTACAAATTAGTTATTTAGAAAGGCAATAACTAGTGTTAATAAGCAATTCCAAACGACCCCATAGTTTGCCCTTTATGACATACAAGTCTAATATCGTCTCTCTATGTACCATGATCACAGCCTCAGTCCCACAGAAACAGGTTTCATCATTCAACTTTGGCCCGACTGGTCCCAAATCCGAAGGTAACTAATTCATTCCTTTAACATGTTAACGCTTAATCTAGTCTTCAATAATTGCACACATTTCTTAATTTCACTTTCACCAAACATGTATTTGTCCAGTTGGTGATGCTGCCACCTCACGCATTGGGACTAAGGAATACAAAGAGCCATGGGTAGGTGAATTATCGCTAATTTACTCAACTAATTCCATTTCAAAAGAGTATTAATTACCAAACTAACCCATTTTAAAAACATGTAATAACCAACTCCCCCTTCTTATAATTGTTTTCTATTTTATATCATAATTCAGGATTATTATAAATACTATCCTGTTACTCTGCCTGTAAGGAGACCATACGAAGGAAATCCAGGTACGGTTCCTCTTTATTGCATTTTTTTTATTCGGTTATTCAACTTACCGTAATATATTATTATTTCTTGCAACACTGGTAGAGCTTTTGGATGAAGAAGAATTCAAGGAGGATTCAGAAACCAATGCTTACAACGAGTCCTCTTCAATGGCAGCCAAAGAACTCGGTTTAATGGTCAGTTAATTTAGCTTATGAGCTTTATTTATCTCAAACTAGGTTGTAAACTAGATTGTTGTAACTTGACAGGAGGAAGACATCGAAAAGAAATTGATTTTCATCCAACTGCCAACAACATTGCCTGTACCGAAGCAATCTGTGGAGACAAACTGTGAGGGGAGCTCAAGGCCATCGAAAGATAAAGAGCCATTATCAAAAGGTTCCAATTTGAAAGAACTTCCTGCAGGCTTAATGGGTAAAATGTTGGTGTATAAGAGTGGTGCTGTAAAGCTGAAATTGGGTGACCATCTGTATAATGTGAGTACCGATTACTGAACATAAGTATTGGAAGAAACTATTTTTGTTTGAATACTATATTTTTAGCGTATTTCTGATGCAGGTTTCTGGAGGTCTAGACTGTAGTTTCGCCCAGGATGTCGTTGCCGTTGATACCGAAGAGAAAAGTTGTTGCAATGTTGGAGAACTGAATAAGCGTGCCATTATTACCCCGGATATCGACTCCATCCTAGACAAGATTAAAGACTTATGATTTTTATTTAGTTTTGCTATACATTTGTTCTTTTACATGATGAAATTTTGATGCGGACTTTGTGATTTATTACTTCTTTTTATGAATTGACCAACACTTTGATTATTTATTTATCCATTCATACAGTGTGTTTAATTCAACTCAGTGGTGCTGGTCGGTCGGTCGACAGTTTTATGGGCCATGTTTGTTCCTGTTTCAGTGTTTATTGGTATTCTAAGTTGTGGGTCGGTTGTAATTTGTTTAGCTATTTAAAGCCCTTTTCGTTTTGATGAAGAAGATAAGTGTTACGTTTGCTCTTGATCCAACGTATGGTATCAGAGCTCCGTTAACCACGGTTTCGAAAAACGACAAACTAAACCAATCAGTTTGGTTGGGTCTAGGGCTGAGCAAATTAACCAACATAACCAGCCAATGGGTACGGTTTTGAGGTATCTGTTAACCGATCAATTGGTTATGGTTTTAGTTTTGAAGCTTTGGTTAACCCACATGACCGAAACCGAACCGATGTCCAAGCTTTGTGTTCATCTTCTTCAATCTTCACATATGCATATTTCCACTCATTCTGTATGCATATTTTTAGAGAATGTAGGTTTTTTTTTCTTCGGTTACAAAAGAGATACAGCAGTTGAAACATTAAAAGGTGCTAAAGTAGCCGATGCATTGAAGCATCTTGAGGAAAAATCACAATGGATTCAGTTAAATAACATGTAACAAATGTCAGGTTACCTCATAAGCTTAGTTGAACGGTGAAGATGATTTTAGTTATATGGTGAATAAAAATTTAGTTGAATAAAATGATTTTTTTTTTGGTGAATAATGAAAAAAGGAACACATTTATATATATGGGTAAAGGATCAAATAAAAACAAAATAAACGTACGAATTAAAGGAAAAAGCAAAAAGTGGCGGTGTCATTTTGGTAATTATCAGCAACTTCAATATTACTGGGGAAAAAGCAAAAAGTGTCTTGTAGAGTAATTTTGAGCATCTGTAGAGTAATTTTGGGAAATGTAGGGTAATTATCAAATTACTCTAGTAGAGTAATTTTGACTTCTGTAGAGTAATTTTGTTAGCATTTAGTTATGGGGTTTAGATTTATGGTTTAGTTTTTAGCTTTTAGTTGGGGAGGGGGGTTTAGGTTTTTTTTTTTTTTTTTTTTGGGGGGGGGGGGGGGGGGGGGGTAGTGTAATTTTGATAATTACCCTACACGACCAAAATTACTCTACATGAACACTTACAAAATTACTCTACAGAAGATCAAAATTACTCTAGTAGAGTAATTTTGAAGTTGCTGATAATTACCAAAATGTCACCGCCACTTTTTTTGACTTTCTTTCAATTCGTACGTTTCGTACGTTTATTTTATTTTTACGTGAACTTAACTCTATATATATGTGTTTTCATAATAACAGTAATATAATTATCTAACAAGTAAAAGATAAAAAAATAGAAGACAGCAAAAGAAATCGTTTTATATATTAAAAATATGATATTTTGAAATGAAGATAAGTATATCCATACCCAAATTGCAATCAATCGGCTTCCTTATAACAATTCAGTGCATATTCTTCTCTCAAAGTCTTCAAATAAAAAACAATATCTCATTTTCATGAAAGGTTCTTTTGATTGTCACTAGCTATGAAAACCCAAAAAAAAAAAAACTATTATTCTGTATAATGCAAATATTCAGATCAAGTATAACGTTAAATGCCCCGAAAAGTATTTGGGAATTAAACAAAAATAAAATAAAAAACAAATCATTTTCCAATATTAGGAGGATGAAACTAAGATTCCATTTAGTGGTCCTACTTAGTCGATTAGGTTTCTTCAATTATTGTACGTAAACATGTCTAGACATTTGGATAGGAACAATAGAAAAGAGAAAATAATAAATATGATATTTTTAGGTTTAGTTATGTCTTATTATCCATTTAAAGAATTATCTACTACTTGATCGCGTAACGCAAACGTATTTTGAAATATGATCCACTTTTTACTGTTTTATGTATATGCAATTTTCTTCAAGTGTATGTTTTTTACGTGCATCTTTTATTTTCGCATATATGCGCTATTTTTAATTTTAGAAGTGTTTCATCTTTGTATACTTTGAATGCATCTATACATATAATAAAGTAAACCAATGTGTGACACGTGTCATTCGTTGGAGGCACCTATTTTTTGGTTTTCCCACCTTTCTTTCATATTATTTTCTAATAATTTATCTTCTAATTTATAGATAATATTAAATAGAAAAATGTTTATCTGATAATTATAACCCTTTTATTGAAATATGAAAAGGGTTTCACGCTTTTTTGGATTTTATTAAAATTCATGACTACATTATATAATTATAAGCTTAAATATATATGTCAAAATTAAAAATTATTCTTCAAAAATTCAGTAACATCCATACTCTATATATACAATTAGAAAATTGTTAATAATTGCAAATAATACTAAATAGAAAAATGTTAATTGAATACAAAAAAAATATAGGTACTATCATCAAATGTATATCGATTACTTAAATGAGTATACACATGCATGGGCGGTGATAAGGGTGTGCGGAGAGGACTACCGCACAAGGTCCGTGATTTCGAGAGGCACGTGTTTTTTATAAAAAAAAAAATCCGATATCTATGTTAATTTTTTTTAAATAGCATACCAAACATGCTCTTAGTGAGCCCAATACCCATTGGCATTAGCTTTAGGGCATGTTTGGCTAAGCATTTTGAAACAACTTATTGGCTTTTTAAAAAGTCATAAGCTACAAAATGATGTTTGGCAATATGGGTGTATGTGAGAGGAAAAAGACAATAAGTCAATAAGTCACTTCATACTGACTTTTCCAAAACGCCAATAAGTCTATAAGTTGTTTCAAAAAACATAACCAAACATGCTCTTAGTGAGCCCAATACCCATTTGATTTTAAAATTAAATAATAATATTTAATTATTACGGAAGAACATATTTTTTCGAGCTCAAACAGGGTATATGAATTCTCAGACACATGTATGAGATTTTTTTTTACTATTATTATTAGTTTCATTATTTATCAAATATATATAAATGTCTCCGTCTTTGATTTGCATTTACAAGAAATATTTATTATATAGTTTAAATTGTTCAACCCGTGTAACACACGGGGAACTAACCTAGTTTATGATAAAGCGTATCAATGATAAAAACGCAAACATAAAAAAAAAAAAATATGAGTACGTGAAATTATAAACGTATCTAAAATCAATTATAATTTAAAAAGAAAAAAGGAATATATATTGTAACTTGTAAGGTATATATGAAATTGTGGGGTGATACGGCGAAGGCACGTAATTACCATTTATAGAATAGAAAACGAATGGGAAAAGAACATGAGCTTTGTTAGAAGGTGAGTTCCAGCCTAAAAAGGAAGAACCCTTAATGGGCCCATTGGCACGTTATCGGGGTCGCTATTCGCACAAACATCTATTTCTCAAATGCCACTAGAATGCCTTTTGATTTATGTTATTGCAATTAATATATTTAGTTCTTCTTATGTTTTTTTTAATTATCCTATTACAATACACAAATTTAGTAGAGATCTAATTAAAATAAAAACCTAACAACTTCATGTTGTGTTTAATTGTTGTTTAAGCCACACGATTAAAATTGATTTTTGTGAAACTTGTTGAAATAATATGGGTTCTTATTTCTCATTCGGGCTTTGGGCTCCTATTTATTTTCTGGTTTGGGCTTATTTGGTGGCATATTTGTAAGGACCGCTTTTCTGTCTATATAAAATTGCTTACTAGAGTAATTTAAAGACTTCAAAATAACAACTTTAATACATAATTTTACAAAATTTGGGCATGACCCATTCGTAAGACGAGTATACCCCTGTTTTAAACCACAAACAAGACAATACCATTCTACAAGATACAACTAAAACTAAAACATCAAGTACTTAAAGGTGTGTTACCAACAATTGTACAAAAAGTAGTTTGACCCAAAATATTAACATAAGCTAGCGGAAGCGCTTAGTAAGACATATTTTGATCATGTGCTCGCTCCATTTCGCCGAGTCGCCTAAGTTGAGGATTTACCTACATTTAACAACAAGCTTTAGAAAGTTAGTCATAATACTTATTTCACTTACTTCACAAACCTTTCAGTTTAATTATTTGCATTCATTTATATACTTTCATTACTCTTACGCATACGGTTACCCAATTAAATGAGTATGGCATACACTCTCATAACGAAATTCAAGCATACCTCTTACGACCCGGTACCATCGGGTTAATAACTTACAACATAAGTCTTTTGTTCTATCCGTAAAACGGATTGAACTTCTTACGTTCCTTATTGCATTCATGACCACCCATTCTAAATGGATGGTACCATCTTCTTACTCGACCCGGTTCGACTCGAACCGGTCGACTTGCATAGCTTAATGTAACTTTCGTTAGCATAACCAAATCCGCCAGGGATTTGTTATTTACTTACTAATCACTATAATCATTGTAACAAGGGTTGTTTATCATAATATAAACAAAATTTTAAATAAGGTTTTGTATGCAACGAAACATACCTCGGTCTTGCGTGCCTTCCGTTTTCCTAGTGCTCGTACCTTCTTCCTTCACGCCTACATTACAACATTCATTCATTCATTTAGTCTATTTACTTCATTCTACCATTTTATATGTTACACATACAATTCATTCTCTTAAGCATTTCATCAAACACTTGGTAGGCATCATCATTAAGTATAAAGTACAAGTCTTTAAAGCACAATTTTACTAGTTCATCATCATCCAACACTCACATCTATTCTAGTTGCATAACCATTTCCTCCTACATTAGTTTATCTAGCATTTAAGTATTACAGACAAGATCATATATCAAGATAACATACATTCATAATCATTATGATCTTCCTAATCATAACACAATTTCACAAAGTGGGTTTTCACTACAACCTCTCATGCAACTTAAAATCAAACATGATTCTTGTTCTAGAAAGCAATTCTAATTCAGATTTCCCACAATAGATACAAGAAATCGCGATTGGGTTTAACCCCTCATTCTACAAATCATCTTTTCAGAAAATTAAACTTACCACTTCACTATGTATGCATAGATAATCGATAAACTTGAGACATGCAACAGATTAGACTTGAATTTCTTGATCAATTGAGTGGATTAGCAAGAGCAAGGGTTTTCACCCTGTTTTCTCCTGTTCGTTCGATCCCAGACACGCACCCAGGGATGTGTTTTTGGGTTTCTACCTTTTAATTCCCTAACTAGTAAAACTTTACACATTACACCCCTCCAAGTTTAATAAGTATCTAATTCAAGCATTTTTCCAACATTAACTTATATCTTATCATAACCCGTCAACTAAGTTAGTTTATTTGTTCACTTTCATTTATTTTAATATTAACCGATTTATGGGGCGTTACAAGTCTACCCCCCTTAAAAGAGGTTTCGTCCCCGAAACCTGGGCACATAACAAATTTTAACGTGCACATACCAAACAGAAAAGGATAGTGCTTCCTCATTTCATCTTCTGCTTCCCATGTGAGTTCCGACCCCTTTCGGTGTTGCCATTGAACCAACACTTGTCTAACAGCTTTATTGCGGAGATTCTTCACCTTGGCGTCTTTAATGGCTATTGGTTTTTCGACATAATTCAACCCCTCGTCCAACTCGATATCATCGAGAGGCACTAACGCGGTTTCATCCGCAAGACACTTCCTTAACTGCGACACGTGGAAGGTATTGTGAATCCCGTCTAGAGCAGGCGGTAATTCTAATCGATATGCTACCCTTCTAACTCGAGCCAAGATTTTGAACGGTCCAATATATCAAGGGCCTAACTTACCCCGTTTGCGAAAACGGATTATACCCTTCCATGGGGACACTTTCAGCAGAACGTAATCTCCGACTTGAAATTCAATAGGGCGCCTTTTCTTGTCTGCATAAACTTTTTGCCGATCCTGGGCTGCTTTCAGTCGAGCTCTAATCGATTCTATCTTTTCATTTGTTATTGCTATTAAATCACTTGACGCAAGCTCTCTTTGCCCCACTTCACCCCAGCATACGGGAGTTCTACATTTTCTCCCGTACAGTAATTCGTAAGGAGCCATTTGAATGCCACTATGGTAACTATTATTATAAGAAAATTCCACTAGTGGTAGATGGTCATCCCAATTTCCCCCAAAATCTAAGGCACACGCTCTCAACATATCGACAAGTGTTTGAATGGTTCTTTCTGATTGACCGTCAGTCTGAGGGTGGTAGGCGGTGCTTATGTGTAGCTTTGTGCCCACACTCTCGTGAAACTTTTGCCAGTAGCGAGAGGTAAATCTAGTGTCCCGGTCCGAGACGATTGACACGGGCACTCCGTGTCGAGATATGATCTCATTCATATATGTTTCTGCCATTTTCTCGGAAGAGTAAGCCTCTTTGATGGGTAGAAAATGAGCGCTTTTCGTAAGTTGATCTACGATTACCCATATTGTATCGTGCCCCTTTTTCGTTTTAGGAAGCTTGGTTACCAAATCCATCGTTAGTTCCTCCCATTTCCATACCGGAATCTCTAAGGGTTGCAATTCCCCGTATGGTTTTTGATGCTCTGCTTTCACTTGGGAACATGTTAAGCATTTCGCGACATACTTAACAATATCACGTTTCATGCCCGGCCACCAATAATTGGTCTTCAAGTCCCGATACATATTTGTAGCCCCGGGGTGAACCGAATACCGTGACTTATGAGCTTCTTCGAGTAACGCAGTCTTGACTTCACAGAAACGAGGTATCCAAATTCGGCCGAATCTCGTCTTGAGTCTGGTCGAATTTTCTTCTAGCTTATCAACCATGCCTTTTAATCTTTCTTTCTTTAAGTCTTCCGCTCCAAGAGCCTTTATATGGGAATCTCTTATCGCGTCAAACAAACGTGGTGTAACAATCATCTTCATGGACTTTACTTGGATGGGAGGTGGATACTCTTTTCGGCTTAACGCATCGGCCACCACATTCGCCTTTCCCGGGTGGTAAAGGATATCGCAATTGTAGTCTTTGATAAGTTCTAACCATCTCCGTTGCCTCATGTTTAAGTCTTTCTGCTCGAAGAAATATTTGAGGCTTTTGTGATCCGAGTAGATTGTACATTTTGCACCGTAGAGATAATGCCTCCATATCTTTAAGGCAAAAACTACTACCGCCAACTCTAAGTCGTGAGTCGGGTAGTTTCCTTCATGCGGTTTAAGTTGTCTTGATGCATACGCGATAACCTTTCCCCTTTGCATTAAAACACATCCTAAACCCTGATGTGAAGCATCTGAATAAACCACCAAATCTTCCGTTCCATCTGGGAGTGTTAATACCGGAGAACTAGACAACTTTTCTTTTAACACGTGAAAGGCATCTTCTTGATCTTTTCCCCATACAAACCTCTCCTTCTTCCTTGTCAACTTCGTTAAGGGTAACGCTATTTTTGAAAAGTCTTGTATAAACCTTCTGTAATAGCCAGCAAGGCCTAGAAAGCTCCTTACTTCAGTTGGAGTTTTTGGGGAAACCCACTTCATTACTGCCTCAATCTTCGACGGATCAACCAGAAGACCTTTCGAGTTTATCACGTAGCCGAGAAACTGCACCTCTCTGAGCCAAAAGGCGCATTTTGAGAATTTTGCGTAAAGTTTCTCCTTACGGAGAACTTCAAGTACTTCACGCAAGTGTCTCGCATGTTCAGTCTTGCTTCGCGAGTAGACTAGAATATCATCTATGAACACGATCACAGATTTATCTAACATGGGTCGGCATACCCGATTCATAAGATCCATAAACATTGCTGGAGCGTTCGTTAATCCAAAGGACATAACTAGGAACTCGTAATGTCCATATCGGGTTCTAAATGCAGTCTTTGCAACATCTTCTTCTCGTACCTTGACTTGATGATACCCCGAACGTAAGTCTATCTTTGAGAACCAACTCGCCCCTTGTAATTGATCAAAAAGATCGTCAATTCGAGGTAAAGGGTAGCGGTTCTTCACGGTCAGCTTATTTAACTCCCTGTAATCGATGCACATGCGCATCGACCCATCTTTCTTCTTAACAAATAAAACAGGCGCTCCCCAAGGCGACACACTCGGGCGTATAAAGCCCTTATCTAATAGATCTTGTAGTTGTGTCATTAACTCCCGCATCTCGGTGGGAGCCAATCTATAGGGAGCCTTCGCTACCGGTTTCGCACCCGGGTTCAATTTGATGCAAAACTCTATTTCTTGTTCGGGAGGGAGTCCCGGCAATTCATCCGGAAATACATCCGGAAATTCGTTCACAACCTCAACATCTTCAAACTTCGGGAGGCTCTGTCGAGCGTCTACTACATAGGCTAAGTAGGCCCTACTTTCGTTAATTACATAGTTGACCGCTTGGGCAATAGTACATAGTTTCGCTTCTACGTTTCTTTCTCCTTGGATTTTTAATTGGTTTCCTCCCGGAGTTTGGACAGTTATGGTTTTATTTTCGCAATTTATCTTCGCGTGGTTTTGGGACATCCAATCCATACCTACTATTACTTTAAATTCCCCCAAAACCATAGGTATAAGATCGATGTCAAATTCCTCATCTTCTATAGTTAACTTACAACTTCTACAGATTTCGTGCAACAAATAATTTTTACTATCGGCTATTTCTACTTCTAAGGGTGCCATCATTCTTTCAATTTTAAAGGAAGGGTGTTGCACTATTTCACTTGAAATGAACGACATGGTGGCTCCGGTATCAAACAATACGTACACTGGCAAGGAATTTAACAAGAAGATACCTGAGACCACATTCGGGTGAGACTTAGCTTCTTCAGATGTAATTTGGAACATTCTTCCTTTCGCCCTAGAGCTATCCTCATTCTTTCCTTCTTTCTTCGTCCCTTACTGAAGTTTAGGACATTCTGACTTAACATGCCCTTTTCGGAAGCAGTTAAAACAAGTCTTCGGGTTGCTGGGGCACTTGTACGAGGTGTGCCCTTCTTCACCGCATTTGTAGCACCCCTTCTTACCCAAAAGGCATTCCCCTGTATGTAGCTTCCCACATGTCTTGCAAGGAGTCATATTACCCTTGGACTTATCCTTCCTTCCCTGATCTTGGAACCTCGCCTTTTTAGATGGACTTGCATTTGTCCCCTTTTCTAACGACCTCTTTTCACCACGTTCTTCTTGTCTCTTAATTTCAATTTCTCTATCACGCGCTAGATTGATAAGCTCATCAAGGGTTTCACACTTTGAGGGAGTGATAAACTCCCTAAATTCCGCCTTTAGTTTACCATAAAAGCGGTTGATCTTCATTCTTTCGGTCTTCACAAAGTCTCCGCAAAACTTCATTTTATCCATGAAAGTATTTGATATTTCATTTATTGATTCGTTTTTCTGTCGGAGTCGCAAGAAATCCTCCTGAATCTTATCAATGGCTGACTGAGGACAGTGGTATTTCATAAAAGGTTCCTTGAATTCCTGCCAAGTCATCTCTTGCAACTTGTCTTCCCCGACTTCCTTATTATGTGCATCCCACCAATCTTTCGCTTGAAGAGTAAGTTGACCAGTAGAGAACATCACTTGGTCTTCCTTATCACACCGACTTCGTATAAATACCGTTTCTATGTTTGAAAACCATCTTTGGCATGCGATCGGATCGATTTTACCATCATATGTTGCGGGATGGCATGCCATGAAATCCTTATACGTGCATCGTCGTTCTTTGCTTTTACCTTTAGATCCTTCAATCCATTCTTTCAATTCTTCAATCTTGCTCGTCATCATTGCATCCACAACACCCAATACCCGACTTTCTACTTCTTGAGCTAATCGTGGAAGATTAGCTTGCATAACCCCTTCCGCCACTTCTGTGACCTTACTATTAAATGCTTCTTGTCTAGTAGTATCATCTTCATCCTCATTAACGTTTTTTGTATCGGCCATCTACACATTGTCATTGTTTACGTTTAGTACAAATTTCAAACTTTCATTACATTGTGGTGCATTAATCCGTATTCGTTTCATTCTCATTCTTACATTTTAAGCTTTACTCGTCTTTTAAACTTTCATCGTTCATTCGTGTCTTTCGATATACTAATTTTGACATTTATACACCTCCTTCTATCGTAACCACTAGTCGAGGTTACATAATTCTTTTAGGCCTTATATAGACCCTAAACGAACTTTTAATAGGCCTTTGGACTATTTGGAAACTCAAAATATGAAAAGCAAAATAAATTAAAAATTTTTGGCGGAATCGGTTTCCACAACCCGTCGGCGACGGCATCATACCCGTCGGCGACGGGCTTCCTAAACATGGCGTCGGCCACTTTGTCCGTAGACAGGTAAACAAGGCGTCGGCTGTCAGGGGGCGTCGGCGACGGGTATCAGGCCGTCGGCGACGGCCCGTCGTTTGTTAATTCGCTGCTGAACTTTATTTTACATGTTTTAATCCTTTTCTGGTCCGTTTCCAGTCGTGGGATCCCCAGAACTCATCGTTTCGCCCTCCATAATCATCCCTTCACTTATTTAACTTAATGTTTACATCATGAGCACATTACACATACCCGTATTTACCAAAAATTTAAATTGTTACCTCATTGGCGATCTTGGAGCGAGCACACTTTTGAACGAGCCATCGGTTTGAGTTCGAGCATCACATCTTATGCTCGAATCCCTCAAACCTTGGCTCTGATACCAACTTGTAAGGACCGCTTTTCCGTCTATATAAAATTGCTTACTAGAGTAATTTAAAGACTTCAAAATAACAACTTTAATACATAATTTTACAAAATTTGGGCATGACCCATTCGTAAGACGAGTATACCCCTGTTTTAAACCACAAACAAGACAATACCATTCTACAAGATACAACTAAAACTAAAACATCAAGTACTTAAAGGTGTGTTACCAACAATTGTACAAAAAGTAGTTTGACCCAAAATATTAACATAAGCTAGCGGAAGCGCTTAGTAAGACATATTTTGATCATGTGCTCGCTCCATTTCGCTGAGTCGCCTTAGTTGAGGATTTACCTACATTTAACAACAAGCTTTAGAAAGTTAGTCATAATACTTATTTCACTTACTTCACAAACCTTTCAGTTTAATTATTTGCATTCCTTTATATACTTTCATTACTCTTACGCATACGGTTACCCAATTAAATGAGTATGGCATACACTCTCATAACGAAATTCAAGCATACCTCTTACGACCCGGTACCATCGGGTTAATAACTTACAACATAAATCTTTTGTTCTATCCATAAAACGGATTGAACTTCTTACGTTCCTTATTGCATTCATGACCACCCATTCTAAACGGATGGTACCATCTTCTTACTCGACCCGGTTCGACTCGAACCGGTCGACTTGCATAGCTTAATGTAACTTTCGTTAGCATAACCAAATCCGCCAGGGATTTGTTATTTACTTACTAATCACTATAATCATTGTAACAAGGGTTGTTTATCATAATATAAACAAAATTTTAAATAAGGTTTTGTATGCAACGAAACATACCTCGGTCTTGCGTGCCTTCCGTTTTCCTAGTGCTCGTACCTTCTTCCTTCACGCCTACATTACAACATTCATTCTTTCATTCATTTAGTCTATTTACTTCATTCTACCATTTTATATGTTACACATACAATTCATTCTCTTAAGCATTTCATCAAACACTTGGTAGGCATCATCATTAAGTATAAGGTACAAGTCTTTAAAGCACAATTTTACTAGTTCATCATCATCCAACACTCACATCTATTCTAGTTGCATAACCATTTCCTCCTACATTAGTTTATCTAGCATTTAAGTATTACAAACAAGATCATATATCAAGATAACATACATTCATAATCATTATGATCTTCCTAATCATAACACAATTTCACAAAGTGGGTTTTCACTACAACCTCTCATGCAACTTAAAATCAAACATGATTCTTGTTCTAGAAAGCAATTCTAATTCTGATTTCCCACAATAGATACAAGAAATCGCGATTGGGTTTAACCCCTCATTCTACAAATCATCTTTTCAGAAAATTAAACTTACCACTTCACTATGTATGCATAGATAATCGATAAACTTGAGACATGCAACAGATTAGACTTGAATTTCTTGATCAATTGAGTGGATTAGCAAGAGCAAGGGTTTTCACCCTGCTTTCTCATGTTCGTTCGATCCCAGACACGCACCCAGGGATGTGTTTTTGGGTTTCTACCTTTTAATTCCCTAACTAATAAAACTTTACACATTACATTCAAGCATTTTTTTTCAACATTAACTTATATCTTATCATAACCCGTCAACTAAGTTAGTTTATTTGTTCACTTTCATTTATTTTAATATTAACCGATTTATGGGGCGTTACAATATTGGCCCAGCCTCTTTATCAGGTTCTTTTAATGTAGTGTGTTTTGTTATATGTCTAAATGTGCAGGGTCTATTGTGTAAAGTCGCAGGGACTGCGATCTTCATGAGGAGAAGATTTGGGCCTAGATGTAATATTTTCAAGTGGATGATATAAAAGCAATCATCTGGAGAGTTCTATTCATTCACTCCCAAAAGTTCACTCACACACTTTCTTTGGTTCTGGTATTAGTCTGTTAGGGTTTGTTAGCGACTGGTTGTTTGAGTTGTTGTTGAAGATCATCTTGTATCATCTCTCAGTTGTGTTTGTGAGAGATTGATCTTCTGGAGTTGATTATCATCTTTGGATGATCATCTGGATATTGTTTCTGTATTTCTGTATTGTTCTTCTATCTTACTATTTGTAAGATCTGTTGGGTATTTGGGGGGTAATCTCTTTGGGTTGGCTAAATAAGATTTTTGACACTGGTTTTGTCGCTATTTTTGTGTGGTTGATTTCTATCATCGTTTTCATACCATTGTTTTTAACATGGTATCAGAGCCACTGAGCTCTTGCTGATGATAGATTGTTCTTCCACTGTGTTCTCTAGTTTTTTCTTTGACTGATTATTGGTTGTTGTGTTGTGTGTCTAGGGTTTCTGTGCTCGGAAATCCATGTTATCTGCAGATCTACTTTGATCTGTGTTTGTTGGAGGTGCATCTGGATTGTAGGATTGAAACCCTAACTTAGGGTTTCGCTGTGTCTTCTTGCTATTCACTCTGCGTTAGTCTCTGAAACCCTAGAAGGTTCAGGGCAAACTAACCAGTAGTGAAATTTGGGGTATTTTCTATAACGGATCTAGTAGTTCTTAAAAACTACTGATCTGTTATTTCTTGGAGCTTTTGCACCCGCTGTAAGATTGTTCCTATCCCTATCTTTTTTTTTTGTTATTTCTGCATCATTTTATGTCCGTGTCTAGGCATCCCCTGTTTACCGGACTAGTCGGACCGGCACTTGATCGAGTCTACGTGTTAATTGTTGCGTTGTCTGATTCTGTGGTGTTATTACTGTTTGGTTTATATCTGTTCAGATTTGTGTTATTGCTTGTTGTTATCTGGTTTGTTTGTGTGAGGTTCTTGCTCTTGTTCTTATTGGTATAGGTGTGGCTCCTGAGTAAAGGCTTGTCCAGGCACCATAGAGTGACGAACCTGGAATTTGGTCCCTGACTCAGTTTCGCCCTAGGTTGTTATTGGTTGATTGTTTTATATTTTGTGTGTTATCTGTTGATAACTTGTGTGATCTGTTATCTTGTTGTTGTTCCTTCTTTGTGTTTTGTCATCATGGATGATGGTGAAGGTACCTGTGTTACTCTTATTAGCAAGTTAGATATAGGAAACCCCCTTTATCTGCATCCTAGTGACTCTCGTGCCCTGACCATAGTTAGTATCAAACTTAAAGGCACTGAGAATTATGCAGTTTGGTCTAGTGCAATGAAGCTTGCACTAGAAGCTAAAAATAAGTTTGGTTTTATAAATGGTAAGTGTGAGAAACCTAATGATGATGATGTCTTAGCTGCCCAATGGGATAGGTGCAACTCTGTGGTCTTAACTTGGTTATTAAATTCTGTGTCTGAAGAGTTGTTTTTAGGACAAGTCTTCTCCAAACTTGCTTCTAAAGTTTGGACAGACTTGAAAGAAACATATGATAAGGTAGATGGTTCTGTTGTCTATGATTTATATAAACGAATTAACTGTATTTCACAAAGTGGTAGTTCTGTGGCTGAGTATTATAATAAGTTGACAACAATGTGGAAGCAGTTTGATGCAATGGTGCATCTGCCTTCATGTTCTTGTCAAGCAGCCAAAGACTACAATGATTTTTCAACTCTAATCAAATTAATGCAATTTCTCATGGGACTTGATGATGTATATCAGCTTGTGAGGACAAATTTGTTGACAAGAGAACCATTTCCTTCTGTCAAGGCTGCCTATGCTTTGATCTCTAGAGAAGAGTCACATAGACTCTCTAGTAGTGGATCAAAGAGTCAGTCTGTATCATTTGTAGCTAAGTCAAACCAGCCTAATCAAAACACTGATTCAAGAAGGAGAAACTTTAGGGGACCTAACCCAAACATAAAATGTACTCATTGTAACATGTTAGGTCATACAATTGATCGTTGTTTTGAGATAATTGGTTATCCACCTGGTATGAAAAAGAGAACTAGTGGGTCTTTTGTTAGAAACAATAGTGGTAATAATACTAATAAATCTAGTATGTCATCTAGTCCTTTTAGTTCTGCTATGTCTGCTTTGCCTTTTACTCCTGAGCAGATTTCAAAGTTAATGAGTTTAGTTGGTGATAAGTCTGAGGGAGATCAGATGAAGTCTAATATGGGAGGTATGTCTGCTTGTATGTCTGAGTTTGTTAGTTGTTCCAGTAGTGTGAATTTTAATCATGATTATAATTGGGTAGTTGATTCTGGTGCTAATCAACACATGATTAAAAGTGATAAAGATATGTTTAATTGTATTGATGTTTCTGAGTGTGGGTTGAAAGTCAGTCATCCTAATGGATGTGTTTTATGTACCTGGGTATAGTGTTAACCTATTGTCTGTGCACAAGTTAGCCAAGGATAATAAAATTGCAGTCTTGTTTAATGAAAATAATTGTATGTTATAGGATTTGAGGTCAAAGAAAATCCTAATGATTGGTAAACAGGAAAATGGATTGTATTTTGTAGGAAAAGATGGCAATTCTGTGAATATGTGTTTTAATAGTGTTGTTAGGTTAAATCTATGGCACAGTAGGTTAGGCCATCCTTCAGACCAAGTTCTGGTTATTTTAAAAGATAATCTAGGTGTTAATTCTGTTGAACATGGTCCATGCGAGATTTGTCATAGGTCTAAACAAGTCAGAGTCCCTTTTTCCTCTAAGTGAGCATAAGTCTAAGGAATCAGGTGATCTGATTCACTTAGACTTATAGGGTCCTTATAAAGTTTCTAGTTATGAAGGGTATAAATACTTTTTAACTGTGGTTGATGATTTTTCTAGATCTGTATGATGTTATCTTCTTAAGAATAAGATGGAAGTTTTTGAAAATTTGAAAGTTTTTTTATGAACTCGTCTTAACACAATTTAAAAAGAAAGTAAAAGTGTTTAGAAGCGATAATGGCACTGAGTTTGTAAATAATCAAATGTCTATGTTTTGTAAACTAAAAGGTATTATACATCAAACATCTTGTTCATATACCCCACAACAAAATGGGGTAGTTGAACGAAAACATAGACATCTTTTAAATATAGGCAGAGCTTTAATGTTTCAGGGTGGTCTACCACTGAGGTTTTGGAGTGATTGTGTGCTAACTGCTGTTTATATTATTAATAGGCTGCCATCTTCTGTATTGAATGGAAAAAGTCTGTATGAGCTTATGTTTAACTTTAAACCCTCTTTGTCCCATCTTAGAAATTTTGGGTGTCTTTGTTTTAGTACTATTTTGAATGATCCTGATAATTTCTCTTATCATGCTGATAAGTGTGTTTTGATAGGTTATTCTAATGTAAAAAAAGGGTATAAACTTTGGAGTTTGGATGAAAAAAGGGTTTTTTATTCAAGAGATGTTAAGTTTTATGAACATGTGTACCCTTTTAAGTCAAAACAAATCAATGATAATATTGTGGTTAATAAAAGTTTAAATCTGTTAAACTTTTTTTATATATAGGAAACAAATACACCTGAAGTTTCTTCTACTCCCAATGATGAAGAAGGTACTACTGATTCTCATGACATAGTCAGTGATGATCAGCAGCCAGTTCCCTCTGCATCTGCCACTCCTGGACAAACTGACTTAGGTCATGGTTTAGAGTCTAGTGTAGAAAGTAGTGATAGGGAGGAGTTTGGCGAGACAGAGGACACTGATGTGTCAGATGCTGAGAACAACCCATCTGAGGGAACCCTAGTAGGTCTAAGAAGATCTTCTAGGAATATTTCTGTTCCTAAAAAAATTCAGGATTATGTTCTAAACTGTAGTGTGAAGTATGATATTAATAAAGTAATTAGTTATGCTTGTTTGTCTGCTGAAAATGCTGGTTTTATTAGCTGTTTGAATAAATCTGCTGAACCTGGTAGTTATAGTGAAGCTTCAAAAGATCCCAAGTGGGTCGAAGCTATGAACTTAGAAATGGAGGCTTTATTGCGTAACAATACATGGGAACTTGTTGATTTGCCTAAGGATAGAAAACATATAGGTTGTAAATGGATCTATAAAATCAAGTATAAAGCTAATGGTGAAATAGAACGATACAAAGCTATATTGGTAGCTAAAGGGTATAATCAACGGGAAGGTTTAGATTTCAGGGAAACTTTTTCACCGGTTGTAAAAATGGTCACTGTTAGGTGTATCATAAGTCTTGTTGTTCAAAATGGGTGGACTTTGTATCAACTTGACGTAAATAATGCATTTCTATATGGGTCTATAACTGAAAATGTTTATATGACACTTCTTGAAGGTTATTACTCTAAAAATGATACCAAAGTGTGTAAATTCGTTAAGTCCTTGTATGGACTAAAACAGGCTCCTAGAAAGTGGAATGAAAAATTGACGAATGTGTTACTCAATGTTGGTTTTGTTCAAAGTCAGTGTGATCACTCGTTGTATATCATGAATAGAGATTCTGTGTTTGTTGCATTGTTAGTATATGTCGATGATATTGTTATTACAGGATATAATGATATTGAGATTGATAAAATAAAAGGGCTTCTTAGTAACAGTTTTCAAATTAAAGATTTGGGTGTTCTAAAATATTTTCTAGGTTTAGAAGTTGTTTATGATAAATCTGGTGTACGTTTAAACCAACGAAAATATTGTTTAGAACTTTTATCCGAGTTTGGTTATCTTGGATGTAAACCTGTGAATACACCTATTGAATTAAGTCGTGTAGTTAATAACAAAATAGGTGGTAATAAGGAAGAAGTAGTTGACATAACAAAGTTTCAAAAGTTGATTGGAAAACTGATTTACTCGTCTTTAACTCAACCTGATATATGCTACGTTGTTCAGTTCTTGAGTCAATATATGCATAAACCTTTTGTTTCACATCTTAAAGTGGCTTTAAGGTTGTTAAGATATCTTAAGTCATGCCCAGGAAAAGGTCTTATGTCTAAAAAGTGTGATAATCTTGATTTAACATGCTTTGCTGATTCTGACTGGGCAAAGTGCCTTGATACTAGGAGATCTGTAACTGGTTACTGTATTTTCTTAGGTGATAGTTTGATCTCCTGGAAAAGCAAGAAACATAATACTGTTTCCAGGTCGACAGGGGAGGCTGAGTATAGAGCAATGTGCTCAGCTACCTGTGAACTTGTTTGGACTGTTAATGTGTTAAATGAGTTGAATATTTGTTGTAAAGTTCCTATTAGTCTATACTGTGATAGCAGCGCTGCTATATCAATAGCAACAAACCCTGTTTTTCATGAATGGACGAAGCACTTTGAGTTAGACTTGTATTTTCTTAGAGAAAAAGTTGCCTCGGGTTTTATTCGGACAGTGAAAGTTGACACTGAGAGTCAGCTGGCTGATGTGTTTACTAAGGGATTAAGTGCAAGTCAGCATGAAGTTTTTTTGTGAAAAACTTGGACTTGTAAATTTGTTTAAAGCCCGTTGAATGAAGGGGGATGTTGAAATAATATGGGTTCTTATTTCTCATTCTTGGGCTTTGGGCTCCTATTTATTTTCTGGTTTGGGCTTATTTGGTGGCATATTGGCCCAGCCTCTTTATCAGGTTCTTTTAATGTAGTGTGTTTTGTTATATGTCTAAATGTGCAGGGTCTGTTGTGTAAAGTCGCAGGGAATGCGATCTTCATGAAGAGAAGATTTGGGTCTGGATGTAATATTTTCAAGTGGATGATATAAAAGCAATCATCTGGAGAGTTCTATTCATTCACTCCCAAAAGTTCACTTGCACACTTTCTCTGGTTCTGGTATTCGTCTGTTAGGATTTGTTAGCGACTGGTTGTTCGAGTTGTTGTTGAAGATCATCTTGTATCATCTCTCAGTTGTGTTTGTGAGAGATTGATCTTCTGGAGTTGATGATCATCTTTGGATGATCATCTGGATATTGTTTCTGTATTTCTGTATTGTTCTTCGATCTTACTATTTGTAAGATCTGTTGGGTATTTGGGGGGTAATCTCTTTGGGTTGGCTAAATAAGATTTTTGTCACTGGTTTTGTCGCTATTTTTGTGTGTTTGATTTCTATCATCGTTTTCATACCATTATTTTTAACCTAAACCTAGGATTAGTATAAATGTGTCAAATTACATGGATCAACTGAAAACTTGGTAGAATACAAACACTCAGAAACAAATCTTTAACGAACAAGATAACTCTCACACTATGTCACACGCAGATCATCACGAACTCACAATGCCAGATTTACAAAGATAACAAGATCTTAACACAAGATCTAACAAGAATCTAACAACCTTGTGAAAACTCTAAGAGAGATGAAGTGATGAGAAACAGACGATTCTGAAACCAAGAGAGAGAGAGTTAAGATGTGAATGAATTTCTGATTGAAAATAATGATATCTCGCTACTCAGCATAAACTACACCGCCTCAATTCGAGAGATAAGCCCATTCAGCAGCAGCCAAGTAAGCCCATTTGTCACACCCCAATATTTCCACATATTACCGGTGGGCCCGGTGGGGAGTATCGTGACATAGTTGATATCATCATAGTCTATATACACAATAATATAGCACAACGGAAGGCTTGGTAATTAATTACTATTACAAACCATAGTGTCCGAGTGTCCAAATAAAAGAATATACATACTGGTTGTAATAGTGATCCACAGGCGGATCATAAAAATAAAATACAAGGAATTGAAATAACAGACTCCGGGCATCTAAGGATTTACAAGATCCTCTTATTTGACACCTAGTAGCTCCAGCCTAATTCCGAGAGGTACCTATTTCTTTGTCTTTGGAAAATACGTCAGTTTTCACTGGTAAATACAATTAACTGACTCATTGGAAAACATTTATGACAATTGATTTAAGTGCACAAAGCACAAACCATTTATAACTTGGGACAATCTTTAATAAAATCTTGTATACAGTTTTACATGTTTGTCATACATGTAGGGCCGGTTTGGAAGCCGGTCATGATTAACCGACTCACCACTTATAAAACCCACAAAGGAGTTATCCCCAACATGTGGGTTATTTAGCATTTGCATCTGTCAGGTGTATGCCTACACCCCGTGCATAGGTCGTGGCCATTTTCAAATGAAATGAGCCGAGGATATCCAGGACACGGTCGTATTAACCCCCAATGTTTATGTTATCAAACAAAACAGATTAAAACGGGTTATACAAATTTATTAATGTCACACCCCGATATTTCCACGTATTACCGGTGGGCCCGGTGGGGAGTATCGTGACGTAGTTAATATTAAGTATCACAAAATAGTTGAAACAGATCCACAGGCGGATCAAATAAAAAGGAAACATAGTTCATCAGACTTAAATGCATCCAAGCTTGCGAGACTCTTAACGATGCTAAGGAGAGGCCAGCCTATTACGCTTAGTACCTGCACTTAACCTTTTTGGGAAAATACGTCAGTTTACACTGGTAAATACAATTAACTGACTCGTTTTGAAAAGGTTTTAAGAAAATTGATTTGAATGCACAAGGCACAAAACATTTTTATAACTTGGGATAAGTATTTATATATAAACTTGTAAAAGAATTACATGTTTGTTATACGTTCAGTAGCCCGGATTTACACCGGATTAAAGATTAACAGACACTCCACATGATATAGTCCCGCGGCGGGTTATTCCCGAAACCGGCGGTTATACCTTAATATTTATATATGCACTGTCGGGTGTACGCCTACACCCCGTGCTTAGGTCGTGGCCATTTCGTAAAATGATGCCAAGGATATCCGGGACATGGTCATTAACCCCCCAAAGGCTTTAAGCAAACAAAACAATTTAAACGGGACATTTCAATGATTTAACCTTCATACGATTAAAGATTCAACACCCGACCAAGCGGTATTTTATATACCGTACCCCAAGCCCGTATAGGGAAAATAAGTTAAAAGAATTTACCTTTGCAAGTATTAATCACAAACAGCAAATGCACGTAGCTTTTACCGGGTCTCCTATTCTGGAACAAAAAGGTTTTTAATAACCTATTAGATTCCTAACGGGTCTTTAATTAAGCCTAAACTTAGACCGGTTAGTTTTAAAAGAAGATACGGTTCAAACGCACGATTAAGCGAAGACCGGAATAGAATTTGATTTAGACCTGAAAATTTTGGAGACTTGTATAATATGGGTAAACTAAACACATTCTGGATTTTGAGACAAAAACGATAAGGTTTGACCCGTTTCGATCAATTTATGCAAACTAGTTACATAAACCGAATCGAACGCGAAAAATGCATAACAGGTAACCATAAGAGTCATATACAGGTTTCCTAAGTTAATATGCCTTAAATATGTTGTGATATCAGTAGGATATCTTCTATTATGCCCAAAACGAATTTAAACTCAAACTATGCCCCGTAGGGGCATTTTGGTCATTTCAAAGGTTATAAAAGAGATTTAATATTAATCTGAGTTACAGGTCTGATATAATCAGTAAATATACTTAACTTAATGGGTTATATCAGTAGGGTATTACATATATGTGAGATTTACCATTTATAACTAAACTATGCACCGTAGGGGCATTTTGGTAATTTCACATAAGCTTAAAAGGTCAAAACAGGGAATCTGAGTTTAAAAACTTTTATTACTGTTAAATTATAATAATTTACTTAAAATATCGGTAGGTATCAAACCTTATATGTTTAAAATAGTTTTAATACA
Organism: Helianthus tuberosus; assembly: GCA_030545235.1. Classification (NCBI taxonomy): domain Eukaryota; kingdom Viridiplantae; phylum Streptophyta; class Magnoliopsida; order Asterales; family Asteraceae; genus Helianthus; species Helianthus tuberosus. The sequence continues at coordinate 99,778,335 of CM060446.1, read as the reverse complement.
TACTATGCGTTAAAAACGCTTAAAAAGGCGATTTTGAGCTATTTCCGGGTTTTTAAAGGAAAGCTGATATTTTTATTATTCCAAATGGCTCAAAATATTTTATTTATCATATTAGATCAGTAGAAAAAGGTTTGATATCAAAATAATTTGTAAAACTCATTTTATAGGCCAAAAGGGCAAAACCGGTAATTACCGAATCAAGCTTAGAACTCTATGTTATGCTCAGCCTACAATTAAATAAAAATATTCAAAAATTCCAAAATATTATTTTATATCAGTAGGTAAAAAGTTTGGTATTAAAAATTGGGTTTAGATAGGCTATATGCTAATTACGCCGTTTAATTAATAAAAAGCTTTTCATTTACGCTAATGAGCATAACTCCTAATCTAGACCTCAAACTGATGTCAAATTTTAGGGATAAGTTTATAAATCAGTAACTAAGGTTTCTATTCTTTTACATTTTAAAAAATCACGTTTTAAGGTCATATGGGCATAATAGTCAACATTTAAGCATTTAACGGAAACATGCATATGAATCAGATAACTATTGAACCAAGTTGTATAATCACAGAGGGTTATACTAACATGAAACCTGGTCCAAATAAAGCTCTAAGGCATTTCTAAACTATGCTCAAACGGGTCAGAACTGAAAGTCAAAGCAGAAGTCAAATTATGCGACTTTCGGTTCCGAACCGAGCCTAAACTGAAAATTGTCGGGTTGAACATGTTTAGACATGTTCTTACATTAATTACCAAGTTATATTAGTGATAAAACAGGTTGCATGGATCCTACATTGCTAATTATGCATTAATTTGAAAATAAGCTTTCTGTTGACTTTTTATGATTAGCTTTGACCCGACAATTGACCTAGTTAGAGTGGGAATTAGAGGGTGCCCTTTTAAGGGTTTATTGCCCACATAATTACCAACTCATAGGTACTTTCAATTTGAAATTTGACTGGACAAATTGTGATTAATTACGAAGTCAAACTCTAATTACGACGGTTTGACTTTAAGCTAATTAACTAAGCTAAACTGATTTAAAGAAAGTTAAGGACACTTACAAGGGTCCTAAGCACGACTAGGAAGCCTAAGAAACTTTGGTTGCTGATCAGAGAGCTCCAGAAATAAACTTGTGAAAGTTTGCAAATGAATGGCACAAGAGTTGCAACATTGTTCTTCTTGTATAGTGAATTCAATTGCTTAGGATGATGCCAAGCAAGTCTATGGTTGCAACCAGATGTTTACAGGTGCCCCTACTGCATGTAAATCCGTTTGTGCAGCCCCTGGTAGCAGTTTATAGGTCCTAAAGGCGGTTACACAGCTGAAAACTGGCATCTGCCAACAATTCTGTCACTGGCGCTTGTTCGCGGGCCGCGTAAGGCCTCTCGCGGGGCGCCTAAAAGTCGCAGAACAGGCCAAACAAGTTTCCTTTATTACATTTCAGCCCCTGGTCCTTTTAAACGTGGTTTTAAGTTCCAAATTTGCATTTTTGACCCTCTAACTTAACTTTTAAGGGCTCCAAGACATATACAAACTTTGTTAAGTCCTTGGTTAACTTTGTAATCACCCGAAAAGCCTTAAATTTCAACGTTGACGCCTTTAACCCCTCGTATACGAATATTGTCATAACTTTCTCATACGATAACGAAACTTGGTGAAATTTTTATCACATATTCTAGTGAGTATAATTTACCGTTACAAAGCTTCAGGTTCGCTAAAAGGTCACTCAGAGGTATAATTTAAACATGTTGACACTTTTAACCCCTGTAGTTTGTAATCTCTCACTTTCTTCCACAATTAGCTTCGTATGATCCATGATTCATTCGTTTAAGGGTATAAACATCGTGTAGGGTTACAGTAAAGTATATTTATCTATTGTTGACACTTTGAACCCTTATATTCACATACTTTCTTTGTTTGTCAACTTTAGTCCCTCTAAAGTAATCTTTTACACGTTTAAAGCTTATGACACGTGTCGATACATTATTGGACATAAATTTTCGAGGTGTTACATCCTCACCCCCTTAAAAGAAATCTCGACCTCGAGATTTACTGAAACAAATGAGGGTATTTTTCTTTCATTGTGGACTCTACCTCCCACGTATACTCGGGACCTCTACGGGCATCCCATTTGACCTTTACAATTGGCACATGTTTCCTTCGAAGCTTCTTAACCTGTCGATCCTCAATCGACAAAGGTTTTTCCACAAATTTCAAACTCTCATCAATATGCACATCTGTATGTGGCATGACTAGCAACTCATCAGCTAGACATTTCTTTAGATTGCAGATGTGGAATACATTGTGAATACCACTGAGCTCTTCAGGAAAGTTTAACTTATAAGCTACTGATTCGACACATTCGATGATCTCGAATGGTCCTACATACCTTGGGCTTAATTTGCCTTTCTTACCAAAATGCATCACTCCCTTCCAGGGTGATACTTTAAGCAACACTTTGTCACCAACCTTGAACTTTAGAGGTTTACGCCTTAAGTCTGCGTAGCTTTTCTGCCTATCTCTGGCAGCTTTTAGGCGGTCACGAATTTGGACAATCTTGTCCGTTGTTTCAAAGACTATGTCAGATCCTGATAACTGAGCTTCTCCTACTTCTGCCCAACAAATAGGCGTTCTGCATTTCTTACCATATAATGCCTCAAAAGGCGCATCCTGAATGCTTGTATGGTAGCTATTGTTATAGGAGAACTCGATCAATGGCAGGTGGTTATCCCAACTACCGCCTAAGTCAATCACACATGCAAGAAGCATGTCTTCCAAAGTTTGTATGGTACGCTCACTCTGCCCGTCCGTTTGAGGATGGTAAGCCGTACTAAAATTCAAGCGTGTGCCCAAAGATTGTTGGAAACTTTTCCAAAAATGAGATGTGTCCCTAGTATCTCTGTCAGAGATAATAGTCACTGGTACGCCATGCAGAGATACAATCTTATCTACGTACAATTGGGCTAACATATCGGAGCTATAAGTCTCCTTAATGGGTAAGAAATGTGCTGACTTAGTCAGTCTATCTACTATCACCAATATAGTATCATTTCCTTTCCTTGTCTTTGGCAACTTGGTGATGAAATCCATCGTCACCATCTCCCACTTCCAGGTGGGAAGTTCAGGCTGTTGTAGCAAACCTGACGGTTTTTTATGTTCAGCTTTGACTTGAGCGCACGTTAAACATTTGGCTACATAGGTAGCTATAGACTTCTTCAAGCCTATCCACCAATAGTTCGCCTTCAGATCCTGGTACATCTTGTCAGCTCCAGGATGAACGGACTATTTAGAACTATGGGCTTCCTGGAGGATAACATCCCGAAGTCCTCCATAAACTGGAACCCATATTCGTCCATTTAACCTTAGGATTCCGTCTTTGCCATAGGATAACTGCTCTTCAGTTACTCCTAGCTTTTCATCAGGATAGTTAGCTTCTAATACAGCTTCCTTCTGTGCAGCTAACAACCTTTCATTCAAACTATTCTTTAATTCAATGCTCTTGGCATTGATTCTTATAGGCTTCACTCTTTCTTTTCTACTTAAGGCATCGGCGACTACATTCGCCTTGCCAGGATGGTATCTTATCTCACAGTCATAATCATTCAAAGTTTCCATCCATCGTCGCTGCCTCATGTTCAAATCCTTCTGATTGAACAGATGTTGAAGGCTTTTGTGATCAGAATAGATCACGCACTTGGTACCATACAAGTAATGCCTCCACAGTTTTAGTGCAAATACAACGGCACCCAACTCCAAGTCATGGGTGGTGTAGTTCTTTTCATGCACCTTTAATTGACGTGAAGCATAGGCAATGACCTTGCCTTTCTGCATAAGCACACATCCCATACATGTGTGCGATGCATCACAATATACCACAAATTCATCAATTCCATCTGGCAACGTCAGTACTGGAGCGTTGCTCAACTTCCGCTTCAAAATATCGAAAGATTCTTGCTGCTTAGGCCCCCAGTCAAACTTGTTATTCTTTAGAGTTAGTAAAGTCAGGGGTGCTGCAATTCTTGAGAAGTTTTCAATAAATCGCCTGTAGTATCCTGCTAAACCTAGGAAGCTACGAATCTCAGTAGGCGTCTTCGGCTCTTGCCAATTCACGACAGCTTCAAATTTAGCGGGATCTACTTGGATACCACGCTCACTAACCATATGTCCAAGAAATTGGACTTCACGAAGCCAGAACTCACATTTTGAAAATTTGGCATAGAGTTTCTCCTGCTGAAGTAGTTTTAGAATGCATCGAAGATGCTCCTCATGGTCGGCCTGATTCTTTGAGTAAATGAGAATGTCATCGATGAAGACGATGACGAATTTATCTAGGTAGGGCTTACAGACGCGATTCATGAGATCCATGAATGCGGCAGGTGCATTAGTGAGCCCAAAAGGCATCACTAAGAACTCGTAATGACCATAACGAGTCCTAAATGCAGTCTTGTGTACATCTTCATCTTTAACCTTCAGTTGATGATAGCCTGACCTCAAGTCGATCTTAGAGAAGTAACTTGCCCCTTGCAAGCGGTATTATTATAATACCGTATCCCAAGCCCGTATAACGGAAAATAAGTTAAAAATATTTACTTGAGCTAGATGTGTAAGGATGTAACTCAGCCGTATATTTCCTAAAGCCCACAGCGATCACATTTCTTTATGCAATTCTCGATGTTTTTGCAGCAATTTTATTTATAAATTACTCTCCTCGAGATTTGCGTTCTTCAATTTCTCCAAAAAATTACCTTTTTTCCGTCTCTATTTTCACCAATTGTCGTCTTCTTCGTAGCAAAAATATGTCCATAGATTCCTAATCCTCTCTCTGATTTTAATAGGGTTTTCATTTCTTCTATTTATACCTTCTTTCTCATCCTCGTTTCACTCTTTTCTACTCGGCTGTAAAAAATTATCCGGTGGGGGGTTTTAGAGTGAGAAAGTATGGTTTTAGAGAGAGAAAACAGAGAAGACGACCGAGTTTTATGTCGCCTGTGATTAGAGCTCCATTGAAGCTTTTTTTTCCAGTTATTTGTGAGTTTAAAGGTAGGATACGGTGGTGGTGGTGGTGGTGGAGGTTGGTGAAGAGAAAAAGAGAGATGACTAAGAAGACATGGTGTTTTATGGTGTTAGGGTTGGGGAATATGATGTTTTATATATATGCAATTTTTTAGTTTTGTTTATTTAGAAACATTTTAAATAAAACCATGAAATGACTAGAATATCCTTAAGTGAATAAACTTAACTGAAATTTTTAATTTGGTTAATGCTAAAGGACGTAGGGTGTAATGAGTTTTACAAATAAAGGAATCTGACTGTAATTTTTGAAGTTAAAGGTCATCTATTGCGATACAAACATAAAGGACGCGAAGTGTAATTTACCCAAGTTCTAATTTACGATATCATGCATAACTTTAGTTTGAGACCAGAAACTGATGTCAAATTTATTTGACATACTTATATATCAGTAACAAAGCTTTTTGTCCTCTCACATTTTCAAAAATTTCGTTTATATAACATAAGGGTAAAATGGGCATTTATAAGCATAATAACGGAGATTAGCATATAATTCAGAATACTAATGACCAAGTAATATAACCTCAGGGGGTTATACTACAACATAATGTGGTCCTAATGGAAGCTTAAAACATAGAAGAATTAAGCTTAATCGGGTTAGAACTGAAAGTCAAAGCAAAAGTCAAGCTTTTGCGACTTTCAGTTGCGAACCGACCCTAAACTCAGGATTGTCGGGTTGAACATGTTTAAACATGTTCTAATAATAATTACTAAGTTATTAAAGTGTTAAAATATAATTTATAACCCCTGCATTATTAGTTTTAATTATTATTTACAATTCTGTCCAGTTTGACTTTTTTAACTAAATAGTTTGACCCGACAATTAACTAAGCAAACGAAATAATTAGGAGGTGCCCTTTTAAGGGGTTAACACCTACCTAATTATGGTCACATAACCACATTCATCTCGAATAATGGCTGGACCATTTGAGTTTAAACCGAAGGTCAAAGTCAGTTTACGATAACTTTGACTTTTCGGTTTTTAAATTATAAAACTGAACTAAAGAGGGGGCTAAGACACTTACAAAGGGTATTAGCAATCTTTTCTACAAGAATGAGCTCCATTTTTTGTCAGGAACCTCCAGAGTTGAGAGTAGAGAAGATTTGAATGATATGAGCAAATGAACTAGTGCATCACAAGGCCTATTTATACTTGAATGCCATGATCAAAGATCATCACAGGTGTTATGGGGATGTTTAGGATCATCCCAGGTGTCCTAGTGGTATTATAAAACCGTCAACAAGCTCCAAGTTTCGAAATTCAGGTGTGTAAGGCGGTGGAACAGGCTGCAACAAGCAGCTGTCTTGATTTTTCTGAACTGGGCATCTCTCGCGGGTCGCGTAGGACTCAAGGGGAATCTTCGCGGGCCGCGACAACCTTGATTTCAGGTTAAAATTGTTTCAGGTTTGGCAGATTCAGTCGCTGGTCCTTTGTAACTTTATTTAACTTCATTTTAGGCACAAAAGGCTCTTGTAGTTAGTTTGTAGAGGAACATGGGAGTATAACCAAACTTCGTTAGGCCCGGTTTCGTTAAACGATCACCGATATTATAAGTTTCTAAACATTGACGCTTTTAACCCAAGTTCTTGAAAACTTGCATAACGATCTTGAAACCACGTTAAACTGATATCACTTATTCTTGAGAGTTTATTTGAATATTACGAAGCCTCGGGTTCGTTAAAAGGTCACTCAGAGGTAAGAATTAACATGTTGACACGTTTAACCCCTGTAGTTTATAATCTTTCGATTATTTTCACAAACGGCTTCTTATATCCAAATAATTACTCGTTTAAGAATATATTTTTCGTGTGTGGTCATTCAGAGGCACAAGTTTGGCATGTTGACACTTTTAGTCCTTTCGGATATATATTTTCATTATTTGTCAACTTCAGTCCTTCAACTCAAACTTTTACACATTTAGAGTTTAGGACACGTGTCTTTACATAATTAGACACGTCTTTACGAGGTGTTACACCATTCTCCAGCAGCAGCAGTCCAGTAAACATGACAGCAGCAGCAGTCCAGTAAACATGACAGCAGCAGTCCAGTAAACACACATTTTTTTTAAATAATCTCTCAGTCCCTCGGCCCTTTAGTTTAGCCTAGGCCTATTGTTAATAACGATTACGAGCCCACATATTCTGAAGCTTAAATAAACTCCAGTTAATCTGTTAATATTTTTACAAATTCTCGCCTTCTATTTATAAGTTATAATACTTAAGCATAACAAATAAGTTTGATAAAAAACGTCTGTGGGTCAAACCCAACATCGAAAATACCATATAACCATAGATATAAGATTTATGTAATTATATATACCTTATATAATAAATGTTTTTATTTTGTTAAATACCACCTAAACCATCTTTAAATTGTATATTATTATTATCTGTATACGTTACCGGTTTCATATTTATTTAGTAATATAATTTGTGTATATATTATTAAGGGGAATGTTCATTTGAGAAGAAAATTTTATTGAGAAGAAAAAGAATAAAAGGGTATAATTGTAAAACATTAAATATTTTTTTTCTCATCTCATTTATTATTATGTTTGAATAATTAATTAGTCATTAAAACTATAATCCTCCACACTAAATATTTTTGCCTACACACATCAAAAGTTATCCTACACATTTCGAAATTTATCCTACACATATTGAAATTTATCCTACACAACTCGTAATTTATCCTACACGCCTCGTATTTATCCTACACTTTAAATGAATTTTTATTTTTATTTTTTGTGAAAAATATTTATCTTAAAAATAAGTTACAAATTTAATATAATTAGTTATTAAAGATGAAACTACCAATTAATGATGTATGTAAGTTTACTAATATACCCTTATAGTTACATTAAGTACAAATATTAAATGAAGTCTAATGAAGCATTCCTATTGGTTGAAATTTCTTCTTTTTTCTCCTTAAAAGAATTTCTTCTCATTTGAACCCTCCACATATTATTAATTTATATAATTTATATCATCAAACCTATGTAATACACATACACGTAATCTAATCCTTAAATAAAAAAATGAATTTAGTACTTTTAAGTGAAGCTTAAGATATGAAATAATAATTTAAAAATGGTCAAAATGTCATCACTTTTATCTTAGAAATCTAGTTTGTGGTGGTGTGTAATTGTGAAATTACAAGATTATCTTTAGAACTAAATTAAAATATTTATTTTTCCTGGTCTTCATCACATCACTTAAGCCAACAAGCTATAACTTAAGATTAGGTAGGATATAATGACATACGAACGTATAATATCAAACATATCACTCGTAGTATAATATCAAAGGTAGTTTAAGTCTATCGATGATCATATAACATAAGATTAGGATATAATGACATACGAACGTATAATATCAAACGTATCACTCGCAGTATAATATCAAAGGTAGTTTAAGTCTATCGATGATCATATATGTGTGTATATACAATAAAATGAGGTCATTCTAATTATACAATTTTATTACATGCGCAACTATTTTAATAAACATATGTAATACAAGTTTACATATGTGTAAAAACGTATTTACATGTGTGTAAAAAAAGTATTACATATATGTAATCATAAAATTTGAAACTCCCTAAATGGTGGGTTCCGGTTGATTGATGAGATATGTACTGTTTGTCATAAGGCGTGTTTTGACTCTCTTGGGGAGCATACAGTTCATTGTAGAGAGCTCCCGTGGTTCAAGTACTGACATGATTTGGTTAGGGATGTCATTTTTGACATATTCAGACACGCTAGGATTTCAGTTAAGAAAGAGGCACCAATGAATTTCTTAACTGACCCATTGGAGGAAGATCTACCCTTCGAGCTGCCGACATTTTGGTCTTTGGATGGATATGAGAAAAACACGCGTGTGTAGATCTAACAATGGTTTTCCCCCTATGCGGGCTTAGGGGGTAGTGCTTTCATAGTGGGTCATGCTGCTTTAAAGGTTGCTTCGGGCAAAGTGACAAAACACGAGAAAGTGTACACTGACAACCAACATGTGTTTATCCCATTTGCTTTTGATACTTTTGGTTTCCTTGCGCCAGAGGTTGTGGACCTACTTAGTCAAGTTCAAAGGGTCATGCATAGTAATATTATAACCCCGAGATCTAGGGATGTAATTTTTAAAAGATTTAGCTGTGCTATTCAAAAAGAGGTAGTAACACAGCTTGTTGCTCTTTTATCTTCTATCTTGATGTAATTTTATTTTTAATTTTTAAGGGTTATTGGATTTTATCACTCCCAACTATTGGATATTAGCTGCTATCACTCCCAACTATCACTTTGACTCCCACCACTCCTAGCTTAACACTTTGTGTGTTATGTCACTCCGGTTGAGTGGTTTTTGGCTCACCTTTTGTCTTTTAGGAGCAGATTCGCCTGCAGTCATTAGTAATTCACAAAGCGTTAGTCTAATATCACCAATAACACGAGTTAAACACTAAGAAATGTTCACCTGCGGAGTGACACAACACACAAAGTGTTAAGTTGGGAGTGGTGGGAGTCAACGTGATAGTTGGGAGTGGTGGGAGTCAATACCTAATAGTTAAGAGTGATAAAATCCAATAACCTAATTTTTAATATGTTAATAAAAAGTGAATTTGGATACTTGGATTTACTCTTTAAAAATAATGTATAAACAAAGAATTTAAGAATAGGTAGCGGAAATCTGAACAACTCAAACATTATATTATATTAACGAGTAAATTACTGTTTTGGCCCCTGTGGTTTAGCCAATTTAATCATTTTAGCCCAAAATGAAATCTTTTAATATACAAGACTCCGATATTGCATTTTATAACAAAATTGGCTCCTGACACTAACTTTGTTACTTTTTTACAATTAAATGTAAGAGTAATTAGGTAATTATATACCTCAAGGGGTGTTTTTGATAATTAAAAAGTTCTTTAAATATTTAAGAGATTATTAATGCAATTACTCAAGTTTTTTTTATTATTTTTGTTATTTTCACGATTATTATTTAACAAACTACGTTTTAAATATACAAATAAATATATATTTTCATTATCCGTTTAGTTTTATAAAAGTCGTTTTAAATAATAATTTGTTATTTTACATTTTGTTTAAACTCTATATCGTTTTTAAAATTGTTCTTTTTTAAACCATTTGTTTTTTAAAATCATTCTTTTTAAAGTCGGTTTGTTTAAGTTTTTTAAACACTTTATTTTATACTATTCTTTTTAAAATCATTTATTTTAAACATTTTAAACTACTCACTTTTTTAAGTCGTTCATTTTTTAAATTTTAAAAAACGACATGTATAAAAACAAAAGCAATGTAAGATTTGAAAAGAAAAATAAGAGTAAATTTCCATTTTAGTCCCTGAGTTTTGACCAAAATTGTCACTTTAGTTCAAATAGTTTTTTCTTGCCATTTTAGTCCAAATAGTTTTGTTTTCTGCCATTTTAGTCCCTGACTTTTGTCATTTTTTGCCATTTTCATCCAACCCACTAACTCCATTCAAAAATTTAGTTAACTTAGGTGAATTTTGGCCAAAACACATCTTTCTTTCTTTTTTTGCAGGTGTGATGGTATGGGATGGTGTTGTGCCGGTTTACAATGAAGATGATGGCGGTGGTTGTTGGTTTTACGATGATGGCGGCAGTGTTGGTTGATGATGTGGGTGGCGGAAAAGTGGCCGGTGGTGGTGGAAATGGTGGGTGGTGATGGTGGTGGGGTGGGTGGTGACGGTGCAGGCAGATGGTGGCGATGATAGAAGGTTGTGATGGGTGGGTGGTGGGAGGTGGTGGTGGTGGTTGTTGAAAATGGAAAAAAATGACAAAAGTCAGGGACTAAAATTGCAGAAAACAAAACTATTTGGACTAAAATGGCAAGAAAAAAACTATTTGGACTAAAGTGGCAATTTTAGTCAAACCTTAGGACTAAAATGGCAATTTACTCAAAGAAACAGTCTAATAAAAAGTTTGCGAAAGATCGTTCATTTTTCAAACTTTTTTTTTTAAAATGGTTTATTTCTTTTTCAAATCTTCCATTTTTTTGGACCGTTTGTTTATTCAAAATTCTTTATCTTTTTAACCTTTTGTTTATTAAATTCGTGGGTTTTTTTTAGTTCCTTACACTTGTTAACTTATTTTTTTAAGGTTTTGTTTTTTTAGTTCCTTACACTTGTTAACTTGTTTTTTTAATCTTTGTTTAAACCACTTGTTCGTTTAAAATCGATCGTTTTTATTCCTTCTATTTTTGAATCCTTCATTTTCTTCATTTTCTGAAGTTCTTTTTCCCTAACGGCTATAAGTAAAGTGAATACAAAGTTTAAAAAATGAACAATTTCAAAAACGGTTCTAAAAGGAACGGTTTAAAAAGAAACGATTTAAAAAATTAACGAATTAAAATAACGAATTGTCTAAAAAGTTAAAAATGAATTAAAAAGAACGGTGTAACATGAATCGTTTAAAAAAAACTTTAGAAGACAAATAACTTTAAAAAGAATGATTTTAATAAACAAGCGGTTTAAAAATGAATAATTTTAAAAACGATACACGATTAAAAAAAGGTTAAAAACAAATGATTTTAAAAAAGACGTTTATAAAAAAACAAATGCTTAATGAAAATACATATTTATTTGTATATATAAAACATATTTTGTTAAATAATAATTGTTAAAGTAACGAAATAAAAAAAACTTGAGTAATTGCATTAATAATCTCTTAAATATTAAAAGAATTTTGTAATTATCAAAAACAACCACGAATTACCTAATTACCCTTACACTTAACTGCAAAAAAATAACAAAGTTAGTGTCAGGGGCCAAAACAGTTATAAAATGCAATCTCAGGGTCTGATATGTTAAAAGATTTCTTTTTTAGCCGAAATGGTTAAACTGGCAAAACCACAGGGGTCAAAACAGTAATTTACTCTATATTAACTATAATCATTTAACAACTTTTGTTAATTGTGATTTATAATTTTACAAGCATCCGGTACAATCTTGATTCTTATGTATTGAAAGTAGTAAATGACTTTTGTCTTTTACTTTATAAGTTCATTTACACTCCTTAATTTTAATAAATTTATTATTGGACCAATTTTAATAAAAAATATTTTTTTTAACAAATTAACATTACAACCCCTGAATTTTAATAAAGTTATCTACATTGTCTGCACTTTAAGCTGCAATGGTTATTAACGACGTATATGTTTGATTTTTTGTACAGAAAGTTACATATGTTGCACCATATTTTTTTTTTGCTATGCAGAGTGTCAGTACAATATTGATACTATAATAAATGGGCCAATAAAACCATATTATCGCCGCAACGCGCGAAGTCATATTACTAGTATACTACAATAATCAGCCATAGGCCTGTAAACGAACCGAACGAACACGGGCATAGACATGTTCGTGTTCGTTCATTTAACTTTAACGGAACACGAACATATAATCGAACACATTTTTTGTTCGTGTTCGTTCATTAAGAAATTGGGCATGTTCATGTTCGTTTATGTTCGTTCGTTTAAAGCCTAAATGAACACTTCACGAACATAAAAAAATTAACTTAACATATTTGAATAAACATAAACAAACACAAATTAACATGATTGAACAAACATATACGAACACAAATGAACGTAATTGAACATATAAACAAACACAATTTAACATTAGTGAACACAAACAAACAAGTCTAATATCTTACAGTTCATCTGAAAACACATCTAAATTAGGGTTCATAGATACTAAAATTAAGTAATCGTTTTGTATAAATATTAAGTAAGTGATCAGTTACAATATAAGAAAAAAATTAATAATTTCATTTTTTATTACTAGAAAACTCAATTACTAATTAGTTATATTTATATAAGTAGTTAGAAAACCTAATATTTACATGAATATAACTATTTATGTATTTACTAAAATTTAAACGAACATAAATGAACGTTCACGAACGTAAATGAATGAACACGAGGTATGTTCGTGTTCATTCATTTAAATAAACGAACAAAATTTTTTTTGTTCATGTTCGTTCGTTTATTATATAAACGAACTTCCCACTGAAGAAGTTCACGAACAATTCATGAACGTTCGATTCGTTTACAGGCCTAATCAACCATGTGTGAATGGTGATTTGATTTTTTTTTGGTCTTTTTTTGTCTTATTCTATTTTTTTACTTTAACTCCTTAACTTTCAACATTGACACTTAGAACTCCTTAAATTTCTAAAAGCTTTTTAATTGAGTTTTACGTGTTTATTTTTATATACATGTAGGTATAAATTCAAATTGATTTATATTTCAACGTAAATATTTCCCGGAAATGAGTCGGGTCAAATATAATATGTTCTTATGCTTATTATTATGTACGTTTTCGGTTGATCTACGTTTTTACGTAAATTTTATTTTATTTTTTCCGTAAATGAGTCGGGTCAAATATAACATGTTTACTGCTTATTTTTATGTAGGTTTTCAGTTGGCCTACATTTTAACGTAATTTTTTTTCGGAACGCCGTTGCAACACGTGTCACGACCCCAGCTCCGGTTTTACCCGGTCAGGAGCCGCAGGGCAAGAACCTGTGGTATTTGTAATGCGACAGCGGAAGATTTTTAACAGGATCTTTTAAAACTCAAAATGCCCAATTATTTTATTCCATAATTTTGGGATAAACCCCGTAATTTACAACAGAGGAATTTAACTAGGAAATTCCCTGATTTATTAAAACATGTTTATTTATTTTTAACTGAGCCACCTCTTCAAGCTGGTTAGTGCTCCGTAGCACGTTTCCTTGATTTACAGCAGGTCGCCTGAAACATGTTTTAAAAATATTTTATCAGCGGGGAAATGCTGGCGAGTCACTCAAATTTGATAAAACGACACATAGTTATCAATTACAGCATAAGAGCGATTACAATGGTTTTTATCTTATTGTTATATGGCGCCGTGTCACATTGCGTGACGATGGTCATACCACTATTGGGTCCTGTCACCCAAGTAGTGACGATCACTGTTAGGGCTTATTGGCCTAACATGTGTTAGGGCTTATTAGCCTAACCCCGTGATAAGACACTTAGAAACATATCTAGCTATGTCCTTTTTCATACCTATCCACCAGAAGTTATTTCTTAAATCTTTGTACATCTTGTTGTTACCAGGATGCATGGTATACCTATATTTATGAGCTTCTTCTAAAATCTTATTTCTTAATTCACCTTGCTTAGGTACCCAAATTCGTTTCTTATGGAATTTCCAAATTCCATCACTTCCTTGCTCTAATTCCTTTATTCTTCCTTTCATTCCTTCAGTATCGTCTTGGATTGCTGTTTCTTGAACATTCTTTAATTGTTCCATTAAATCTAACTGTAGATTTAATCTAAGAGCACGAACCCGTTGTTGTTTTTCATGATATTTACGACTTAAGGCATCTGCAACTACGTTTGCCTTTCCTTCGTGATATTGAATATCACAGTCATAATCACTTAGGATTTCCATCCATCTCCTTTGCCTCATGTTTAATTCTTTTTGCCCAAAGATGTATCTTAAGCTTTTATGATCTGTATAGACAGTAAATTTACTTCCGTACAGATAATGTCTCCAAATTTTAAGGGCAAAAATTATGGCTCCTAATTCTAAATCGTGAGTCGTATAGTTTTCCTCGTGCTTTTTCAATTGCCTTGAGGCATACGCAATTACCTTCTTGCGTTGCATTAGCACACATCCTAATCCTAGCTTTGAAGCATCACAATATACTTCAAAATCTTCTATTCCTTCTGGTAAAGCTAGAATTGGAGCATTTGTTAGCTTTTGCTTCAAAATTCTAAAGGCTTCTTCTTGTCTAGGTCCCCATTCAAACTTAACTGCTTTACAGGTTAGCTTAGTTAATGGTACAACTATTTTGGAAAAATCCTTAATAAATCGTCTATAGTATCCGGCTAACCCTATAAAACTTCTAATTTCCATTGCTGATTGCGGAACCTTCCATTTGGTGATTGCTTCTATCTTAGCAGGATCTACGTGAATACCTTCGTGATTCACCATATGTCCTAAAAATTGAACTTCTTGTAGCCAAAATTCACACTTCGAGAATTTGGCGTAATGTAACAACCCTCATCAAAAAGTACTATTTATTATTTTAATTATCCAAATAGGAAACCCTAATTGAGAAACTCAAGTGATTCTGTATAATCCCTAAAATTTTCAGAACATTTAGAATCAGGATCAGGGCCCCTAAAACTCAGGGGGGGTAAACCCTATTCGGTAATATCTTGACAGTTCGTTGTCAAAAATTTGAAATAACACGAAACCAACTCAGCAAGCCTACTGGGACACAAGGCTACCCTAGGGTAGATTGTTACCCCAGGCGACTCGCGACAGGAACGACGACACCCTTCGCGACACGCGGGGGAAACCAATTTCAAGTATAAATAGAACAGTCTGTTTCATGCAATTGAGTGTTAATTCGACGTAAAAACTCAATACGTACGCTGAGTTATAGTATAATCACTACAAAACACACACACGATTCACGAAGTGCTGCCGCAATACAGGGTAATAACTCGATCGCTGATACGATTCAATGTCCGATCGATTAAACTATCCAATGGATGTTTAAGTGCTGCCCACATTAGGGTTTATGCTTTGTCATTCGTCGTTAAATCGATGGATGTTTAAGTATCGCACTTTGTCATTCGTTGTGAAGGTTTTAATCTCGTGAGTTATCGTAAATGCTGTATTAAGTTACTAACCGAATTGTGTGCTTGTTATTAATTTAGGTTAAAAGGCTAATCAGTAGGCTAGGCTCTGCTCAAATTAAATCTGCAAAGTGAGTCATTCTCTTTTTATCAAATTACTTTACAAAAGCATGTTTATTTTCAAAGGTTATAATTACAGGGATTAAGTCTATGTAATCTGAAATTAC
The DNA here is from genome assembly GCA_030545235.1 of Helianthus tuberosus. Taxonomy (NCBI): domain Eukaryota; kingdom Viridiplantae; phylum Streptophyta; class Magnoliopsida; order Asterales; family Asteraceae; genus Helianthus; species Helianthus tuberosus. The sequence continues at coordinate 99,762,358 of CM060446.1, read as the reverse complement.
TGCCAGTATGTGGGGGGATGTGCACATAGCTACTAATTATTTATCATTTGTGGGTGAACGGACCCAACAAGTGATATGTCCACAGTCACAAGTCCGGTCAAGTGACAACTGGGTCAGTTAATTCAAAAGATAGAAACATTGTAATTGCTCTTAATACTGTAAATTATAACAAACAGGTCGTTTTATTTAAATAAGAATGATTCACTCAGTATTTCCCGCTGACAAAACCTTTTTTCAAACATGTTTCAGGAGATCTGTTGTGATCAAGGAAAAATAACGAGAAGCACTACAAGCTTAAGGAAGTGGCTCAGTATAAAATAAGGAAACATGTTTTGTAAAATAAAGGATTTCTTCATGAAATCTCAAGAATGTAATTTACCGGGTTTTATCCCAAGTTGTGAAATAAAATAATTGGGAAATATTTCAGTTTTTAAAAGATCCTGAAGAAACTTTCGCTGTTAAATGAATACCACGGGATTTTCTGTCCCGCGGCTCCTGAAACGGGTTAAACTGGGTCGGGGGCCGTTACAGAAAAAGGTGGTATCAGAGCCACTGATCTAAGCCTATTAAGTATTTAGAAATACTTAATTTTACTGATTGCCAATTATGTGATTATGTGTTTTATTAACTGATTATTTGTTAGTTACAGTATGGGTAAACAAAAGCTGTCAAATATCTATCTTAAACTAGATAGGTCATCCAACGAGAAGGGAAGTTCATCCCAAACAAAACCTTATGTAATTCCTGAAGAAGGAATATTTGTGAGAAAGGCACATTACGAGAAACCACTTTCTCCTAATAAAAGAAGTTTGATTATTAGGAAAAGTCATGAGGAAATAAGGAAAACCCGAGAGAAGAAGATTAAACAGGAAACCCAGGAATTAACCAGTAAAATACCTTGGGAGGACAAATTAGATGAGAAATGGGCAGATCTTTATATGCTAGCCACAGTAGCAGAAAATGCAAATCTCTAAATACTCTAACTCAAGTTTAGCACCTTTATTTATCTACAATCCAGAAACCTTATTCCGTAAATAAATAAGTTCACAGTAAATTGTAGTATATTTTACTTGTCAGTTGTTTTATGTATGATATGTAATAATATTTAAGGGTTATCTATGAAACTTTGTTATTTTATTTTAACATTTGGTATGTATTTTGCATATATGCTAAACAGCATGAATGAGATATCTGAAGCTTTAGAAAATCTTAACCTCTATCCCGTTAAGATAGAAGTTTCCAAGGAATTCACCGGTTACTTCGCTGATCAAGAAGAACCCATGGAATTTCAATCCAAACCACTGGCAAAACCTAAACCGAAGAAAAGAAGCAGATTTGTGGGCTGGAGGCGTGTACGTAGGAAAAAGCCAGCAACAAGAAAGGTTACTAAAACTGAAGCACCAAAAGACAAAGGAAAAGGGGTAGAAATTGAGGAAAATGTTAATCAAGTAGAGATAGAAGCTGAGAAGAGTTTTAAGCAAACAGAAAGAGAAATCGGAGAAAGTTCTAGACAGAAACAGAAAATGACTCCCTGGGAAGTTTTAGATCATAAACTAGTAATGAGTGATCTCATCGGACCTGCCGATGGAAACCTTGAACCAGCTAATCCAAACCTTATATTTACTGAAGAAGATCTTTTCAGCTACCCACTAGAAGCTCCAATTCCAATCAATCTGGAACCTGCTATTCCAGATCCTATTGTCCAACCTCAACCACTACTAGTAGAATTAGATGAGTGGTGGACAACTGATTGGCAATACCAAAATCTTTTAAACAACCCTGATACATTTTTCCCACAAGTTGACCCAGAACCTCCATTATACCCAACTATGAGCCCGGAGAATCTGGCTGAACTTCGTCTCTGGGGAGAAGAGTTAATTAATGCAGGAAATATGATTATGGATGTTGGAGAAAGAGTTACTTGGAAGTACGACGAAAGGGAGCGTCGTTTTTAAGAAATTAGCTGACCAGATAATGGGAGTTTGCAGGAATATTTGTTTAATAAATAATCATAAGAACCAGTATGTGTAATAACTTAACAATAAAACGTTGTATGATAACCGTGTGTACGAGGCATAATATATAGAAATGAAACTCAGGAAACCGATAATTTTTTGTTATACATGTTAATGTAATTATGTGCAACTGTTTTATTATATTTGTATCTATACTAATTATTTATATAAAATTAATTTATCAGATGGCAAACATTGGTAACGAACCAGTAAATGAGGTTAATCAGTCTGAGCAACATCCAGGAGATCAATATATGACTAGGCAAGATATCGAAAATATTGTTGCTCAAGGGATAGCCAATGCTATTCCCGTAATTGTTGCTGCTGTAAAGAATCCAATCGAACCGCAACAAATCGTTCCTAGTAAACGTATTTCTGAAGATAACTTCAGTAATAGTGTAAACGGAGGCAATGATCATGTTAATCATAATAATGAACCACATCAAGCTCCATTTCCTAAGAAAATGAAAGCCGCAACCCCTGGTTGCACTTTCAAAGAATTTCTTGCTTTTAAACCATATGAGTTTGCAGGCAATGAAGGAGCAACTGTGACCCTACGTTGGTTGGAGAAAACCGAGGCAGTAATTGTCATAAGTAAATGTGATAAGAATGATCAGGTCATGTACGCGTCAAATCTTTTCAAAGAAGGGGCGCTCGAATGGTGGAACACTGTGTTACAAGCTAAAGGAAGAAATAGGGCTTATGCTATGATTTGGGAAGAATTTAAGAATCTTGTAGAAAGAAAATTCTGTCCTGAGTATGAAAAGGATCAAATGGCGAATAAGTTCTTAAACCATCGTATGACGGGTGTAGATTGTCGCGGTTATACTTCGACATTCTTTGAATATGCTAGAGTGGTACCAACGCTGGCTTCGCCAGAACCGGTACTCATTTCTCGCTATATTTGGGGACTGATTAGTGAAATCCGTAACATCGTTAAAGCTGCGAGACCTCGCACTATTGACGATGCGGTGGAATTAGCTAATACCCTAACTGACGAACTAGTACGCACCCAAGATGAAAACAGGAAGAAGGAATTAGCTCAGAAAATTACCCAAGGATTTCGTACGGGTAATAATAACAGCTTCAAGAGAAGAGGAACAGGGCAATCTTCAACTTTGCCGTTCTGTCAAAATTGCAAAAAGAAACATTTTGGAAAATGCAAGGTATATTGCAATTTTTGCAAAACTATAGGACATCGTGAAGAAAATTGCAGGAAGAAATCCATAATTTGTTACAATTGTGGAGAGGCAGGACATTTCAAAACAGAATGTCCTAAAGTGGTCAAACCAGCAGACAACAAAACCAAGGCGACCGACGGAACTATTAAGAAGAATGCCAGGGCATTTCAGCTAACCACTCAAGAAGCAGAACTCATCCCAGATGTGATAGCTGGTACGTTCCTAGTTCACAACGTGTATGCAAAAGTATTATTTGACTCTGGTGCAAACCAAAGTTTTATAAATACTTCATTCTGTCAAGCTCTTAATATACCTTTAACCAGTATTAGGCAGATTTTTACAGTCGAAACGGCAGACGGAAATTCAGTTAAAATAGATAAAGTTTTGCAGGAAGAAAATATAGAACTTTTAGGACATAAATTCTCTGCAAACCTATTACCTATGAAATTAGCTGAATTTGATGTTGTGTTAGGAATGGATTGGTTAGTAGCCAACCATGCTCGAATTCTTTGTGATAAGAATTCTATAGAAATTCAAATACCTACCGGAGAAGTCATTATAATTACAGGAAATAAACCACGTAAACCCATGAAGTTCATATCAGTAATGAAGGTTGCTAGTTATGAACGAAAGCAAGGAATAGTGTATATGATTTCGGTAATCATTAGCACTAAGGATAAAGAACTTAAGGAAATTCCTGTAGTCTCAGAATACCCAGAGGTATTCCCAGAAGAGTTACCAGGGTTACCACCAGATAGGGAGGTAGAATTTAGGATTCATCTAATTCCAGGAACTATACCGATAGCCAAGGCACCTTATCGGTTAGCTCCTACCGAAATGTTAGAATTGAAAACACAATTAGATGAATTACTAAGTAAAGGATTCATACAACCTAGCTCATCTCCTTGGGGAGCACCAGTGCTATTTGTTAAGAAAAAGGATGGTTCAATGAGAATGTGTATCGATTATAGAGAATTGAATAAGGTTACAATTAAGAATCGATACCCATTACCTAGGATTGATGATCTGTTTGATCAACTTCAAGGAGCTAGATATTTTTCTAAGATAGACTTACGCTCCGGATATCATCAATTGAAGGTACAAGAAGAAGACATACCTAAAACTGCTTTCCGAACTAAGTATGGTCATTACGAGTTTACAGTCATGCCCTTTGGGTTAACAAATACACCTGCTGCATTCATGGACATGATGAATAGGATCTGTAAACCATATTTGGATAAATTTGTAATTGTTTTTATAGACGATATACTTATTTATTCTAAAAGTCAGACAGAGCATTGTGAACACCTTCATGCACTCTTAACTTTGTTAAGAAAAGAAAAGCTTTATGCCAAATTCTCGAAGTGTGAATTTTGGTTAAAGGAAGTGCAATTCTTAGGACACATGGTGAATCACGAAGGTATTCACGTAGATCCAGCTAAGATTGAGGCAATTACCAATTGGAAGGTTCCACAAACAGCAATGGAAATTAGAAGTTTTATAGGTTTAGCTGGGTACTATAGACGGTTTATTAAGGATTTTTTCCAAGATAGCCGTACCATTAACTAAGTTAACCTGTAAAGCAGTTAAGTTTGAATGGGGATCAAAGCAAGAAGAAGCCTTTAGAATATTAAAGCAGAAATTAACAAATGCACCAATCTTAGCCTTATCAGAAGGAACTGAAGATTTTGAAGTATATTGTGATGCTTCAAAACTAGGATATGGTTGTGTGCTTATGCAACGCAAAAAGGTGATTGCATATGCTTCAAGGCAATTGAAAAAGCACGAAGAAAATTATACAACTCATGATTTAGAATTAGGAGCTGTAATTTTTGCCCTTAAGATTTGGAGACATTATCTTTATGGAAGTAAATTTACTGTCTATACAGACCACAAAAGTTTAAAATATATATTTGGGCAAAAAGATTTAAACATGAGGCAAAGGAAATGGATGGAAATTTTAAGTGACTACGACTGCGATATTCAGTATCACGAAGGAAAGGCAAATATAGTTGCAGATGCCTTAAGTCGTAAGTATTATGAGAAACAACGACGGGTTCGTGCTCTCAGATTAAATCTACAGTTAGATTTAATGGAACAACTGAAGCATTTTCAAGAAACAGCAATAGAGGATGTTGCTGAAGGAATGAAAGGACGAATAAAAGAATTAGAACAAGGAGTAGATGGAATTTGGAGATTCCACAAAAGTAGAATTTGGGTACCTAAGCAGGGAGACTTAAGACCTAAGATTTTAGAAGAAGCCCATAAATCTAGGTATACTATGCACCCAGGAAACAATAAGATGTACCAAGATTTAAGAAAGAACTTCTGGTGGATAGGAATGAAAAAGGATATAGCGCAATATGTTTCTAAATGTCTCACTTGTTCACAAGTTAAGGCAGAACATCAGAAACCTTCAGGGTTACTACAACAATTAGAAATGCCAGTATGGAAATGGGAACTTATAACAATGGATTTTGTTACTAAGTTACCCAAAACCAGAAAAGGTAATGATGCGATTTGGGTAATTATGGATCGATTAACCAAATCAGCTCACTTTCTACCAATGAAAGAAACCTTTAGTATGGAAAGGTTGGCAAAATTGTATGTAGATGAAGTTGTATCCTTACATGGAGTTCCACTCTCCATTGTTTCGGATAGGGATAGTCGTTTTACTTCTCATTTCTGGAAAAGCTTCCAGCAAGCTATGGGAACTCGATTAAATCTGAGCACTGCATATCATCCACAAACAGATGGACAAAGTGAAAGGACGATCCAAACTTTAGAAGACATGCTCAGAGCATGTGTAATAGATTTTGGTGGAAATTGGGATGATCACTTACCATTAATTGAATTCTCCTATAACAATAGCTATCATTCAAGTATTGAAACCGCCACATTTGAAGCACTATATGGAAGAAAGTGCAGAACTCCAGTTTGTTGGGCAGAAATAGGAGAAAGTCAATTATCAGGTCCGGAAATAGTGCAAGAGACGACTGATAAGATTACTCAAATCAAGGAAAGACTGAAAATGGCTCGTGATCGTCAAAAGAGTTATGCAGATAATCGGCTCTAGCCACTTGAATTCCAAGTGGGAGACAAAGTATTATTAAAAGTTTCTCCTTGGAAAGGAGTAGTTAGATTCGGAAAGAAAGGAAAGCTAAGTCCAAGGTACGTAGGACCATTTTCAGTGATCCAACGTATAGGACCAGTTGCTTATCGTTTACAACTACCCGAAGAATTATCTGGAGTACATGATGTATTTCATGTATCCAATCTCAAGAAATGCTTATCAGATGAATCACTGGTAGTACCTCTTCGAGATATAGAGGTAAACGAAAAGCTAAAATTTGTTGAAACACCTCTTCAAATTGAGGATCGAAAGATCAAGTTTCTCAAACACAAACGACTAGTTTTAGTCAAAGTCAGATGGAATTCAAAGAGAGGAGCTGAATATACTTGGGAGCTGGAATCCGAAATGAAGCGAAAGTATCCTCATTTATTCCAGTAAATCTCGAGGACGAGATTTTTATTAAGGTGGGGAGAATGTAACAACCCCCATCAAAAAGTACTATTTATTATTTTAATTATCCAAATAGGAAACCCTAATTGAGAAACCCAAGTGATTCTGTATAATCCCTAAAATTTTCAGAACATTTAGAATCTGGATCAGGGCCCCTAAAACTCAGGGGGGGTAAACCCTATTCGGTAATATCTTGACAGTTCATTGTCAAAAATTCGAAATAACACGAAACCAACTCAGCAAGCCTACTGGGACACAAGGCTACCCTAGGGTAGATTGTTACCCCAGGCGACTCGCGACAGGAACGACGACACCCTTCGCGACACGCGGGGGAAACCAATTTCAAGTATAAATAGAACAGTCTGTTTCATGCAATTGAGTGTTAATTCGACGTAAAAACTCAATACGTACGCTGAGTTATAGTATAATCACTACAAAACACACACACGATTCACGAAGTGCTGCCGGAATTTCTTTAAGTTCCTTATCCTTAGTGCTAATGATTACCGAAATCATATACACTATTCCTTGCTTTCGTTCATAACTAGCAATTTTCATTACTGAAATGAACTTCATAGGTTTACGCGGTTTATCTCCCGTAACCATAATTACTTCTCCATTGGGTGCACGAATTTCTATAGAATTCTTATCACAAAGTATTCGAGCATGGTTGGCTACTAACCAATCCATTCCTAACACCACATCAAATTCGGCTAATTTCATAGGTAATAGGTTTGCATGAAATTTATGACCTAAGAGTTCTATCTTTCCTTCTTGCACCACCTTATTTATTTTAACAGAATTTCCCTCTGCCGTTTCGACTGTAAAAATCTGCCTAAGGTTGGTTAATGGTAGGTTAAGAGCTTGGCAGAATGAAGTATTTATAAAACTTTAGTTTACACCAGAGTCAAATAATACTTTTGCGTAAACGTTGTGAACTAGGAACGTACCGGCTATTACGTCAGGAATCAGTTCGGCTTCCTGAGTTGTCAGTTGGAAGGCTCTTATGTTCTTCTTGGTAGTTCCTTCTGCAGGTTTGGCTTTGTTGTCAGCTGGTTTGGCTAATTTAGGGCAATCTGGCCTAATATGTCTAGTTTCTCCACAGTTGTAGCATACTGTGAATTTCTTCTTCTTGCATTCTTCCTCTTGATGCCCTGGAATTTTGCAAAAATTGCAATATCCCTTGCATCTTCCAAAATGCTTCCTTTTGCAAGAATTGCAAAATGGACCAGTGGAAGATTGCCCAATCCCCCTTCTTTTGAAATTGTTGCGATTACCCATACGGAATCCCTGGGTAATCTTTTGGGCTACTTCCTTCTTTCTATTTTCTTCTTGCGTCCGTACAAGTTCGTTAGTCAATGTATTGGCTAAATCCACCGCATCATCAATGTTGCGGGGTTTCGCGGCTTTGATGATATTACGGATCTCGCCAATCAATCCCCAAATGTAACGAGAAATAAGTACCGGTTCTGGCGAAGCCAGGGTTGGTACTACTCTAGCATACTCGAAGAAAGTCGAAGTATACCCTCTACAATCAACACTGATCATTCGGTGACTCAGGAACTTATTTGCCATTTGTTCCTTTTCATACTCGGGACATAATTTTCTTTCTACAAGACTCTTAAATACTTCCCAGTTCATAGCATACGCCACAGTTCTTCTTTTAGCTTGTAGAACCGTATTCCACCATTCTAGCGCCCCTTCTTTAAAAAGATTTGACGCATACATGATCTGGTCTTCTTTAGCACATTTACTCATCATAATTACTGCTTCGGTCTTCTCCAACCAACGTAGTGCTGCAGTTGCCCCCTCATTACCTGCAAACTCAGCTGGTTTACAGGCAAGAAATTCTTTGTAAGTGCAACCAGGCGTTGCAGGTTTCATTTTCTTGAGAATCGGGGCTTGCAGTACATTATCATTATTGTTATTGTTATTGTTGTTGTTGTTGCCCCCTCCGTTTACACTATTACTAAAGTTGTCTTCATGAGTACATTTGCTAGGAATAATTTGAGGTTCAACTGGATGTCTAGCAGTAGCAAGTATTGCTGGAATAGCATTGGCTATTCCTTGAGCAACGATATCCTCGATATCTTGCCTATTCAGCAATTGCTCTTCCTGATTTTGCTCAGATTGATTTACTTCATTAACTGGTTCATTACCAACGTTTGCCATCTGGTAATTAATTTATATATAAATAATTAGTAAAAATAAGAAACAACCAATTATAACAAATAATCGCACATAATCACATAAACAAATATATATCCAAAATTGTCAATTTCTCGACTTTCATTTTATATATTATATTATGCATCAGTACACACTGTTATTTTACAACCGTTTTATTTTTAGATTATTACACATATTGATTTTTATTACTATTATTATTATTATTATACAAACACAGATTCACCCCCACACTTCTCCCTTGTCAACTAGCATTTTAAAAGCGATGTTCCCTCTCATCGTATTTCCAGGAGATTTGTCCTCCAATCTCCCGGATCCTATTCCCTGCATCCATCAATTCCTCGCCGAAATGGCGGAGTTCAGCTAAGTTTTCATTACTCATTGGTGGGTTTGGTATAGGTTCTGGGTCGAACTGAGGGGAAAAAGTATAAGGATTATTTAGAAGGTTTTGGAATTGGCAGTCATTAGTCCACCATTCGTCCATTCCTAAGGGTTGAGTGTGAATTAAAGGTTCTGGGATAGCCGGTTCCAGGTTTATTGGAAGTTGGGTTTCAATAGGATGGGTAAAATTATTTTCACTGATAGGCTTAATGGTATCACAGCTTGCCAGTATGAAATCTAGCTCTTCCTGCAATGTCATTTCTTTGATTTGCTTGGAGCTTTCTCCAATCTCTTGTTTAGAACTTTTCCCTATTTCCATCCCTGCTTGCCTTGATTCTTCCTCAATTTCGATTCCTTTTCCTTTATCCATGGGATTTTCTATCTTAGGAATTCTCCTAGTTGCTGGTTTCCTTCTACGTACACGCCTCCAACCCACAAATCTTTTTCTTTTCTTAGGTTTTACTTTTTCCAAAGGTGAAGCTTGGAATTCCATAGGTTCCTCAACATCAGCAAAGTAACCAGTAAACTCTTTGGAAACTTCTATTTTCATAGGATAAAGGTTGAGATTCTCTAGGGCTCCAGATAATTCATTCATGTTGTTTAGCATAAAAAATTACTAAGTTAAAATTTTATAACAAAACTTCACAGATAACCTTCAAGTATTATTGCATACCATGTGATACAAAGGACAACTGATAATTAAAACATACTAAGGTTTATGGTAATTTATTTATTTACTGGGTAAAGTTTCTGGCTTGTAGGTGATAAGGGTGCTAGAACTGAGTCAGGGTGTTTTAAAGATTTGTATTCACTGCTACAGTAGCTAGCATATAGAGATCTGCCCATTTTTCATCTAACTGATCTTCCCATGGTGGTTTACTGCCTAGTTCCTGGGTTTCCTGTTTAACTCTCCTTTCTTTTGGTCGTAATTTCTTTATTTTCTCCTGACTTTTCTTAATAATCAAACTTCTTTTATTAGGAGAAAGTGGTTCCTCATATTGTGCCTTTCGAACAAATATTCCTTCCTCAGGATCTACAGAGTATCTTGAGAAATTTAATTGAGATGAACTTCCCTTTTCTTTTGGTGAAGTATCTAATTTAAGATAGATATCCGAGATTCTTTTCTTACCCATACTGTAAATTAACAGATAGTCAAATAAAAATCACATAATCACAAAATGACAATTAGGAGAATTAAGTATTTTTAAATACTTAATAGGCTTTAAATCAGTGGCTTGATCAGTGGCTCGTTCAGTAGCTCTGATACCACCTTTTCCTGTCACGACCCCAGCTCCGGTTTTACCCGGTCAGGAGCCGCAGGGCAGGAACCTGTGGTATTTGTAATGCGACAGCGGAAGATTTTTAACAGGATCTTTTAAAACTCAAAATGCCCAATTATTTTATTCCATAATTTTGGGATAAACCCCGTAATTTACAACAGAGGAATTTAACTAGGAAATTCCCTGATTTATTAAAACATGTTTATTTATTTTTAACTGAGCCACCTCTTCAAGCTGGTTAGTGCTCCGTAGCACGTTTCCTTGATTTACAGCAGGTCGCCTGAAACATGTTTTAAAAATATTTTATCAGCGGGGAAATGCTGGCGAGTCACACAAATTTGATAAAACGACACATAGTTATCAATTACAGCATAAGAGCGATTACAATGGTTTTTATCTTATTGTTATATGGCGCCGTGTCACATTGCGTGACGATGGTCATACCACTATTGGGTCCTGTCACCCAAGTAGTGACGATCACTGTTAGGGCTTATTGGCCTAACATGTGTTAGGGCTTATTAGCCTAACCCCGTGATAAATTAGTAATGTGCACAATACCCCACTAGCCATTGATTAAGATTACCACGACTTACTCCCTGTAATTATAACATTTGAAAATAATTTGAGGTATTGTAAAACAGTTGATAAAAAGAGAATGACTCACATTGCAGATTTAACGGGCAGAGTTTAAGCCTACTGATTAGCCGTATAACCTAATTTAAATAACATGCACACGAACGAGGTCAGTAACTAATACAGCATTTACGATAACTCACGAGATTAAACCCTCACAACGAATGACAAAGTGCGATACTTAAACATCCATCGAATTCACGACGAATGACAAAGCATAAACCCAATGTGGGCAGCACTTAAACATCCATTGGATATTTTCAATCGATCGGACATTGAATCGTTGCAGCGATCGAGTTAATACCCGGTATCGGAGCAGCGCCTCGCTAATATAATTGAAAGTAATTTCGAATTCAGAGTAGCCAAATTCGTTTTTTGAAAGTTTGTTTCGACAACAGATGAAAGCTCCTGAGACAAGCTATTTATAGGTGAATTTTAGGGTTCACGCGGCCCGCGTAAAGCTTGGCTCGATCTTTACGTGGCCCGCCTAACCACCTATTCTATGCGTAGGCTTGATTGGTCACGAGTAGGTATGCCAGCTGGTCAACACGTGGATCCGGAACACTTATCCAGTCAACCCATGTTTGACGCGGCCCGCGTAAACTTTCCTTAAGGTTTACGCGGCCTGCCTGAAACTCACTAATTCTGATTTCTTGGTTTTTCATGTACAGTAAGGTTTCAGGGGTCCGGGTTTTCACTTACGGTTTAATTTAGGACAATTTTGAGAGTCCTTACAACACGCGAGACAATTTACTAGTTCAAGACAAATATAAAACCATAGGTCTCGAGTCTTTAACACAAAACATAACAAAATAGTATAACCGGGCAAAATATACTATAACCGGGAGGTGTACCTGTATAAGGAAAAAATTAAAGAGAGCATATTTTAAATATATATATACAAATATACTAGTGTTCACTGTAGAACCTCACCTTGTATATATATATATAGGGTCAGGATTTAGAGAACATGGTGAAAAGTGTGAGAACGGAGAGAACGGTTATGGATCGTCCGATCAAAACAATCTATGGACTAGATGACGCGGTGGCGTTTTCGTAAATAACATAACTTTTATTGCTGTGGCGCGCTTCATTAAGGGTAAAAACGTCTTTTGACTTCTCTACACAAAACGCCATCACATGAAATAAAACGCCATTAAATTATCACCTTAACCTACAACAGCACACACCATCATAATCTAAAAACGCCATTAGATATAAAACGCCAAAATTAATTATAATAAAATCCCGCCTAAAAAAACCGCAAAAAAACATCCCATATATACAGCATCTCAGACCTTCGATTAAAACACATAAAAACCCAAACGCCATATTTAATATACACTATTCGTCTTAGAAACGCCAAAAAACCCAAACATCAAATATCCTCTAAACCAAAACGTTTATTTGAAATTCAGTTTGGTTGTCGGTAAGGTTTCACTCAATGTAATGGACAAAATCCTTAAGTGAGGATATTGTCCATTTCATTGAGTAAAATCTTATTGACTTTATCTCAACTTCCATTCAATTTATAACGCCAAAATATACAAAAACATTATTGAGGTTTGTTGTCAATAAAATTTAGCTGTATGGGATGGACAACATTGTCAGACATCTTTCTTAATTGAGGATTAACAATGTTGTCTATCATCATACAGCAAAACATTATTGATTTAGCATGATCAAATTTAGAGTTTTAAGGTGCTTTTATTTAGTGGCGTTCTTTTTCTCGGTAAAACGCCAAAAAGTTAAAAAATCAAACATCGTTCATTGGAAATTCAAAGATTGTTGGCTGAAGGGTGTAAACTCAATAACATTTTGCTGCATGAGATGGACAAATATTCAAGAAAAAGAGGCTGATTTCAGACTTTGTGCTTCCACACGGCGACAAAAAAACTAATTCAAAAAACAAAAATAAAAAAAATCATACGAAAGTCGAAACAGCCAGTGAAGATGCTTCAAAAGAAGAAAGAGACTAGTAACAGTGAAGATTTGGAAGATCAATTGTTTATATATATTTATTTTTTTTAATTTTCTTTTTCAGTTGATTGTTATATAATAACAACGTCGTATATAATAAAAACGCCACACAGCCAAATGCTTGTCAAAACGCCAACATGCCATAAAACGCCCCAAAAACTACCAAACCATAATACAATTACTTTGGACAAGTATTATAAAAAACCCAAAAAATAAAAAAAAATAAAATAAAAAAAATAAAACCAAACTTGAAAATGTAACTAGAAACAGTAACTACAAAACAGTAAAATTGAAGAGACGGAAAATTTATTATATTAGAATCTAAAACACCAAACTTGAAAGATGGGACGTGTTACAGACTTCAGAGATAAAGCTTATCAAAAACAATAATTACAAAACAGTAACTGAAACGACGAATACTTTATTATAATAATGCACCGCTTAACCTACGCGCCAAAAAGACATCCTTATAAAATGATACGTCTCAGCAACTTCCATTTGATCAAACCAAAAAAACAAACGCCAATACTACTAAATACCACTCACTGTAAAACGCCAAAAAATTAAAAAAATCAAAGGTGGCTAATATGCTTTCTTGGATATTCAGTATTGTTCTTCGTGAAGTTTCACTGAATGGATTGTTAGCTGAGGGGAGTAACTCAGTAAGATTTTGCTGTATGAGATGGAAAAATATTCAAGAAAAAGATACTGATGACAGTCATATGTCATTTTGTGTTCTTTGTTCTTGAAGAAGGCTTGGATGAGGAGGAGAGATCAATGACACTGAAGAATGGGATGATTATAAAGATGAAGATCGAGTTGAAGAACAAAGCGAAAAAACCCACCCGCACGTCATACATCTATGTCCCCAAACATCCACAAAAAGCCAATTCAACAGACGAGCAGGCAAACTAATCAAACCGATGGGTTTGTTAAGTTTTACATAAAACGCCATATATTTGGTGACAGTTCTTGTAGGTGAAGATTGTGAAGAGAGATCCGATTAGGATTTTTAATTTATTTTTTTCGCTTCTAATTTTTTTCCTTGTGGTTGTAATATAATTTTAGTATTGTAAAACGCCAAGATACCACAAACGCTAAAATGTATATAAAAAATAATAGAACAATGGGTCATCTTGTCTAAAACGCCTTGAAAAACGCCATTCAGAGAGATTTGAAAAACACCATAAACGTCAAAATGTTAATACAATAAAACCATTAAAACGCCATATAATTATTGAATTTGTTTAACGCCAAAAATCTTAAACCCCAAAAATAAATCAATATTGTGAAAAGCGGAATTGGAAAAAACGGAAGATAAAATGACAAAAAAGCCTCTGCGCCCTTCTCTATGTCGCATGACACGTGTTGGGCCAGAATGCGTTCTCAAGGTTCTCACACTTTTGGGCGTTTTCTCCTGATCCCGTTTCTATATATATATTCAAATTCTAAAAATGAGGAGGTAAAATATATATAGAGAGAGAGATGAGTTTATGCATTTAAAAAAGTGAGTAATATTTTAATTAAAGCTGCCTCCTTTTTATTTGTTTCCGGGGTTGTTTTATGCATGCACTTTGTGTGTGTTCGTGAAGAACAAAATTTCAAAAGAATCAAAGAAACAGCTGCGTTACATAAATTCCAATGTACAGGTGGTGTTCAAGTGTTCATACATAACGTACAACCTTTTAAAGCAGTGTTTGGGAGTTTGAGATTTGGTGGAAAGAGTACTGCACAACAAACAGTATCTGCCACCACTGTGTTGTACTATTGGGTTGCATAAATGGTCCAGAAGAACCAGTGCCTTTATAGATTTTAGTTTCTTTTTGTCAACAAAAATAATATATTTTATTTAGTTATTGTATTTTATTCATTTTTTTTATTAAAAGAAAATAAATAGCAGCAAATAATTTGAGAGTTATAAACATTATTTTAGGGGACTAAACTATCAAGGTTTAAATCATTGTTTACTAAAACTGTTTATCTACTACTTTTATATATAAGTTGTTTTGAGTTTATAAATAAAACAAAAGTTATGATAAGTTACTTATTTGATTTTAAAGTGATGAGTTGAGTTATAATACAAATAATTTTAAAAATAAAAAGTGTAAGAAGCATCATAGAGTGACAAATGTCTATAAAAGAATCAAGTTGGAAGGGTAATTTTATTCACAAGAGAGAAAAAGAATATACACATGCAAGTCACATGTTATTCCCTTCCATTTTTTAAATATCCGTAACTATTTTATACGTCATTTGTTTTTAAAAAAAACATACCATAAAATCGAACATCTTTTTATCTTTAATACTAGTACCATATTGTTATATTTTTCAAAAAAAAAATCGAAAATCCAGTTGCTTATTACACAATTGACATGACGTAAAACACAATGGAAAATATACCAAAAACACAATAGATCACAACAGGTAAAAGATACATTAGACAACAGACTAAAACACAATGGACATAACGTATAACACAATTAACATAACATATAACACAATGAATATCAAACTAAAAATTACAATGGAAAGTAAACTAAAAACACGATTGATGATAGCAGATGAAAGATACAATTGATAACAACAGATAAAAAACACAATGGACAGTAGACTAAAACACAATGGACAACAGACTAAAACACAATAGCCAAAGGGGTGTAGTGAGGCTTGAAATCTTGCAATGATTAAATATTCTAATAGAATTAAATAAAAAAAGTCATCAAACAGATGCTATTAGCCAAAGCAACAGGTGAAAGCGTTTAAAAAAGCACACTCTGGTAATTTTTTTCGAAAAAAAACGCCCCCGAGGCAGTTAGATGGGTGTTTGGGCGTTTTTTGAGGGAAAAAACGCCAAAAAACCCCACTACGAATGGTCTTAATGGTTAAAGTGATAAGCATGGCACATGGGAGAGTTGCTGATTTTAATTAATAATTTGATTCTAAGTAGTTCGTATTTCATTTCTTCAAATTAAATAGCATAGTTATTAAACACTTAAACGGTTAGGCTATGCGGTATGGGGTACGTCTCCAAGGCGTCGAGGACCGGCGCCGCCCAGCACACCGTACCGCCTGGGTCGTCCTCGTCCTCACTGGCGAGAGGAAGACGTTGGAGACGGGGCAGTAAACGACAAAAATTGTGGGGACCGAGAGATTATGACCGTTTAAATAAAAAAAAATTCAAAAAAACATTTTTCATTTATTAAATAACGGTCATTTTTCAAAATTATACCCAATTCACTCCCACTTTTATAAATACTCACCTCTTTTACACCATTTTTCACAACTTTTCACCCACTACAATCTCATATCTCTCTCACATTTTATAAACTCTCTTCCCTTTTTATAAAAACTCAACAATTTTTATACCATTTTTTACCCACTACCACCCCATCTCTCTCTCAGAAATTACCATGGCTTCACCTTCTTCCATTTCTTCATCTTCTTCGTCTACGTGTTATTCATCATCTTCGGAAGAGAATGACGCATTTATGGAAAACATGATTATGAACGCGGCTCAGGTCTTCATGGCGGGTGATGAAGCGTCGTCCCAACGGCTAACTAGACGAGCAAAATTAAACCAAGACCAAGAAGGTACTTTACTATTTTTTCCATATGTTTTATATAGATTTGAAAATGTATTTTATAATTAATTTCATTTATGTTTCGTTTTAAATATATAGTCGCCCACGATAAACTAGTAGCCGATTATGTGTTTTTAATATATTAGGATTTTTTTTTAAGTTTATGTTTTTTTTAAGTTTATTTTTTTTAGTCTGTTTTTATTTTTAAGTCTATGTTTTTTTTTAAGTTTATGTAATGTTTTTTAATATTAATGAAAATATTTTGTTAATTTATTTGTTAAATGTTAAAAAAAGTAGAAGATTAAAAAAATAAAAAATAAAAAAGTGGTGGGGTAGGATCATCTAGGACCATCCTCATATTTCCACTAGTTTTGTGGGATGTACCATCCTTGGGAGGACTATGATGTGGCGCCTACGTGACGGATCATCCTCCAAAGAAGGATGAGGACCATGTAGCCTTATATGATTGTGTTGTTTTATCACATTAGAATCAAACACAAGCATTACCATTTGCGTTACGTCTTATAACATATTTAGTAATTATTTCTACTTAAGAAAAATAACATATATAATTTAGTAAGCAAACTTTAAGACCAATGTTGTACAGTTTGGTCGTTTATTGACTATAGATTGTATCAACTTACTAAAGGGTTGATCACATCATTGGTTTGGATACAATGTAACAAAATTATGGTTAAAGGGTTGATCACAAATATTATTATTCCATTGGTTTGGATACATTGTAACAAAATTATGGTGGTGATTTAAATAGCACAATAATTACTTCAAACATCACAACCATTTTTTAAAACTACTTTACCATCATTAAATGGAAATTTAATCTTTTTAAACTTACCCCATATTAAGTATCCAAACAATAACGGATACGTTACAAAAATCATCCCCATTTTGATGTAACTTGTTACTTTGCACATTAAAAGTTAAACGTGAAGAACATCATCAACCCAAAAACAATTGAGAGATTTACACAATTATTCTTAAAGAAGAAATAGATAGATAAGAGAGAATCCAATATAACAATATACCTCCTCCTCCTATTTAACCAGGTCTAGTCCTCTTCTTGCCATCTGATCTTGAATCCCCTTCGGACGAATTGACATCAATTGATCTCGAAAAATTCGACGAAAGATCAGAATAAAGATCAGCAACTTTCTTGATATTGTTGTTGAGTTCTCTGATCAAACCCACATTTCTACTGAGGTTATCAGGGATCTTTGATTCATGGTTCTGGTTAATCTCATGGATCAACAGCCTATTTTGATCCAAAATACTTTGAACTTGAACAAAACTCTTTTGAAATGTTTGTAACACCTTCCCATCTAATTGAGCCCCTCCATTACCCTCCATTTTGATTATCAACTCTACCTAATCTGCACAAAAATAATACTATCTTTATTGTATTTAATTAAATATGTAGTTCGGTTATATTAAGAATAAGGCCAGACAAAAGACATGATAAGATTTTGGGGAAAACTATAATAAAAAAAAGGCTTGTGAACAAAAGAGACAAGTTCTGATTCTGAAACAAGAAAATCATGACACCAAGTTGGACTTCTGTATATGTTTGTTTGTTTTCATGGTATTATAGAGAAATTCAGTTTAATTAGGCCGTTTAATTATTGAACTTTTAATCATTTTTTTGGGTTAAATATATAATTTGAAGCTATTATTTGTGGTATGATGAGATGTAAAAAGGAGATCTCATTTCCATAAAGGGGAAAAGCTTTTTACTCATAAATGAACACACACAAAAAAGGGTTAATATATCTTGAGTATTCAGAAAAATAAAAAAGAATCATCTCAAGATGTATGAACAAAAACACAAAAATGGACATGCATGAATTGAATCACAACTTACACATAGCCAGTGTGAAACTTTGTGATAAAAGGATACCCATTTTCAGAAATTCTAAAGATCATCTGGGCAAGTGGAAAAGATTCAACAAGAACAAACTTTGTGATTAATTTAGAAAAATAAAAAATTAAAAAAGAATCTTGCAATCAAGGCCCATTTAAGACCAGAAAAAAAAACCCACTTGAAGATCTTGAACATAAATTAGTTTGAGCAAGAATCTTTATAAAATTTTGAGGGAAAAAACTAGAAAAAAAAATAAAGAATAAAATCCAAATCTACAGTAAGAACACTGTGTATGCAAGAAATAAAAAAAGGAATGAATTATGAATACACAGTGTCGATAAGATCAAAGATTTAAAGAAATCATTATCTGGGCAGCTGAAGAAAGATTCAAAACAATTAAAAAATTCATAACTTTGTTAATCTTTTTGTCATAACAGTGATGATAAATTAATAATTGATAAATACGTACCTTGAAAATCTGAGAGCATTTTATTCGGAGAAATTGAAGAGAAAAGATATATATGTGTGTGTATATATATGTAGAGAGAGAGAGAGAGTGGGTTATGAAATTTAGAGAGAGAAAATGGAGATTTGACAGCACCCCTTCTCCCCTCCAACCTACCCTCTGTCTAGAATCTGAATCTCTCTCCAATAAGCGTTGATGTATACGAGAAAGTATTTGTTGCTGATAGTTGTGCTACATCCTGGATAATATACTTTAATTCACACAATAATATTATTATATTCTTTATTTTACCCTTTTCTAGTTAGTTACATGAATGGTCCTTTCATTTACGCATATTCTACGTTTGGTCCACTCAATGTGTGGTCTACGTTGATGGGTAACATATATTTTAATCCGTCTTAACTTTTTCATTTGTTGTGATTATCGATATCTAGATTGTAAAAGTTCCGGTTAAGCTCCGAGTACTCCTCGAGTATTCGCTACAAGGTAGGATGCCGAGACCCGAGTACTATTCGCCTAGACCGATTACTCCCTGAGTAATCTTCGTCTAGGCCGAACACTTCCCCCGAGTACTCTCAAATCCGACTAGGGAGCGCCTAGCGACTTTTACAACCATAATCTATCTATACCTAATATATAGATATCGGTTATGATAAGGGTCATAATTTCATGAGCTTAAGATTTTTTCTCCCTTTTTATATCATTTATTTGTGTTATACTTATTAGTTTAAAAAAGTTAGTTTCAATCGTAGCTTATTTTAAAATATTATTTTATAATACCTAAATTTTCGTTAATAACTATTTAATATTTATTTTATCCAGTTTTGTTTGCTTTCAACTGGTTTCAACACAGGAGTTCTTAGTTGATTTCAAAGTGGCGGATCATATCGGAATAGGACTAATTTTACCACGCAGTTGGGGATCAGTTTATAAACTGGTTTCAAATCCGAAGACGATTTGGATGTGCACTCTCTACCCCACCCCTATAATCATTATTCATCACTCAATTCTCCCACCGACACACATTATATTTCATCGACGACACTAGACAACAATTATTTTACAAGTATATATGGGCGAGCATAAAAGTTACTATTTTACATGAACCATGTCAAGTGATGTATAAACTACTTCTCATGTATAATATATCTATGCCACTATTTATATTTTACAATGGTTTTTATGCTTCTATTTGTAATTACAATATTCTCAATATTTTGTGTGCTTCTATTTGTATTTTTAAGGTTCTAAATAAGATTTTGCTAGCATATATTTGGTTTTACATGTGAGTTTTGATTCAGTCTTACATAAAAGCAAGTTAGTGGGTTTGGTGAGTGTAATTCTGTAATGCAATAATTGAAGGTGTGATATTTACAATAAACCTTCAGTTATATTTATTTATGAATATGAATTTGAGTTTTAGTTCATGAATTTTCTCCGGAGACCAAAAAGATGCTTTGTTGTACACATGAGTGTCATATTCTTTTCGAGTTATTAATGATCTGCACATGTTTCTGGCTTTATATACTAACTTGTTTTGTTGTATTTGTTATTCATCATGTTTCTTGTTTTGATATGTTTGTCATATTTCTTCAATGATGTTACTTGTTTTTTTTTGTTTTTTTTTACAGTGATTATGTGTTGTGTTAAATTTTATATATTATGTACTTCATAAAAAAAATGTCAATAAGCCCAAATCATTAAATCAAACGGTCTAAATACAAAAAAAAAAAAAAAATGATTTATTTATTATAAATTTTACAAATAATATTCAATACCAATTATTTGGTAGACTATAAGGTAAACTGGTGTGCTAGCAACGTTTACCATAACTAACATTTATTTTTAGTGCTTTAAAAGAATAACTATTATTATTCTACAACTAAACTAGAAGCTCCAGTTGACTTTATAGCATTTTAAAAATTAGAACAAACATGAATTCAACGAAAGCAAAGTGGGCTGAAATGGGCTTAATAGTGTAAGCAAGGGAAACGCTAATTATGAGCTAACAATAGATTTAAGCCCAACTTGGATTCAGGAAGTAATCCGTACTAACATCCGTACAATCCTAACCTTTATATATTTTAGGTTTGAGTAAACTGCCATTTTGGTCCCTGTGGTTTGGGCATTTTTGCCATTTTAGTCCAAATCTCAACCTTTTTACATCTGGATCCCTGTGGTTTGCATTTTGTTGCCATTTTAGTCCAAAATCCAAAAACCCTATTTTTTTACTGTTGCAACCTCCAATTTTGTCTTTTAGTTCAAGGGCATTTTGGTCATTTTGCTTTTCATTTAACATTTTCTTAATTCAAAAATTAATATATATATATTAATATACACACATACATATACACAAATAAACAACATAATCGATCATCATCATCCCCAAATAACTGAGACCTTCTCTCTCTCTTCTCTCTCTAAATCGATCAGTTAACTGAGACCTAAATCGATCATCATCCTCCTCCTAAACCTCCGATTCCACCTTATTTAGCCCCTAATCTTGATCCTCTACCCGTGTTACTTCCCCATTTGCACGATTCTGGACTTAACTCTGAGGAGTTCATATGCGCCGCCGCTCAAAAAACCACACAGACAAATCAGAAAGTGGGCGACAAAGTGGATTCTCGGTCATCATCAACACCGATTAAGGACTCAAGCAGCCTCCACTGTCCTCCTAAAGCTCCTACTCGTAAACTCAGGTCTTCAAGAAGCTCAGGAGATGAAGAATTGGACAGAATTAGGGCAGAAAAGGTAGCCCAAGATCATGCTATGATGAGAGAAGTGGGCCTGCCCCCAGGAGGCCTCAAATCGTCAAACCCTAAAAAGGGTGTGATTAAAATCAAGGGCTTCAGAAACGGTAATCGTTCTAAACATGCTAAAGCCAAAAAGGGTCCAGTGAGGTGGGCTGATGTTATTGAAGCTGAGACAAATATGCAGATGGGGGATGGTCATAGTGATGATTTGGATGTAGAGGA
Source organism: Helianthus tuberosus (assembly GCA_030545235.1). Taxonomy (NCBI): domain Eukaryota; kingdom Viridiplantae; phylum Streptophyta; class Magnoliopsida; order Asterales; family Asteraceae; genus Helianthus; species Helianthus tuberosus. Next base: position 99,740,274 of record CM060446.1, on the reverse strand, counting down.
GAGGCCACTTGAAACAGAGGAGGCAGACATGGATGAGGATAGTCCGATTACAATGCAAGTGGCAGCTGATTCAGATGGCCAGAATAGGCAAAATCCCAACGTAGAAGCTGCTGCCCTTGACAATATTGCTGCTGCTTTTGCTAATCTGGAGGTACCTACCGCCCAGGTATTACCCCCTGAGTTAAATAGAATTCAGTGTGATGACATGGAAGGGTGTTTGGGTATGGGGAAAGTATCAGAAAATGGTAACACTCAGGAATCAAACAGTCCTAAAACTCCTGCTGCAAATGGTTCGGATAAACATAAAAATGATCTGACTGCAAACATGGGGCCAGACCCAACCATATCCAACTGTGCTATTGCTGCTGCCACGGGACCTGCTGAAGGGGCTTATGTCTGGAACAAACATAAAAATGCTGGTATGTCTTTTGCTGACCAGATTAAATGTAATGAAGCTGAGAATATGAACGATCTCTGGGTTTTGATGATGATGTTTGAAGATGAACGATCTCTGGGTTTTGATGATGTTCTTGAAGATGTTCTTGATTTTTCTGGGTTTTGATGATGATGTTTGAAGATGAACGAGGTCTGGGTTTTGATGATGTTCTTGAAGATGATGTTCTTGATTTTCTGGGTTCTTAATTTTCTTGAAGACGATGTTCTTGATTTTCTGGGTTTTGATGATGATGTTTGATGATGTTATTGAAGATGATGTTATTAATTATTGAAATGTTATAATAAATTAACATGGACCAAAATGGCCTGCACTAAAGACAAAATAGGAGGTTGCAACAATAAAAAAAAATAGGGTTTTTGGATTTTGGACTAAAATGGCAACAAAATGCAAACCACAGGGACCCAGATGTAAAAAGTTTGAGATTTGGACTAAAATGGCAAAAGTGCCCAAACCACAGGGACCAAAATGGCAATTTACTCTTTAGGTTTTCTCCATGAACATTGAAAATTATCTTTATACACATTTAGGTTTTCTCGATGAACATTGAAAATCATCCAAATACACATAGCCCATATCATTTAGTTTGAAGACAACATCAAACATTGAAGGGATGTTGTATTATTCTATTTGATGATAACTACTCCCCAGTTATCATCAGATTGATCATCCAGTAGACATTTTTTTCTTCTGTTGTAGGTGTTCGGGGTACTCTGTCTTTATCTAGTCATTGAATTAAACTAAACCAACTTTTGTCTTGAAGTCGTATCCTTGAGCATGTGTCTCCCAGTAGTTTCTTGATCGCATGTGTCTTGAACAAGCTTTAATACCAATTCAAGTCTAGAATCGATAATAAGAAAAGCGTGAATTATATAACTCCTAATTACTTTTGTGATAACAAAAAAATTATCTTGAAAACTTAGTTACAATTGATACCATAGCTTCCTATTTACAATCTCAAAGTTCAAATTAATTAAAATTTACTAAACTTTAGAATCCTAACCCAACTTGATTTTAATCCGTTAACTGACCCACCACCACCATCACACCATGAGGTGAATCAGAAATTAGCCGCCAACAATACATTTATTTTTGGAAATGAATAACTATTATTTTAGAATTAATTATATGGTTTTTTTTTTTTTTTTTTTTTTGAACGGCTAATTTGGATCACTGACAGACCACTGGAGTATCATCGTGCCACCAGCAGAACCACCCGATCATATCCATCCCCATTAGGCATAATGCCTATACACCAATTCAGGAGGAAACCCAATAAATATGGGAAAGCCCCCTTTGTGGGAATCGAACCCAAGACCTATAAGTCTTAAAGTCTTATCCCACCTCCAGAATGCCACTAGGCTATAAAGCCATGGGCTGTTTTACTTGTTTTTGCCATTTTCATACCTATATATTGTAAATTATACCATTGGTATCAACTTTTACAAATAGTTTCACCACTAATACCCCACATGTACTAACCATGAAATTAATTGTACAAATGATTTTACCCACAGGTACTAATGGTGAAACAATTTGTAAAAATTGGTACGAATTGTGTAATTTCCAATAAATAGGTATGAAATGGCAAAACAAGTGAACCACACGTACTAACCATGTAATTAATTCATTATCTTATAACAAAACAACAAATGTTTTTTTTTTTTTGAAGTATGAATTCAACGAAAGGAAATCCGAGTGATGGGCTGAATAGTGTAAGCAAGAGAAATGTTAGTTATTGGGCTAACAATAGATTTAAGCCCAACCTGAATTAAAAAAAAGTAAAATCCTGATCCGTACAATCCTAACCGTTGAATGATTTTAGGTTTTCATCATCAGTCGCTTACAAAAGCCGATCAATAAACCCTAGAAACGCATAGCTATGGTTTGAGGCCTAAGCATACACTCATCATCACCGTCTTGCTTGTGAGTGATATGGTATCAACTCTTTGTTTTCCTTTTGCATTTTCTACTTTATTATTTTTTGCAGATGTATATAGACTATACGAAGTTAAAAACTTTACTGTTTACACAGCACAAGATCAATAAGTAAGTTAAATGTCATCAACACAGCAAATTGGTATTTTCTTACCAAATTTGTGTCTGAAGGTGACAACATAAAGTAGATCTATCTAGCCTTGTTTTATTTCTCACTTATTGAAGCAATTAAATTGCTTTTTAATGTTAGTGAGATGATATGGCTGGATTTGACACATTGAATCAGTAAATCTTCATCCACATTGTATGTTTTTGTCATCTATAAAGCAAATAGGCTCTTACATGTGCCAAATTTGTGTCGGAAGATGACTAAATTTACAAAGGTTTCAAGTTGCGTTAGGAATGAAAAAAACTAGTATTCATTTCTATGCTTGGACCTTTGATATTTTATAGAACTAGGTTTAAAGAAGTTGGTCGCGTTGCGTGAATTTCTTTTATTAATTAGCCTGTGTTTAAATGTGCTTTGAAATAATTACGAGTGTGTTGCGAACGGAACTGCTGACAAAAATAAAAAGAAAATGTAAAAAAAAAAAAACACTAAAAGATAACCGGAAGAAAATCAACAAAAAAAGTTGTATGGTAACGATGTTGTTCGTATGAAACCCGTGGTCAGAGATGAGCAAATTGTTCTGGGTACCGGTATCGACTTTTGACGTTCCTGGTACCGGTTCACTACCGTTTTTTACCTTCATATACTGGTACCGTAACCAGTATTTTTGGTATCAATACCGATTCTGTATCAGTTGGCACCGAGCTAATCCCTACCCCTGAAACTAAAAAAAGAAAAAATTAAAAGTTAAAGAAAATAAAAAAAAAGTTATACGATATCGTTGTTCGTACGATAACCGTGATCAGAGATGAACAAATGGTACCGGGTAGCAGTACTGAATTTCCCGAACCAAAAGATTTCCAATATCAATTTGGCTCCAAATTTTGGTGTTTTCTGTATTAGTGCCGGTTTTTACCTTCATGTACTGATACCGAACAGGACCGTACCAGTATTTTCGGTACCAGTATTTTCGATACCAGTATTGATTCGATACCGTTTGACACCAAGCTTATCTCAACCCCTGATATTAAAAAAAAGATTAAAGTTAAAAAGTAAAGAAAATAACTATTATTATAAGATTAAAATAATAAAAGTATTACAAAACTATATATTATTATAATATTAAAATCACTATTAATTTCAATTCGTTTATTATAAGATTAAAATAAAATAAAATAAATAATAAAAGTATTAAAAAACTATATATTATTATAATATTAAAATCACTATTATTTCAATTCGTTTGTTAATATATAGTAATAATAATAATAATATATAGTAATAAGTTTGTTTATTGGACCATTTATTTGTTTGATACATATAAAACATTTTGACATGGTATGTTCTGTCTCTGCTCTATGTGTCATTTGTGGTGGTTATATTCTGTGTCATGTTTTATCAAGTATGTCATTTATAAAGCAAATTGGTTCATACATGTGACAGTTTTGTATATCAAGTTCTCTACGCTGATAAATATCATTTCGGACTCCTTATTTCTCTGGCCTTCATAATCCAAGTCTTTACTGTAGGAAATCAAATTCAGGCCCTTCGATTAAACCCAAAAAAAGATTGAACGAGCACACTTGACTCTTTTTATTATAAACCAAAACACACTAAATTACAATAGACATAACCATCTATTTATACTAAAATAAATCCAAACTATGACTCAAACACTAATTAAATAATTATTAAACTCAAACTAGATAAATATAACTCATAAATAAAATATTAATAATTGTCTAGACCCAATAATTAATGATAATAGATAAACCAAACTTTATCATGAACCCAATTTTACTCGGCTAGAATATTTACCTTCATAAAGGAACTTTATTTTCATAATAATAACACATTAAACACCATTACAACAGCAAAAGAAAAGATGACTCTATTCACTCCGTGTGGCTATCCGTTGAGAGTTGAAATCTCATGGTGGACACAAAGTCTAGTTTAGTTAGAGGGTTTATGGGTTATGCGTTAGACTAATAAAAAATTATGCATTTAAAGGCGATGGTTTTTAATGAAAAGGGGGTTTCAAAGAGTTTACTTACATTGGATTGTCAATCAAAACTGGGGTGACTAACATATAATTTGTTTATTCCAAACAAAATAGTTTGATGTTTGATTAATAATCCTATACAATGGTATGTAGAGGCGGGGGTATTTTGTGAGTGTAACTGTAATTAACTATATAAACGTAAAAGGGATCATAAGAATGCAAGGTTTCCTCTAAATTGCTGAATATCATTCGTGATTTAAGGAATATATTCAAGTTTTTTCGATTTAAAATTCCGACCAAAACAACCAATTACATGATCATACGAAGCATGAGGATACTATCTCTGATCTATCACCAAGTATTTTGGCCTAAATCTCTCGTGCAATATCTCTGGACTATGAATTCTTTGATTATCAATCCTTGGACAATATTTATATCGTTCCCCTACTTAATTATTCTGTCTCAATAAATTAAGAAAGGCTTGATACAATGTGTCGTCTTCTCTTGATTTATCAACATGAACTAACTCACTGGAACATCTCACGAGATGCTTTGTAATGATAGACAACAATACCTAGTATAAATATACAAATAAGGTCATGCCTTTTACAACTCTTTTATATCCGGTAATACACAAGTACTTGTACTCACGCCAGATAGTTGTGACATGGAGAGTTCCCTTCCTTGCGAGCTAGATTTAGTCGAAATGCCCAAAGGTGCTCAAAGAACTCTTGTGGAAGTCATCATATCAAGTCAAGTTGATTCCCGATTTTGCTTCTTCAACTTCAACGTGGTTTCATCAGGATTTACTTTGTATTGTATGTATCACATTGTTTTCATCTACAAGCTTTATAACTTTAAAATAATGCAATACTTGTTTATGCACAATTTTTTTTTGATAAACACACGTCACATTAACAAGATTTCTAATGCATGTTTTTGGAAAAATAATGAGATTAATTCAACAAACTTTCATTTCTGTGCAGGATGTTGCATCTTATGAACAATCCCTTTTTTCCATGCAAATCACACCCTTGATTAACGCACGACACATTAACAAGATTTCTAATGCATGTTTTTGTAAAAGTAATGAGATTAATTCAACAAACTTTCATTTCTGTGCAGGATGCTGACATGCATCTTATGAACAATCACTTTTTTCCATGCACAAATCACACCCTTTCATTTCGTAAGCGTAAAGTTCACATATTCAACACAAAATGGATCCATGTCAATTGTATAAGTTTTCCTATGCCAACATAGGATAGATATATCATATATACGTAATTACATCCTTCTTAAATTATCCAATCTGGCCTGTAAATCACTGTCAATCCCGCCATCATCAGTGGCAGCTGCTTCAGCTTGTGGCAACTTGGTCTTCGAAGCTGGGGCTGATACGGCCCCAGAAGGTGCATTCATCAACTGCAATTTCATAAATATTCCGTAAATACCCAAATACTTGTTTATTCATTTGTCATTTTAATTTAATGCATCATATGTAACCTGTAAGTTGTTTTAGATGTACTTTTTAGGAAAAAAGATCCTACTTTTAAGCATGTAAATTAATTTTTTCCATATATAAGTACCTTTTGCATATGTAGCACCATATATTAGTATGAGATCGGCCAATGTCAATGAGCTAAAACAAGGTTGGTTGCTTAATTTAATTGGGTTATCGTTTGTAAGTTGGCTTTTATGCACCATATTTAAACTTGGTTGCTAATTCAGAAAAAATTGGAACTTTACCTTCTTACTTTTATTGATCAACCTACAAACTAACAGTTTTTTGAAACTCGTAATTAAAATCATTTTTTATTATATTCAAATAAGCTTTTTTTTTCCCTATATGTAGTGTCTAAGGTGACAGCCAACATGTCATTAACCAATGCCACATCAGCAACTTACACGTAAAATCAGTTTTGCATGTGTTAAAGCTGGTTTGTTTGATCAGGGATCAGGAAAAACTGTAATGTCCATTTCTATTTATTGCAATTTGCAGATTAAAAATAATTAAAAAAATACAGAATTACCTCTTGATTGATGTCGATACCAATCTCATCCAAGACCTGACTCACCAACTCTTCGGTTTCATCTTCTTCCTCATCTCCTTCCAAGGCATCATCAATAGCGTCACCCATCACCTCACTTACCATTTCCATTTTCTCATTTTGCCTCTCAAATTCTTGCATTATTTTCTGCAATGACGGTAAGTTCATCTGCCTGTTCATCTGGCCCATAGCCTTTGTCACCCCTTTCATAGCTTCACCCATTGCTTGTGTTGACTTCAACGTCTGTTTACATTAAGTTCAAATCAACCACACACTCCCTTTTTATGATATATAATTTGTCTTTTCTTTAACCGTACCTGAATTCGAAGTGATACACCCTGCAGTTGGGATTTGAGCTTGTAAAACTTCTCAATCTGGTGTCGTGTTCTGATAAGGTCCTTCGCCATCACCTTAACAGCTCCCTGGGAAATATAATGTGAAATTAATAATACAAGCAGCTAATTTTCGTAAATACAGACGATTAAATGAAGTGGGACCTGAAATTGGGGAGGAATAGACCGGGAAAAAAATCAATGTTGCAAATTCATGTGCAAATAATGAAAGATATAAGCTTACCATTTGACCTTGTTTGGCACTTTTCTTGATTTCTACGATTAATTTCTTTTCTTGAGTCTGCAAACCTTGCCTCTCTCTTTCTATTTCTCTAATAGATTTATCTATCATTCTCTTGTTCTCCCGCAGGAGTTCTGCAAATACCAACCGTATCTCATGTCAGAAACTAAACACTAGGTAATCGCTTACACATTGGATCAAACAGCGTGCACGGAAACAAATAGAGGATATTAAAGAAAACTAAAGGGAAACATGTATTCAAAACAATTCTTCTATGATATCACAGATTTTCTATTCTATTTGATCATATCTCTTGAAAAAAAAAGGTTCCAAAAGATTGACATGTTTTTTGGGTCAAAACTGAATATTATTTCCAACTGTATAAACAAGAAAATTCTTTTGCCGTTCTATATGCCTGCCTAATCAGAACCCATGCCATCTGTTCCGTATGTAACTAGTTGATTGCTTCCTAAATTTTGTAACTTTTAAGCACGAAAAATCAGCCATGTAGTGATCTCTGAACACTAACCTTCATTAATGCATATGTGCAAGCTAAAAGCTGTGTTAACTGTTAACAAAGGGTGATTAATGAACTTTGAGAGTGAAAGCCTAAACACTTCTCTAGTCTAGGCATAAATTAGACAAAAATTCCAAGATTTGCGAGTTTAATCCTAATTCTTGAAATCCTTTCAATATCTCCAGAATCAATTCTAAAGTCCATAATTAACAGTAAAGTGCTTTGGTTTTATCAACAGTAACGAATCTCGTAATTTTTAAGCTAATAATACAGGCGATCAAAATTCATGTCTGCCCTAATTCCTTTCAATATTCAAACAATTAACCAAAACTCTAAATAAACCCTAAAATAAAACTATAAACATTGCTACGATCAGCAAATTTACAACAACAGATCAACTGAGTAATAATATACATCCAATATATAAACTCTCCTACAATAACGTCAAAATCCCCCCCCCCCCCCCCCCCCCCCCCCCAAAAAAAAAGTCAAATAATTTGAGAGTAAGAACCTGCGGGTGTTTTCTTCTTGCCGAATATAAAACTCATTGTGATACTGAATCTGCAAAATCCAAATAAAAAAGACTTGGGTTTGTCGATCTGAGGGATGGTTAGGATATTTATTTATTGGGTTTGAAGCTTTTTGATGGGAAGTGGTACGCGTTATCGTGGAGAATAACTAACACGTACAAGGAAGGAAGGAAGAATACTAGTCTGTTTTTTTAGATCTACGGCTGAAAATTATTGTTATCTGCTTGTATGTATGACTTTGTCGATAAAAGCAGGCTTTGTTGGGCTTTAATGAATCGGCCCACCTTTACCTACCAGCCTACCGTTTATGGCTTGATAAAAAAAAGCAGATTAGAATAAAGGTGCACACGATAACCGGGTATCATACTCTTTATCATTTGAAACCGGTTTCAATCCAGTTAAATCCAACCTGAATCAAGTTGGTTCCAACATGGCTTGAATATGTTTAATCGGAATTTGTTTGAGTCGGATATTAAGTTTTTTAAATCACCCTTAGCCATCTAAGGCAAAACAAACTTCTTAGGAATCCTACTTCCCCTAGAATCTTGGTTAGGCTCCTGTACCCACTTGTGGCTCTTGTAAGAACATCGCCTTTGTGTCTTGAGACTAGAAAAACTACATAAGTCTATACAAGGAGAACTCTTAGATAAGATCACTTGAAACCCCATATGTTGGGGAACTATAGAGAGGAGTATTTTCTACTCAATTTCATCACCTTTGCATCTTTATTCGTTCCATAAGTTCAAACATTACAGTTTTACCCGGTGTAACTAGGGTTGTAAACGAGCCGAGCGAGACCCAGCTCGAGCTTGAATTTCAAACCGAGCTGAGATTTGAGGCTCGAGTTCGACTCGATTAGAATTCGAGCTAGCTCTGCTTGATCTAGCTCGAACTAACAAAAAACCGCAAAATTTACTACTTGAAAAACCCTTAAAAATGAATTTCTTCATAGACTAAGGGCCATAATTGCCATTTAATTTAACCATATGGCTAAATATGCAAGTATAAATAGTTAATTCACTTTGTAAATTGTCTTTACCTTTTCTATAGGGGGAAAACTCCTTTAGTTTTTGCTTTCTAAGCGATGTGGGACACAAAAAATAAAGGATGTAAACCTTATCGAGCCACCTCACGAGCCGAGCCAGACCAAGCTCAGTTGTTATACATTGGAAGACACATGTGTGGTCTAAGTGAGGAGGCGTGTAATATGTTTTAAGGGACCCGTGTTGAACACGAATCCTCAACCACAACCGTCAATTAGTTTGTTAATTCTTGTAACCAATAAGAATTGTACAAGGAGACGCAGTTCAAGTTCTCGTTAAAGATGAAGCAGAAATCGTAAGAAGACACGGGTCAAGTTCTTATTGAAGACAACAGTCTGATCACTTATTTACATAAAATTGTATTTATGTTTATTTTTCGTTTGGATTTGTACACAGTTCATGTACTACAATTTCCCAAATATATAAAGAGAGTATCTTTATTATTTGACATAACTTTAATAAAATTGTGACCCGTCTTTTACGAAAAAAGATCTATGCATAAAACTATATATTGCGAGAATGCAAAACAAACTGAAGTGTTGATTTTTCCATCTTAAAAAAAGTCAAAATTAAAAGAAAATGAAATAAGTGTAGTGTTTATTGTTTCTAATTCATCTTACCTGGAATTAAAAAATTGCATGAATAAATCTGTTTGATTGTTCATTTATGTGCACAACCAACATGTGTAGGTACACTGGACAAATAAATATACCATGTAAACAAATTAATCTATTATTTTTTGTGTCCCGAATCTCTGTGTACGTAAGAAATATAAAATAAAAAAACTTGTGGTTCAGTTCTGCGTTTTCCTTGCAAAAATTTAGTATGTGAAATAATATACCCTCCAATATATGTATATGTGTGGGGGAGAGATGTGACAAGGATTTTACAAGATCTAATTATAATGTGGGCGACCAACAGACATGTGAGCTATCAAGATGCTGCATATGTTCCATTCTTCTATCAAACTGTATCCTTTCGGTTCTATGGATGGGATTTTGTCTTGTATATAAAAAGCTAACGAACCTCTTAAGTTATAACTAATGAAGAATCCTAATTTATCGTAACAGTTCACTTGTATCATTTTTATAAGAACGTAAAGATAATTCTATCTCCACTGACGGACAACTGGTGTATCACCGTGCACCAGTGGAACCATCCGATCATATCCATCTCCACTAGTCAATAATGCATATGCACCAATTCAGGAGGAAACCCAATAATTAAGTCTGAGAAAAACCCACTTATGAAAATCGAAACTACGACCTAATGGTCTCAAACCCTAGGCTATAATGCCATGGGTACTAAAGATAATTATATATGAACGAATGTCGACATACATCAAGCATAGCTAACTTACTATTTAGTTCAACATTGTTGAGCCATTTGATCAATTATTTCTCAATTATTTCCAACATTAATTAGATGCAATTATTAGTTGTTGAAATATTATTATGTTTCGACGTACACTTGCAACTAATATATTGAGCTAAAACATTACACTTGCAAGTAATATACAGAGCTAAAACATGCATAGCTGGATTTTGGGTTGACATGACTACATCTACATGAGGGTGCAAGACAAGTATTAATGATCCCGGGCAACGGGCTTGTTTGAACCATGGAATATGGATAGGTAGGAACTATGCATGGATTTGTATTGTGGGGTCAAGTTTTATTTTTTGATTATTTTCTTTGAATGATTTTTAAAACTTATGCCAGCGTCTCATTTAAACTAGTAGTAGTGTAGTTGAATGTCATAATTGTGTCTATATATATATATATACACATACACACACTAGGTTAGAGCCTCGTGTATTACATGAGTTGAATAAATATAACTTTATATAATAAATAATAAAACAATATATCTTTAAAAACATCGTTTATTACACGTGTTGAATACAATTATATATATATAGGGTTGGGTTCTTTGCAGAACCCACTTTTTAAACAGAACTTTAAGAACTTTTAATAGCCATTGATCATTAAATCAATGGATATGATTAAACAAGGGTATTATTGTAAATTAATTGGTTATTTAAATGGGTTAATTTAGACATAAGGGTATAACAGTAATAACGCCATAATCAATTTTTGAAAACCCACTGCAGCCAAAAGGACATCCCGATTATCACTCTCATTTTTTTCTAAAACCAAGTTCTTCATAACCTATCGCTTACAGAAATTTAGTAGGTTAAATTCAAAATTGATTGTTCTAACTTCTAGGGTATAGTGGAGCGGGACACTAATTAGGATAGGAAAATCTCAAAATCTTTCTTGAAAGTGGACGACGCACGGGTTAGTTAGGATTTTGAATGTAATCTGTATATTTATACATGTGTAAACAATGATTGAAAATTTAATATCTCCACTAGAACAAGAATTAAACTTTTACATATCGGTGCATATATGTATTTTTTTGGTTGTAGGTTTAAAACAGATACATATGTGTAAGGTGAATGTAATTTTATTGAGTAGAACATGAGGAATAAATAGTTAAAAACATGTACTATTGATTTAACACATATGTAAATAGGTCAATTACATGTGTGTAAATAAAAAAGTAGGTATGTTTAAATTTATTTACATAAATTATACAGGACACCTGCACATATGTAACTTATTCAATTACACTTGTTAAAATTTAAAAAAAAAACATGAGTATCTAAAGTTACACATTTGTCGAACATCAACTACATATACCATATATGTAATATCAATATTTAGATACGTGTAAACTATTCAAATACATACATGTAAAAAGTAGCTGCACAAGTACATATAAATCATTACACTTCCTTGTAAATAAAAGAAATGCATATATTGTAACTAAAAATATTGAATCGTATTAATAGTCTTCAAGCTTATATATGAAATGAACAGTTTTTTTTTTACCAAAAAATTATCCGTAAAACAAAAAATATGAAAAAAAACATGGATACTTTCTTCGAACCACAGGTTTTGCAAGTCATTTACTTAGGAATAGCTTATCAAATTGTCAATTGTCAATTTGAATATAAAAGATGGTAACCAACTAAAAGAAAGAGAAATTTAAGAAGCCCGTCCAATAAAATCAAAAAACAAGAAATGGAGATAAATAAGGAGATATAAAAACGTGTGATAATTTGGACATGTAAATTTACTTTTATACCCCTTATTAAAAAAATAAAATAAAAATTTAATTAAACTAAATGACTGGTTGTAAATAGTTCTGTAAGTTCTGAAATAATAAAGGGTTCTCAAATGATCTCCATCCTATATATATATATTAAAATTAAAAAAATTATAACTTTAAGAACTACATGTATTTTAAGAATTAAAAAAAGACTTTTAGATTTTAAGCTTATCCTTTTACTTTCATATATAGTTAGTTCTAGCAACTTATGAGTATATTAAGTCACCACATGCATGCATTTCAACTTACAAGAAGATATACCACTACTATAAATTATGATTTTTTTACCTCAAAAAATATTATTTTGGGCGATTACATACATAAACCGTCCAAAATCATACAAACATAGCACAAAATAATTTTAGACGCACAAATAAATGGATTTTTGAGTTGTTTTAAATCATGGACTAAAAAAAATACTTTTTTTGTGCGAGATAACAAGCTAGCTCAAATAAAGGGGTTTAATCATATTTATTAATGAAAAACTATTAACAGGCTAGTTACGGATTGATTAAAGCATAATCCTCCCCCAAAACCTCGCCATCACTTTTCACCATCCCGCGCCGATCTTCTTCCAAAACCACCATCAGTTTTCATCCAGATATTAACTTCATAAATTCTTCATCCAGAGATTTCATCTCGGCCGTAGTTCAGATTTCATAGAAAACCGTCGCCTTCAATTCTTCTTCCAAAACCCCTTGGTAAGAAACCCTAGTTTTATCAATTATCTTCTTAAATTCTTTATTTCAGTACAAAACTGCGAATAAAATTCTTTATTATGATTGATATATGTTGGATTTTGCTAGATAATATGTCGCAACCCCCGATCCCAGATCCCAGGGAACGGGCGGCCGCGAGCCAGTTTTGGTGGTATCTCATATTGTCTAATTTGGCAGCGGAATTTTTCATTAGGATCGTAGTTAGGAAATATTTGATCAGAGTGAAATACCACAATTTCATAGTATTAAACAAATGGGATAAATCCAAGTTCATAGTACATGCGTTTTCATAGGAATAAATCCTATTTATTTAATAAAAACATCTATTTTATTTTTAGGTAACTTTATTGCCACTTTTCCAAGCCTTCAGTGTTGTCCAGCTGGCTTCTATTTGGCTTTCACAGTTTGTTACCTGAAACACGTTTTAAAAACATTTGCCAGTGGGAAATACTGGTGAGTGAATCCCAGTTTAATCAAGTTTAAGTAAAACAAATCCCAGTGTACAGTATTGAGGGCGATCCCGCAATTATATTTGTTTTCAAGACATATCAATTAACATCCATGGTACTGTCGAACCCGACTTGTGGAAATGTTACTCCTTGACCAGGTGGTAACAAATTTTGTATACAAAACCCCAACACACTTATCATAATTGTATTCTTACAAATACTCAATAACTGTTATTTGCATGGAAAAGTATTTAAGGTTTTGTAAAATAGTTAACAAAAGATTTACAAAAAGTGGATCAACTCACATTGCTGTCTTAGATTTTCCGTAAGTGATTCCTGGTGATAATCTAAAATTTACACAAATGTACACGCGTTAGTATAATAACCCATTTTAACATTAGCAATACCCTCCCCGAGACGACATTCCAATGACTACGTCGGGCAGAACCACGACAGCCATTACGGAACCCTAGATCAATCGGGCAGCGTATCTAATACGTATCCAGGGGTTATAATACTTACAACGGAGTAGAACTTCGCTAATTAGGGGGGTATAATACCCGTATAATAAAGCCTATATTCCAGAAATTGAGATTGAGAAACGTTTGTGAGCGATCGGAACTGAAAGCCGATGCCATTCTTATATAGTGCCTGATTCTGTCTTTCCCGCGGCCCGCGTAAAACAAGGACAAGGGTTACGCGGCCCGCGTCAACCCTGGTCAAACATGTAGCTAGTCCGAGTCAGCGAGTAGGGTCAACACGCGTCGGCCACGTGGCCACACCGGGCTGCGCCACTACCTTGATCTCACGCGGGCCGCGTAAACTAATCAGGGGTCTTACGCGGCCCGCCTGAACTTAATAATCGAGGAAATCAGATCTAAACCTTCATACCGCCCGCGTAAAGTTTGCGGTGGGTCTACGCGGCCCGCCTCAGCCCAAAATTCAATTTTTTTTTATTATTTTTAATACTATTTAATATATTTGAGGCCCGTATTCGCGTATGGGGTGTATTTTGGGACATAATGGGATATTTTAAAATATATTAGGGTGTCGGAAAAATAATCGAGGGTGTCGGTTTATTTAGGATTGTTACATTCTCCCCACCTTGTTTTAGAGCTCGTCCTCGAGATCTACTGGAACAAGTGTGGATATTTTCTTTGCATTTCTGATTCAAGCTCCCATGTGTACTCAGGTCCTCTTTTGGAGTCCCACTTCACTTTGACCAGAACTAATCTCTTATGCTTGAGGTTCTTGACTTTCCTATCTTCAATCTGTAGAGGCCTCTCTACAAACTTGAGTTGTTCATTTACCTCTATATCCTTAAGAGGTACTATTAGCGATTCATCGGCTACACACTTCTTGAGATTAGATACATGAAACACATCATGTATTCCTGCCATTTCTTCTGGCAGTTGTAGCTGATAGGCTACAGGTCCGATTCTTCTAATAATCTCAAAAGGTCCAATATACCTGGGACTTAGCTTCCCTCGTTTGATGAATCTTACCACTCCTTTCCAAGGAGAGACTTTTAATAATATTTTATCTCCTACTTGAAATTCTAATGGCTTTCGTCTGTTATCAGCATAGCTTTTCTGTCGATCACGTGCTGCTTTCAGTCGTTCCTTGACTTGAATGATCTTGTCGGTTGTTTCTTGTACTATCTCAGGTCCAAATAGTTGCTTTTCCCCAATTTCAGCCCAACAGACTGGGGTTCGGAACTTTCGTCCATAAAGTGCTTTGAATGGTGCAGCATTGATACTTTTGTGATAACTATTATTATAAGAAAATTCTATTAAAGGTAAGTGATCATCCCAATTACCTCCAAAATCAATTACACAAGCTCTAAGCATGTCCTCCATTGTCTGAATTGTCCTTTCGCTTTGTCCGTCTGTTTGAGGATGGTAAGCTATGCTCAGATTTAATTTGGTTCCCATGGCTCTTTTGGAAACTTGACAAAAAATGAGAGGTAAATCAGCTATCCCTATCAGAAACAATTGATTAAGGTATTCCATGTAATGAAACAATTTCATTTACATACAATTTAGCTAACTGTTCCATACTGAAGGTTTCCTTCATTGGTAGGAAATGAGCTGACTTGGTTAGCCTGTCTACAATCACCCAGATTGTATCATTTACCTTTCTTTGTTTTTGGTAATTTAGTAACAAAATTCATTGTTATTAATTCCCATTTCCACACTGGCATTTCTAATTGTTGCAATAGACCTGAGGGTTTCTGGTGTTCAGCTTTAACTTGTGAACAAGTTAAACATTTAGAAACATAGGCTGCTATGTCTTTCTTCATTCCTATCCACCAGAAATTCTTCCTTAAATCCTGGTACATTTTATCATTTCCTGGGTGCATCGTATACTTAGATTTATGGGCTTCTTCTAATATACGATGACGTAGGTTTCCTAATTTAGGTATCAACATTCTCTTTTTATGGAATCTCCAAATCCCATCTATTCCTTGTTCTAATTACTTAATCATTCCTTTTAATTTTTCAGCATCATCCTTGATTACTGATTTTTGTGCTTTTCTGATTTGATCATTTAAATCTACTTGCAGATTTAATTTAAGAGAACGTACCCGTTTTTGGCTTTTCATGATACTTTCGGCTTAAAGCATCTGCCACTACATTTGCTTTTCCTTCATGATATTGGATATCACAATCATAATCACTAAGTATCTCCATCCAGCGTCTTTGTCTCATATTCAACTCCTTTTGCCCGAAAACATACCTTAAACTCTTATGATCAGTGAATATGGTAAACTTACTACCATAAAGGTAATGTCTCCAAATCTTAAGGGCAAAAATTATAGCTCCTAGTTCTAGATCATGGGTTGAATAATTCTCTTCATGATTCTTAAGTTGTCTAGATGCATAGGCTATAACCTTTTGGTGTTGCATTAACACACATCCATAACCTAACTTAGAAGCGTCACAATAGACTACAAAGTCTTCAGTTCCTTCTAGTAATGCTAATATAGGTGTATGGGTTAATTTATGCTTAAGAATTCTAAAAGCTTCTTCTTGTTTTGGTCCCCATTCAAACTTAATGGATCTACAGGTTAACTTAGTTAAAGGAATGGCTATTCTAGAAAAATCTCGAATAAATCTCCTATAATAATCGACCAATCCTAAGAAACTTCTAACCTCAGTTGGTGACTCAGGGGTTTTCCATTTAGTAATCGCCTCGATCTTTGTTGGATCCACATGAATTTCTTCATGATTAACTAAATGTCCAGGAAATTGTACCTGTTCTAGCCAAAACTCGCACTTTGAAAATTTAGCATAAAGTTTTTCTTTTCTTAATAGACTTAAAAGTGCGTGCAAATGCTTTGCATGATCCTCTTTACTCTTAGAGTAAATTAGAATATCATCTATAAAAACAATTATGAATTTATCCAAATATGGCTTACATATTCGGTTCATCATGTCCATAAATGCAGCTGGGGCATTGGTTAAACCAAATGGCATGACAGTAAATTCATAATGGTCATATCTTGTTCTGAATGCGGTCTTAGGAATGTCCTCTTCCTGTACCTTTAATTGATGATATCCTGACCTTAAATCGATTTTAGAGAAAAATCGAGCTCCTTGCAGTTGATCGAACAGATCATCGATTCTCGGTAATGGGTACCGATTCTTAATCGTGACTTTGTTCAATTCACGGTAATCAATGCACATACGCATTGATCCGTCCTTCTTTTTAACGAATAAAATCGGCGCTCCCCATGGTGATGAACTTGGCTGTATAAATCCTTTTTCCAGCAATTCATCTAATTGTTTCTTTAGTTCCTGCATTTCGGCTGGTGCCAAATGATAAGGTGCCTTGGCAATTGGTGCTGTTCCTGGTAACAGGTGAATTCTGAATTCGACTTCTCTGTCTGGCGGCAGTCCTGGTAATTCTTTTGGAAAGACATCTGAAAACTGAGACACTACTGGAATGTCTTCTAGTTCTTTTCCTTTAGTGTTAGTGATTATGGAAATCAAATACACTATAGAACCTTTTCTTATATAACTTGTAGTTTTCATCACAGAGATGAATTTTGTGGACCTAGAGGGCTTATTTCCTTTAATTGTGATCGTTTTACCTTTTGGTGAATTTACTTGGATTGACTTTTGATCACATAAAATACTGGCTTTATTGGCTATTAACCAATCCATTCCTAAAATGACATCAAATCCTACCAGATTCATGGGATAAAGGTTTGCAATAAACTTATGATTTAAAATTTCTATTCTTGCTCCCTGCAAGATTTCAGAAATTCTAACAGTTTCTCCATTAGCTGTCTCTACAAGACATTCTTGTGGTAGTTTAGTTAATGACTGATTTAGAAGTTTGCAAAACGAAGTATTAATAAAACTTTGGTTCGCACCAGAGTCAAATAATACTTTAGCAAATACATCATTAACTAAAAACGTACCAGCTATCACGTCTGGAATCATCTTGGCTTCATCTGTAGTTAGAACAAATGCTCTAGCATTTTTAGTGTTCTTGTTGTTTGCAGCTGGGGCTAGTTTTGGACAGTTTGTCTTAATGTGACCTTTTTCTCCACAATTGTAGCATAATCTATTACTGGATTTTCTCCTGTAATCTTCTTCCTTGTGTCCTGGCATCTTGCAGAAATTGCAAAGAGTAGAGCATTTTCCCGAATGCTTTTTCTTGCAGACCTTGCAGAATGGTGCAGAGGTAGAACCAATATTCCTACGATTGTAATTCCCATAACGGAATTCTTGAGTAAGCCTTTGGGTTAAATTTCTCCTTTGTTCTTCTTCTCTAGTACGGATTAATTCATCTGTCAAGGTATTTGCTAGTTCTACAGCTTCTTCTATAGTTTGAGGTCTAGCTGCCTTGACTACATGTCTAATCTCTCCAATTAATCCCCAGATGTAACGGGAGATTAATACTGGTTCAGGTGATGCAAGGGTTGGCACTATTCTAGCATATTCAAAGAATGCAGTAGTATAACCCTTACTATCTACCCCGGTCATTCTTAAGTTTAGGAACTTATTAGCTATCTGTTCCTTTTTATTGGGAGGGCAGGATTTCCTTTCTACCATATTCTTAAATTCTTCCCATTCCATGTTGTAAACCCTATCACTTCCTTTTGATTGGAGGATAATGTTCCACCATTCTAAGGCTGAGTTCTTAAATAGATTAGAAGCAAACATTATTTTGTCTTCTTCAGCACACTTGCTTATTTTCAAAACAGCCTCAGTCTTCTCTATCCAACGTAGAGCTGCAATGGGTCCTTCATTGCCCGAGAATTCTATTGGTTTGCAGGACCAGAATTCCTTGTAAGAACAACCGTAAGACACGGTTCTTCTTCTTTTGGGAATGGGCACTTGAAGTACAGGCCCATTGTTCACGCTGTGTTCTGGTTCAATTGGTCGCTTACTGCTATGTTTACTTTTATTATTCGCTTCTTGAATCGTTTGAATAATAAATGGCATTGCATCTATGATTCCTTGTGCCACTATGTGTTGAACGTCACTATTATCCATTTAGTTTCCATTGTTATTGATGCTCGGATTCTCATTAACCACGTTAATGTTACTCTGGTTATCGTTATTCAGATTTTCTTGATTTCCTTCGTTGGCCATCTGAATTTTAAACATTTACCCCGTATTAATCTCACAAAATAATATTTTAATATAGTCAATCACATGACACGCAATTTAGCCAAAAGTGTCGATCATTGCGACTATACTCTATTTATCTACTATATATCTATTACACACCAGTACTGAAATAAAAATTACAATACCAACAGATATAAATAATAGTAGGCATCCGTACACACATATTTTATTTTATTTTTATGTTATTATTATTATATTATTATTACTATTACCGTCTCCTCCATCACATCACGGATATGGATTCATCCAAAAATCCATATTGCGCTCATCGTATTTCCATACGAGTCACTCTCCCACCTGTCGCATTCTCTCACTGCTTTCTAAAATTTCCTCACCAAATGTCCTAAGTTCTTGTACGTTTTCTGCACTCATTGGGGGTGCAGGTTCTAGGACTGGGTGCGGGTTCCTGGTGTGGGGGTGTAGGTGCCTGGAATTGGTAAGGATCTTCTAAAATCTACCTAACGTATTCATCGTGGAAATAGGGATCTAAAGGGTCCAAACCTAGGTAGGCTCCTACGTTCTGCATGGGTGTGTCTTCATGTATCGGGTAACGTTGCACATAGTCCCTAACGTCATCCCACCAGGGATCGTAATTTGGGTCTAGGGGGTTTGGTGCTGGTACCCTAGGTGTTTCTTCCGGATTGAAGTCATGCATATCCACTTGGTTTTCAGGGTTTTCTATCTCCATGGGTTGGTCTGGGATTGGTGGCTGTGGTTGGGGTGCTATTATTTGCTCCAGATTAGGGTCAGCTGCAGTGGTTGCTAAGATATGGATGTTGGCTATACCCCTATTTATCATATCCTGGGCATAGGCATCTGTCTCTCTCTTGGCTGCTGCTAGTACCCTCTGGTCTTGTAACTTTTTCATACGCTTCCGACGCTCGTGTGCCCCTCTACTGAACCATCCCCTCTTTTTATGAGGAAATGGCTCTTCTGACTGAGCCTTAAACACAAAGATTCCTTCTTCCGTATCACCAGAATACCCTGAGAGGGCAGGCTGAGAAGAGGAGGTGCCTTCGCTTCTAGGCGAACCAGACAATTGACGGTACGCGTCAGATGGTCCTTGGTCGCTCATACTGTAAACTAACAGATAGTCAAATAACACATAACAATAAAATACAGTTATGCACGTATTTCCGTAATTTATTTCCTAACACTTTACATTTTGATGTCAGCAGAACACCTCTGTGGCTGAATCAGTGGCTTAGCTCTGATACCACCTCCTGTCGCAACCCCCGATCCCAGATCCCAGGGAGCGTGCGGCCGCGAGCCAGTTTCGGTGGTATCTCATATTGTCTAATTTGGCAGCGGAATTTTTCATCAGGATCGTAGTTAGGAAATATTTGATCAGAGTGAAATACCACAATTTCATAGTATTAAACAAATGGGATAAACCCAAGTTCATAGTACATGCGTTTTCATAGGAATAAATCCTAATCCTATTTATTTAATAAAAACATCTATTTTATTTTTAGGTAACTTTATTGCCACTTTTCCAAGCCTTCAGTGCTGTCCAACTGGCTTCTATTTGGCTTTCACAGTTTGTTACCTGAAACGCGTTTTAAAAACATTTGTCAGTGGGAAATACTGGTGAGTGAATCCCAGTTTAATCAAGTTTAAGTAAAACAAATCCCAGTGTACAGTATTGAGGGCGATCCCGCAATTATATTTGTTTTCAAGACATATCAATTAACATCCATGGTACTGTCGAACCCGACTTGTGGAAATGTTACTCCTTGACCAGACGGTAACAAATTTTGTATACAAAACCCCAACATACTTATCATAATTGTATTCTTACAAATACTCAATAACTGTTATTCGCATGGAAAAGTATTTAAGGTTTTGTAAAACAGTTAACAAAAGATTTACAAAAAGTGGATCAACTCACATTGTTGTCTTAGATTTTCCGTAAGGGTTTCCTGGTGATAATCTAAAATTTACACAAATGTACACGCGTTAGTATAATAACCCATTTTAACATTAGCAATACCCTCCCCGAGACGGCATTCCAATGACTACGCCGGGCAGAACCACGACAGCCATTACGGAACCCTAGATCAATCGGGCAGCGTATCTAATACGTATCCAGGGGTTATAATACTTACAACGGAGCAGAACTTCGCTAATTAGGGGGGTATAATACCCGTATAATAAAGCCTATATTCCAGAAATTGAGATTGAGAAACGTTTGTGAGCGATCGGAACTGAAAGCCGATGCCATTCTTATATAGTGCCTCATTCTGTCTTTCTCGCGGCCCGCGTAAAACAAGGACAAGGTTACGCGGCCCGCGTCAACCATGGTCAAACATGTAGCTAGTCCGAGTCAGCGAGTAGGGTCAACACGCGTCGGCCACGTGGCCACACCGGGCTGCGCCACTACCTTGATCTCACGCGGCCCGCGTAAACTAATCAGGGGTCTTACGCGGCCCTCCTGAACTTAATAATCAACGAAATCAGATCTAAACCTTCATACCACCCGCGTAAGGTTTGCGGTGGGTGTACGCGGCCCGCCTCAGCCCAAAATTCAATTTTTTATTATTTTTAATACTATTTAATATATTTGAGGCCCGTATTCGCATATGGGATGTATTTTGGGACATAATGGGATATTTTAAAATATATTAGGGTGTCGGAAAAATAATCGAGGGTGTCGGTTTATTTAGGATTGTTACATCCTCCCCACCTTGTTTTAGAGCTCGTCCTCGAGATCTACTGGAACAAGTGTGGATATTTTCTTTGCATTTCTGATTCAAGCTCCCATGTGTACTCAGGTCCTCTTTTGGAGTCCCACTTCACTTTGACCAGAACTAATCTCTTATGCTTGAGGTTCTTGAGTTGTTCATTTACCTCTATATCCTTAAGAGGTACTATTAGCGATTCATCGGCTGCACACTTCTTGAGATTAGATACATGAAACACATCATGTATTCCTGCCATTTCTTCTGGCAGTTGTAGCTGATAGGCTACAGGTCCTATTCTTCTAATAATCTCAAAAGGTCCAAGATACCTGGGACTTAGCTTCCCTCGTTTGATGAATCTTACCACTCCTTTCCAAGGAGAGACTTTTAATAATACTTTATCTCCTACTTGAAATTCTAATGGTTTTTGTCTGTTACCAGCATAGCTTTTCTGTCGATCACGTGCTGCTTTCAGTCGTTCCTTGACTTGAATGATCTTGTCGGTTGTTTCTTGTACTATCTCAGGTCCAGATAGTTGCTTTTCCCCAATTTATGCCCAACAGACTGGGGTTCGGCACTTTCGTCCATAAAGTGCTTCGAATGATGCAGCATTGATACTTGTGTGATAACTATTATTATAAGAAAATTCTATTAAAGGTAAGTGATCATCCCAATTACCTCCGAAATCAATTACACAAGCTCTAAGCATGTCCTCCATTGTCTGAATTGTCCTTTCGCTTTGTCCGTCTGTTTGAGGATGGTAAGCTGTGCTCAGATTTAATTTGGTTCCCATGGCTCTTTTGGAAACTTGACCGAGTCAGCGAGTAGGGTCAACACGCGTCGGCCACGTGGCCACACCGGGCTGCGCCACTACCTTGATCTCACGCGGCCCGCGTAAACTAATCAGGGGTCTTACGCGCCCCGCCTGAACTTAATAATCAACGAAATCAGATCTAAACCTTCATACCGCCCGCGTAAGGTTTGGGGTGGGTCTACGCGGCCCGCCTCAGCCCAAAATTAATTTTTTTATTATTTTTAATACTATTTAATATATTTGAGGCCCGTATTCACGTATGGGGTGTATTTTGGGACATAATGGGATATTTTAAAATATATTAGGGTGTCAGAAAAATAATCGAGGGTGTCGGTTTATTTAGGATTGTTACATAATATGGTTCCATGTGTGGCCCTTATGTCAGTTTCGATATACTTTTGAGTGGTTCATGCGCGTATCTCATGTGGTCCCGTGTTATATATATATAGGATAAGGATCATTACAGAACACTAATTATTGAAAGAACAAAAGGAACAACTTTAAATCACTAAATTTTTGGATTTAAGGTTCATATTTTCTTAATTTTTATATTTGTTACATTCATATGTGTATTGTATATACATAAAAAAATCATATATTTTTCCATACATATAGTCTACATACATGTAGGTAATTTAGCCTACACATAACCTACATATGTGTAGGTTCTTTAAAAATTGAAGATTTTTCATATTTTGTTTTAAATTCTAGTGTGAGAAATAATGAAACTTACATTTATAACATTTTAAATTACTTTTTATGTTTTTTGGATTGAAAAAATGAGTGATTCATTTTGTTCTGCGTGTTCTCGCAATATTTAGTGTTCTGCATAGAACATTCCCATATATATATATATAGGGAGGGGCTCATGCGAGAACTCCATTTATTGTGAGAACCATGAGAACCAATGTGAACACAACCTAAAATAGCTAAAAAAACCTAACCCCCACCCCCCCCCCCCCAAAAAAAAAAAACCTAACCCCCCCCCCCCAAAAAAAAAAACCTAAACCCCCCTCCCCCACCCCCCAAAAACCTAAACCCCCCACCCCCCCAAGCTAAAATGCTAAAAACTAAACCCCCAAAAACCCTAAAAAAATTTAAAAAAAATCTAAAAAAATAAAAAAAAAATCTAAATTTTTTTTTTGATTTTTTTAATATTTTTTATGTTAAAATCGCTACTTTTCGAATAAAAAAAAATTAAAAAAAAAAAATTAAAAATTTTTTTTTGCTTCGAAAAGTAGCGATTTTAACATAAAAAATATTAAAAAAATCAAAAAAAAAAATTTGTGTGATTTTTAGCTATTTTTAGGCATTTTTTGTTGTGTTCACATTGGTTCTCGCGGTTCTCACAATAAGAGGTGGTTCTCGCATGATCTTCTCCCTATATATATATATGGGAAGGATAAATCGAAAACCCACTTGAGTTGAGAAAACTCAGAAAACCTTTGTAAAAAAAACCCATGTAAACTCAAGAAACATTTCTACAAAAAATAAGAAATGTAATATACATATATTTGAACATTTTTAAAAAAGAAACACAAAAAAAACACCAAGTAGTTTTTTTTTTTAAAATGTTACAAATTTCAGGTTACATAATATATATGTCCAAAAAAATGTTACATACAAATTTTCAACATTTAAAAAAAAACTAGTAAGCGTTTTTTTTTCATAAATAGGTCCGTGTACATTTATATTACATTCCCTGTTTTTTTTAGAAAAAAAAATGTTACATAGGGTTTATTTGGGTTTTCTCAACTCAAATGGGTTTTCGATTTATCTTTCCCCTATATATATATATGGTTTACTTTTAGTTGAGACTTTTCTATGTCATCTACTGATTTGAATCATATTGTTTACTATTTTTTATGAGGTTATGAAGCTGTGTGGGTCATATTGTTTACTTTTTTTATATGATGTTTGTTAATTTGGGTTTTTTTTTTAGTGTGGAAAATGTCCAAAACACAACACAAAACCCACAAATATGGCGTTTTAGTATTTGTGGGTTTCGAGTGTGTTTTATGACTTTTTACACTTTGTAGGAAAAATGAACTTTGTAGCCAACTCCCACCCTATATATATGTATATATATATATGTTAAAGTCAAATTTCTTAACAATTGTATATATTAAATAGTCCAAATTAGAAATAGAAATGAAGGCAGATGGCAGTTATTTTTCCGGGATGGAGGATC
This sequence comes from Helianthus tuberosus, assembly GCA_030545235.1. Taxonomy (NCBI): domain Eukaryota; kingdom Viridiplantae; phylum Streptophyta; class Magnoliopsida; order Asterales; family Asteraceae; genus Helianthus; species Helianthus tuberosus. The sequence continues at coordinate 99,715,377 of CM060446.1, read as the reverse complement.
CACTAAGTAGGCTACTTGGACCGGATCATGGAGGGCGATTACGTACTGTTTCTAATATTATAGGTAATATTATATTATTATATAGATAAATATATAATGAGTTTTTGGATTTAATACTTGTGGTTAAATATTGATTAAAGGACGCACAAAGGCTAAGGGAGGATTGTTTCAAGGTGGTAGACAACAAAGTCAAACGAACGTGTCCACCACTCAAAGTTTAGGGGTCGTTTGCGATTATAGAGGGGTGGGCTTGAGCCCTAGTATCTGTGGCACGAGTGATGTTGGTGGATCCCATATTCATATCCACCTATAGAGGTAATTATATTTGTACAATGTTTTATATATAATATTATTTTTAAAAATGTTGTCTCATTTTGTAGGAGTATGCTGAATGTGAATTGTTATTCCCGAGCCCTTCTACGAAAGAAAAAAAGTAGTCGGTTCGGGTATTGTGTATCCTACTATAGATAGGTTATTAGATGAGGTTCAAATGGAGGACGGCTATGTGAAAGTCAAAGTAGATATCATCGATCCAAAATTCGAGAGCAGTCATCTCCCTCTAGTTTCATGTTATGGCGAGGTTACAGATTTAGGTGATGCTCATGGTAAATATATTCATGTTAACCGCTGAAATTAATTGTACATTTTTTCTGCGACATTTGTTTAGACGGTCATAAAACCGCTCATAATCCCCATTTAGACCGCCTAAACAAATCATTTTTGTAGTAGTGTACAGAGATAAATCATGCTTATCAAGGGTTGTTAATGAGTTCTAGCGATAATGCTTCGGCTGATTTTCGACTAGAATAAACCTTCAATGCATTTTTCTCTCTACCATAAGTTCACCCACACACACTTCACAAATGTTATTTTGAGAACAAAATGATCAATCTAGCCTTTTGCCATTTTAGAGTTTGTATCTTAATAATGAGTCAATGACCCTCCCACTTAAATCTTATACATTAATGTAATCAACCCAAGTATTTACATTTCCTACCCAAACTTTTAAATTTTATGGCGAAATCATCCATTAATATCACATTTTTAATAAAACTTATGACTATATAAAATTTAATCACTCTCTCACACACACAATGTTACACCATTCACAATTAAGAAAACATAATATACGTTTCCAAGGAAGTATAAATCCATTTTTGTTGTTAATAGGGATTGATCAAAAGATTTGATGATCATGCTTCACAACAGACATGAATGTTTTGTCAAATGAAAAACTTTGTACTTTACTGTTTGAATTCCATATTGATCCTCTAATAATATCTGTAACACTCTAGGCTAATTTATATCCACGTGACACATAGAGATGGTAGAGCCAATCTCATTGAGAAAGGTGAATTGTCACAATAGTCAAGTTCATAAGGAACATATGACCTAAAACAATAACAAAGTATGTTGTATGAGACTAGAGATTTACACTTAAACGTGTTTGTATGGTAGTAATACTAAATGTATGACCTCTGGAAATCTTAACCGGGTAAACAAAAACAAGAGCTTACGGTGAGTAAAAAAGTCATAGTAGTTGTTATAAGATATAGAACATCACCGAATGTTCAAGATTCAGAAGACTTAGAGCCCATATGTTTTATCATGCAAAGCACATTCATATTTAGTGTACAAATACACTGATATAGTTAACGAACATAAACTATAAACTAAAAAAAATTGAATTCAATCAAAAGGTACGTATGATTTGCCATATAAAACACAAAAGTAAGTTTGTACTTTATAGGATGGTGGATATGATTTGACAAATTAATTAAAGAAACATGATGTTATAAAGGAAAAAAGCAAAGAAATGGGACATGGAAAAACAGAAAAGATGGCTGATTAGTGTGTGTAATATTGATGCACAATGAGTGCAAAACTTGGAAAAACTACTTTAGAATTTCGATTAGGTGCGAAAGTAGAGTTTTGCATGAGCGCCATCATGCCCATTTATGCTTTATTTTGACTTGTGCAAGATTCTTCATTGGACCCTTGTCCTTAATTCCAAAGAAAATGGACCTTTTGTTCCATATCTTGGTATTTCCCTTTTTTTCTATCTTGTAAACGTTTCTTACGTTTCAATAAAGTTCGATACCTTTTCCATTTCTTAATATTCTTCCCACCCACTAATGGCGATTAAAACCACTTTTCACAAGAGTGAGATTCATTTGCATGTTTTTTTAAAAAAAAATTTTTGGCGCACTCAACAAAGTTTTATTCTCTGGAGTCGTATCCAGATAAGAGGTTGCTCGCGAAACAGTCTAAACAATTAAGCATTAAACCATTAACAGGTCTGAACCATTAATAGCCCATCAAGAGCTGACACAAACAACCCCTGAGTGAATATCTTTTTCCGTATCAAGTCGGGTTATCTAAATTCTTTCTATTGATCCAACCAAGTCACCGGAAATACTCACTTCACATTTTTGGTCACCATAATATATGGTTTCATCATCATTTAACCACTATATTCACCTCTATTCAACCTCTCACTAAATAATAATAATAATAATAAAATGATGATAATGATAAAAATAATAATAATTAATAGAGATTAATGTGTTAATAACTATACAAAGTTAATGTGTCATTAGTATTGGGGCTTTTCAAGTATCAACTTCCCATCACTCATAGACATATAGTCCATTGTTGTGTTTGATCCTTGAAAAAAAAAAGTGTTTCATCTTTGTGGATGAATAAACAAGATGGAGAAGAGACCCCTGTCCAACTAAAAAAAATATTTAAAATGCTAATAAAACACAAGATCCAGCTAAAAAAAAATATTTAAAATGCTAGTAACATCTAGGCTGGGTGTGTGTATATATATTATTAATTTTTTAAAAACTAATGCTTGAAAGTAATTATGGTGTTTATGATAAGATGATAGAAAAAAAAAAAGTTAAAATAGAGCATAATTTTCAAAACCAACAACCCAATCCTCATATTCATTTGACAATTGACACGTTAATCGATGATTATAGCCTCGTTTAAAATGATTGAACGCACAGGGTAAATACATTACCCCTTCTTTTCAAAGAAGGAATCAAATTTCATACCTAAAGAGATGATTAAAATTTAAAAATCACTCAACAACAACGTTTATTAAAAAATTTGAAATATAGTAGAGGAATAAAAATATAACATTAAGTAATGAATTAGCTAGATCCTAATTTTTCTTAAATCTGTAGTTTCAAACACTGGCAATTCTCGTCCATAACCACCAGCAATCTCCAACTCAAACAGATCATCTTCTTCATCTTCATCGTCTTCAGTACTGACTATAAAGTTTTTATAATTCTTCATGTAGTTTGGCGATGTCATCGAATTTGAAACACGTTCATCGATCGATTTTCGATCGACAATAACGCTATCCTTCACAGGATAAAACCTAACTGACCTCTTTACACTGCTACTAGCCTGTTTTTTACTCATACATGACCTTGAAGACAAGGTGCTAGTCATCATTTTATCCTGTTTCGCTTTCTTTGAAGCGAAGAGCGAACAGATAAACGCAGAAATCCGCCTACCTGGTGAAACCGGCTGCTTCTGTTTCTGTTTCGGCTTCTTCATATCGTCATAAATCTTCATAGCTTTTAGCTTTGTCGATCTCATGAAATTCGAACTCTCCTTTTGTGTATCATCTAGAAAAACCGCTTTTCGAGATATTGTGAAGGAGTTTGGTAACGATCTGTATGTTGACGGAGTCTCTGTTCCACTGCTACTTGAATCGGAACTGAACTTGTTAGATGACACGTAACCGTTTCGGTTGTGAGTCTCCATCCATTGGTCGATCCGTTGTTGGTTTTTGTTGCTCCGTTTTGGCTCAGAAACACAAAAGCTGTTTTCGTGATCGTGATTGTGATTGTTATCGTGTGATGCTCCCTCGTTGGATTCATCGATGGAGCGAAGAATGGAGTCGAGGAGAGAGGACGAGAACGACGGAGTTTTCCTCCGGTGTTGATAGGTCTCTGTCATGTGAATAGATGAGATAGTGTTGTTTGAATTCGTTACAATAAACAGAAGAAACGAAATGGCGGGGATTCGATTTTGGATGAAGAGGAGGGAGAGATATATAGTGGGAAAAGAAATGTGGGGTGAGGGTGATTTCTGCTTCTATTGTTAACTCTCTTTTAGTCTCTTTGTTTTCTGCCTCTAGTAAATGTTACAGTTTTGGCTCACTTATTTCCTAATTAACACATCATTACACTCAACTAGCTTCCTCACTTATTTTCTAATTATTCCATAATCATTTCACTTCACATTTACAAAGTAATTTAAGATGTATAAAATTTTGCCAATGAGCTGGTGGTGAGAGAGACACCTGGTGTTCTAACTTCTAAGTGACCCGGGTTCTGTTCTTGTCCTCCCCGTTAGTTCTGCGGCACCTGGTGATGATGAGAGACTAGGCGGAGGTCGTTAGTTTGATCCTTGAACCGAGCGGGTTTTACCTCATCGTATTGTCGTGCCTTTGGGTGAGTGTTCACGGGCTTCGGCCCTAGGTGAGGTTTTTCCCCGGTTCAAAGGTGAGTGTATTCCGATGTGATAATTTCGTCAGTAGCATATTTGAAGGATTCATTGGTCGTTCAAAAAAAAGGATATATAAAATATTAAAATTAGTTAACATTCTAAGAAGAATTCTGCATAACATTCTAAGCATAATAACAACCGTACTCAATAAATCTTATAAATAACAAAACTATTAGTAGAGTCTGTGGGATGGTGAAATAGAACTTGATAGAAGTTGATAATATTTGAAAATGTGCATTGTTATCTTATGACATCAAATATTCAGATGGAGATACTGACGTTGTATATATTCATGTATATTAAGACCGTGGGGTATGGGGTGGGGGTTTGGGCGTGGGTTGGGGGAAAACGCCTAAGTCACCACCCTGGGTGGGCTTGGGTTTGGGCGTGGCCCTTGGGGCTTGGCTTTCAAGCCGGGCGTGGGGCGGTATGACCATGCTAGTTGGCTGAATCTCATTGGCTCACCCGCCACGTCAGGCGGTTTTTTAAATTTTGAATTTTAAAATTCAAACGGTCCCCCATCTTCTCGAACCGCCACGCGGGTCTCCCAAAGGCCTATATATTGTAACCCCAACCCAATGGTCCCCCCATCCCACGAACCCAACAACCCCACCGGCTACCCACATCTTCTCGAACCCGCTACCCCACTGGTCCACCCCATCCCACGAACCCAACCCCGCTATGGCATCATGGACTCATGAAGAGGAAATTGCTCTCGTCACTAGCGTCGTTGACGCTATGAAGGGTCGGCCACCGGGCTAAACAAAATATTGGGTGGAAGCATTCGAAGCCTACCGACATAACGTCGGTAACGACCGCCACAACCTCAAGGCGTGCCAACATAAATGGCGCGAGCTACGGCCCAAGCTCGAGCGTTTCAAGGCTTACTACGAAGCCGTTCCCGGTGGCTAGTTAAGCCACGAGGACCGGGTGGCGGTGGCTAACATAGAGTTTCGAGGCAAGGAAAAAAAGACGTTCGACAAGATCGGCCTTTTTGAAAATTTTAACGCTTTAGGTTTTTATTTTGTAATTTTTAGGATTATGTAATGTTTTAAATTTTAATGAAGTTGTAGGTTTTTTTGTATAATTGTTGTGTGATTTTTTATAATTTTTTTTGTATTTTTTTTATAATTACTTCTGCCACACGGTGCACCCAACCCACGCCCCGCCATACCCCGTGGACACGTAATCAGGAGGTGGAGGGCTCCCATTCCACGTGTCACCAAATGCCCCAACCCAAGCCCAACCCCCGCCCCACCATACCCCACCGCCTAAAGTCACACGTATGCTACTTTGCAGTTCATTCAGAATCATACCAGTTTGTATAAAACAACATAATACTACTTGTCCTTTTATGGAAAAACAACAATATTCTATCTTATTCCAATTTAGACAACCAATTAGTACAAATAGTAACATACTTTTAAACTTTTCCGCAACTTAGAAGTAAATTCAAAGAAACAAAAGGTAAAGTGTTATGTTGTGTAAAAAGGTGAACTGTCAAAATTTTGAATTGAACAAAATTCTATTATTACTTAAACAACCTGCCTTAAATAAAATATAGCAAGAAAAGGATCATATAAATTTTTTTATATTATTTAATTTTGTGTCAAATTGTATGCAATGTTTATTCTCATTTCTTCGGTTGTAATTGAAAAAAAAAAACAGCATACAAATGTGTACTCGTCACCTTCTAATCTATAACAATATTTATTCTCATTGCCTTTTTCTATTATCTTAAGTAAATCCAACTAAACTAAAATGCCATTGATAATATTCAAATGACCAACAAATATAAGGGTATACTACAAATTACAAAACATGTTTTCTAGGCATTTTGATGCTTTATAAACATTTGTATTCATTTCTTATAAATTTGTAATTTACACTAGCCATGAATAAAATAAAGCAATTGTTTAAAAGTAACTCTTAACTTTTAGTTAAAAAAAAAACTTGCAAATTATGATTACTATAGCATATTGTATTAAAAAGTATGGATGATTGTCAAAGTCTATTGCAATAAAGTTGTAAAGGGTGCATATGCAACGGTAGATGCCAGCATGTGCCATTCATAGGCAAGTACAAAACTTATGATGCACTAGAGTGGTAGAAAGGTGAGGCGAAAGTATAACATCCACAAAGACTCCAACCCAAAAGGTATCTTGGCACACAACATGGCTCGAGAGACCAACTATCTGAGTTGTACTCCTCATATCTTAGTCTTTTGTATAGTCGATATATATATTATATATATATATATATATATATATTAAAGAAATTGTTAAGCCATTAGTCTTTTGTATAGTCGATATATATATTATATATATATATATATAGTAAAGAAATTGTTAAGCCATGTTGATGTTTAGGAAGGCAATCAGAACAACACAAAACTATATGCACTAGATTGCAACAATTCTAGAAGATAGAATGATTCTTTATAGGGTGTTGGGTTAATGGAGGCTTGGGCCTCAGTTTGGGCCCGGTTATTTGTTGAAGATCTTGAACGCAAGGTCTTTTTTTTTTTTTAGTAAATTCGCAAAATCGTCCCAGGGGTTTGGGCATGTTTGATATTTTCATTCAAAACAACTTTTTTGTACCATATAATCCTTCAATTTTGGGATTTTTTTGTCATTTTCATTCAAACGTGTGACTTTTTTTTTTTGCCAAAATCGTCCCTGAGATTTGAGAGTTTTTGTCATTTTCATCCAAATGTTTGATAGAAAAAATAAAGCAAATTAGATGTTTGGATGAAAATGACAAAAATCCCAAAAGTGAAGGACTATATTGTACAAAAAAGTTGTTTTGGACGAAAATGACAAACATGCCCAAACCTCATGGACGATTTTGGCAATTTACTTTTTTTTGGGGGGGGGGGGGGGGGTAATGAAGTTCAAGACATCAGAGGTTCTGGTCCGACCCTAGAGTATTATGGCCCGTTTATATTTTATTTTGTAACAATGGTTAAACCCTAATATGTATCTATTTATATGTCGTTTTGTATTTGTAATTACTCGTCATGAGAGTTGAGAGCATAGCAATAATAAATTCCTAGTTGCAGCCATGAGCGTAGGTTTCTCATTGAACCTAAACCATGTAAACTCTTGTGTCTCGTGTTCATTTTACTTTTTTGTAGTGATCGTGTGTTTGTTGAATATCTTGAAGGCAAGTTTTTTTTTTTTTGGGAGGTTTTGGACTGGCTCAGAGTATTATGACCCGTTTATATTTTATTTTGAAACAATGGTTAAACCCTAATATGTATCTGTTTAAATGTCATCTTGTACTTGTAATGACCCATCATGAGAGTTGAGAGCAATTAAGTTCGTTAGTCATTTATGCAATTAAGTTGAATCTAAAACGTGTAGAAACCCTAGGATTTCAATTATCGAACCGGGTGTGAACCTTGTTTTAACATTATTGTTTTATACCAATCAATCAAGTTTTGTTCAATCATTCAAGTTTTCGTAGTTAAGGAATTAAAAAAAAACTTGTCGGTTTAATCTGACATCTCTTTAAACAAACAAACAATTAAATTATTTTAGCAAGCTTCATAAGAGTGACATCCTTTACAATCAATCACATCCGTACACAAACTACAGACTCTTCGTGGTTCGACCCCTTACTATCACTAACACATTGTTAAGGGTAATTTGAGACTATAAATATTATCTTTGACTGGGGCGCAACACTCCGATCAAATTTTGGCGCCGTTGCCGGGGAGTTCGTGCGCTTTGTGTTTATCTGTTTAAGTGCTTGTTTCTATACATCGTTTCTGCTTTTGTGTTATGCGGGTGTGTTACTTGTGCAGATTACATGTAGTGCATGCATACACGAAATTCCAGGAGGACCTCAACGTTAGTGTTCGAATCGGAGATTGAGCGGGTCATTAGAAGAAATTTAGCCAAAGTCTTAGAGGCAAGTGTTGCATGGTCAAATACCGGTGCTCCCACATCACTTGTAGAATCGTTCAATCATGCGAAACCCGTTCAACTCACAATTTCAATTGCAACCACAACCTTCACCGCCACCGGTAGAATCGTCTCAATCCATAGAAGATGAAGTTGAAGAAATTTTTCCGGAGACGCAATCCCAATTCTCGAAATGGAAAAAAGGGAAGCAAGTGGCGCTTCTAGCCGGTGATCAACCTTCGAAAGCCGAGAGCTAAGTTACAACCTTGGTCAAAGATCGAGGAGGAGGTGTTAGTTAAAGCGTGGATTAGCACATCACAATGCCCCGTTGTTGGTCTGTAAAAATATATTAATTTTATACTACAAATATATAAATTTTACATTTTTTAATATATAGCTTTTGTTACATTCTAAAAACCAAACTGACGATGGTTTTTGGAAAGAAATATTAGCAAAGTTCCTTGCGATTATGGAACAAGGTCCGTATCGTGATCTCGATTCCGTCGCTTCGAAGTGGGGAAAGATGCATCCGGTCGTGAACCGATCATTTGCCGGGATATATAATAATTTATATGCTAATCGTCCTAGTGGGTGGAGTGACGAAGATGTTTTAAAAGAGGCGATGCGTAGATACGAAGATGAGCATCAGGTCGTTTTCCCACATGTCCGGGCATGGGAGGTTATGCGAACCAATAAGAAGTGGGCAATGGTTCCAAACAAGGTTGCAAGCGTTAAACGAACAAAAACCTCGAAGACCTGAAGTTATAATACAGGGGGCTCGGAAGCACGATGCCAAATAAATATAAACGACGAGCCGGAATTTGACGAAGAAGAGCACGTAGTTCGAGAGGAGGCACGTCCAGCGGCTTCAAAAAACAAGCCGCAGCGGGGGGGGGGGGGGGTACGAAAATGGACGACTTGATGACCCAGTTCAAAGCATACACCGAAGTTCCAGCCCAAAAGGTACAAGCGAAGCAACGTAAAGTGGACGAACGGGTCTGGTTAAAGCAAGGGGCGGTAGAAATAAAGGAATGAGAGATAACGACAACCGATATCAACTCATATGCGGAAGAAGACCGTTCGGTTTTGCATAAAATTAAAGAAAAGATTGCTAAAAATGGAATTCTTAGGATTTTTAACTTTTACCAATCTAGTATTTTTTTAAGTTATGTAATATTTGTTTTTTTAATATTAATGATTTTATTTTATAACTTATTAAATGTTAAAAGGCATGTTGAATTTAAAAAAATGAGGGGAGGCTCATCCTCCATTTTCTTTGGTCCATCCTTGGAGGGGCATCCTCATTGGATGTTGACGTGGCGATGACGTGGAGAGGCATACTCCAAGGACTTGCCTCGTTCACACCCTTATAGTCTTAGTCTAATTCTAGTTTCAAATAGGTAGAAGAGTTTATCTAAGACTATGGGGTGTGGAGGAGACAAGTTCTTGGAGTATGCCCCTCCACTTCAACATCCAAGGAGGATGCCCCTCCAAGGATGGACCAAGGGAAATCCAGAATGGGCCTCCTCCCATTTATTTTATTTTTTAAAAATTCAACATGTTTTTTAACATTTAATAAGTTATAAAATAAAATCATTAATATTAAAAAACAAACATTACGTAAGTTAAAAAAGAGTAAATTGCCATTTTGGTCCCTGAGGTTTTGTCACTTTTGCCACTTTAGTCCAAAACTCAAACCTTTTGCATCTGGGTCCCTGTGGTTTCAGTTTTATTGCCATTTTTGTCCAAAAGTGAAGTCAGGTCATATTTGTCTTATAAAATCCTGCTATTTTGTCCTTTTCCTCAGGACCAAAATGGCCATTTTAAATAAAAAAAAATATTAATATATATATCCAGCCCTTTGCTTATTTAACACTGTATCTTCAGTATAAGTTGAAACCCTAGACCACATCCTGCAAATCAGTTCAAGGACCACCACAGAACCACCAATGGCCACCACCGTTCCCCTCCTCAACACCACCGCCTCCACCACCTCCTTCTCACCACAGCCACCATCTCCTGTAACTGGAATCCGTAAACTTCTTCCACCACTCCCTCCGATCACCGTCACCGGATTTCTCTAGTAAATCCGTTGTCGGCGATGATTTTACTCCCGCAATGTTATTCATGTTATTGTAACTGTGAATTTGTTCGAATAGTCTTCTTCTTCTTAGATCCGATTGAAAATGGTAAAAACATGTTAATCGAAAGACCTGAATTATGATTCCGATTCCGATTCATGCTCCCAATTTTCACAACGATCCGTCCGGTTTTACTACTCTCCTGCCGCTTAATGCTACCGGATTTGCTCTTCCTCCGTCGTTGAAGCGGTGGCGGTGACTTGTGTGGTGGTTGTTGAAATTAGGGTTTAGATCAAGCATGATGTGTTAGAAACGGTGAAATTGGGGGGTTTGGTGTGTGTGTGTGTGTGTGTGTGTGTGTGTGTGTGTTTGTTTGTGCAAGGGTGAGCTGATTACATTGTTAATGAATGGGTTAATTAATAATTTGTTATAATAAAACTCATATCACCATTTTGCCCATGTGGAAAAAGACCAAAAAACCAGGATTTAATTTGAGAAATATGAGCTGATTTCATTTTTGGACCAAAATGACAAAAAAATGAAACCACAGGGACCCAGATGCAAAAGTTTTCAAATTTAGACTAAAGTGACAAAAGTGATCAAACCTCAGGGACCAAAATGGCAGTTTACTCCTTAAAAAAACACTAGATTGGTAAAAATTAAAAATCCTAAGAATTCCATTTTTTAGCGATCTTTTCTTTCATTTTACGCAAAACAGGACGGTCTTCTTCCGGATACGAGTTGATATCGGTTGTCATTATCTCCCATTCCTTTAGTTCTACCGCCTCTTGCTTCAACCGAACCCGTTTGTCCACTTCACGTTGCTTTGCTTGTATCTTTTGGGTTGTGACCTCGGTGTATGCTTTGAACTGGGACATCAAGTCGTCCATTTTCGAACCGCCCCCGTTGCGACTTGTTTTTTTACAGCCGCTGCCTTTTTGGCTTTGTCCCTTCCCGGGGGACGTGTCTCCTCTCGAACTACGTGCTATTCTTCGTCAAATTCCGGCTCGTCGTTTATATTTATATGGCAACGTGCGTCCGAGCCCCTTGCATTATAATTTCTGGTTTCCGAGGTTTTTGTTCGTTTAGCGCTTGCAACCTCGTTTGGAACTGGTGCCCACTTCTTATTGGTTCGCATAACCTCCCATGCCCGGACGTGTGGGAAAACGACCCGATGCACATCTTCGTATCTATGCATTGCCTCTTTAAAAACATCTTCGTTACTCCACCCACTAGGAAGATTAACATATAAATTATTATGTCCCGGCAAATCCGTTCACAACCGGATGCATCTTGTCACACCCCGATTTCCACGTGTCACCGGTGGGCCCGGTGGGGGAGTATCGTGACGTGGTTGGCAACATAATAGTCAAACAACACAATATATAAATATGCACAGCGGAAGCAAATGAAAAATATAATTCAACTTTAATTATATTGTAATATCGTGTATCACAACAGTTGAAGGTTTGTCCACAGAAGGATCAAAAATAAATAGTAGTTCAACAGACTGTAGGCATCTTAAGCTTGCGAGACTTCTATTGATGCTAAGGAGAAATCCAGCCTATTACGCTTAGTACCTGCATTTAATCTTTTTGGGAAAATACGTCAGTTTACACTGGTAAATACAATCAACTGACTCATTTTAAAAATGATTGAAAATTGATTTGGATGCACGTGACATAAACATTTTATAACTTGGGATAATTATTTAAATATATAATCTTGTAAAAGAATTACATGTTCCTTATGCGTTCAGTAGCCCGGAGCGTGCCGGGTTAAAGATCAATAGACACACCACATCAACTATTTATGCACTGACGAGTGTACGCCTACACTCCGCGCTTAGGTCGTGGCCATTTCGTAAAATGATGCCAAGGATATCTGGGACATGGTCATTAACCCCCAAAGGCTTTAAGCAAACAAAACATATTTAAACGGGCCAATTAAATTATTCAATTAACCACCAAACGATGGAAGATTTAATGCCCGACCAAGCGGTATTTTATATACCGTAACCCAAGCCCGTATAGGGAAAATAAGTTAAAAGTATTTACCTGAGCAAAGTAATAATCACAATAAGCAAATGCAAGTAGCTTTTACTGGTACTCCTAATCTGGAACGAAGGTGTATAATAACCTATTAGAATCCTAACGGGTCTTTAATCAACTTAGACCGGTTAGTTTCAAAGATACGGTTCGTACGCACGATTAAGCGAAGACCGGATAGAATGTGATTTAGACCCGAAAAGTTTGAAGACTTGCTTAATAAGGGTATTTCATACACATTCTGGATTTTGAGATAAAACCGATAAGGTTTGACCCGTTTCGGCTAATTTATGTAAACTAGTACATAAACTGAACCGAACGCGTAATAAGCGTAACGGGTGAACGTAAGAGCCATATACAGGTTTCCTAAGTTAAGATGCCTCAAATATGTTGTGACATCAGTAAGATATCATTTATTATGCCCGAAACGAATTTAAACACAAACTTTGCCCTGTAAGGGTAGTTTGGTCATTTACAAGGTTATAAAAGAGTTGAAGTATTAACCTGAGTTACAGGTCTGATATAATCAGCAAAAATACTCAATTTAGTAAGTTATAGCAGTATGGTATTGCATATATGTGAAATTTATCAAATATAACCAAACTATGCACCGTAGGGGCATTTTGGTAATTTCACATAAGCCGAAAAGCTCAAAACTGAAGTCTGAGTTAAACAACTTTTGCTTACTGTTAAAATATTAAAATTTACCTCAAATATCAGTAGGTATCAACCTTTGTATGTATAAAATAGTTCTAGTACATACTATGCGTTAAAAACGCTTAATTAGGCGATTAGAAGCCGTTTCCGGGTTCTATATAGAAAGCTGATATTTTTATTATTCCAGAAGGTTTAAAATAATTTATTTATCATTTAAAATCAGTAGCAAAAGTTTTGGAGTCAATTAGATATGTAAAACTCATTTTATAGCCCGTAAGGGCAAAACCGACAATTACCGGATTAAGCCTATGGCTATAAGTTATGCTCAGCCTAAAATTAATTAAAAATCTTCAAAAATCCCAAAATAATATATTACATCAGTGGATAATAAGTTTGATATCAAAAAGTAGGTTTAAATAGGCTATACGCTAATTATGTCGTTTAATCGCTAAAAGACTTTTTAATTACGCTAATGAGCATAACTCTCAATCTACACCTCAAACTGATGTCAAATTTTGGGTGCAAGATTATATATCAGTAACTAAGGTTTCTACTCTTTTACATTTTCAAAAATCATGTTTTAAGGTGAAAATGGCATAATGGTCAACATATGAGCAATTAACGGAATCATGCATATTAATTGGTTAACTAATGAACCAAGGTGTATAATCACAGAGGGTTATACTAGCATGTAACCTGGTCCTAATGAAGCTCTTTGGCATTTCTAAAACATAACAAAACGGGTCAGAACTGAAGTCAAAGCAAAAGTCAAAGCTTTGCGACTTTCGGTTCCGAACCGGGTCTAAACATAAAATTGTCGGGTTGAACATGTTTAGACATGTTCTTACACTAATTACCAAGTTATATTAATGATCAAATAGGTTGTATGTGTTCTACATTGCTAATTATGCATAAATTGTAAATTAAGCATTCTGTTGACTTTTTAATAACAAGTTTGACCCGACATTTGACCTAGTTAGAGTGGGAATCAGAGGGTGCCCTTTTAAGGGTTTATTGCCCACATAATTACCAACTTATAACTACTTTCAATTCGACTAATCACTGGACCATTAGTGATTAATCGTTAAGTCAACCGTTAATTACGACGGTTTGACTTTTAAGCTAAAACTAAGCAAAAACTTAACTAAGGAAGGTTAAGCAAACTTACTGAAGTCCTATGCACGATTTGTGATCACTTGAGTCTGCTTTGGAGCTCCAAGAATGATCAGAAATGCTGAAGGAAGGTGTGATCAAAATGGTTGCACAAGAGGCCTTTATATAGTGTTCAAAATCTTATAGATTGTTGACACCCAAGCCTATCAATGATCCCAGATGATCCACACATGTCCCTAAGGTTCTAGGGGTTGCTTAGGGGTCGCCCATGAAGTGAAACAACTGATTAAAGTCGGTTATAGCGCATATACAGGCTGCTGTCTGATGTTTCTGTATCTGGGCGTCTGACGCGGCCCGCGTAAGATGTTGTTAAGGGTTACGCGGCCCGCGTGGGCCTTGTATTCAGATTTAAACATTTTCAAGTTGTTGCATATTGTCCCTTGGCCTTTCGAAAGGTCAACCAACTTTATTTCTTGCAATTTGACCCCTTCACATTTACTTACAAGGGCTTCAAGGCTTATACCCACTTTATTTAGTCCTTGATCACTTTGTTATTACCCGAAAAGTCATAAACTTTCGCGTTGACGCTTTTAACCCCTTGTATACGAATTTGATCATAACTTTCTCGTACGATAACGAAACTTTATGAAATTTATATCGTGCATTCTAGTGAGCATAATTAACCGTTACAAAGCTTCGGGTTTGTTAAAAGGTCACTCAGATGTATAACTTAAACATGTTGACACATTTAACCCCTGTAGTTTGTAATCTCTCACTTTCTTTCATATTTAGCTTCGTATGATCCATGATTTATTCGTTGGAAGGTATGAGCATCATGTAGGGTTAATGTAAAATATATTTATTCACTGTTGACATTTAGAACCCGTATATTCACATACTTTCCAGGTTTGTCAACTTTAGTCCTTCAAGAACATTTTTTCACACGTTCAAACTTATGACACGTGTCAACACATTATAGGGCGTGAATTTTCGAGGTGTTACATCCTCACCCCTTAAAAGAAATCTCGACCTCGAGATTTAATGAAACAAATGAGGGTATTTTTCTTTCATCGTGGATTCAACCTCCCACGTGTATTCGGGACCTCTACGGGCATCCCATTTTACCTTTACAATAGGCACATGCTTCCTTCGAAGCTTCTTAACCTGTCGATCCTCGATCGACACAGGTTTTTCAACAAATTTTAAGCTCTCTTCTATATGCACATCTGTATGCGGTATAACCAGTGATTCATCAGCGAAACACTTCTTCAGATTGCAGATGTGGAATACATTATGAATACCACTGAGCTCTTCAGGTAAGTTTAACTTATAGGCAACTGATCCGACACGTTCGATGACTTCGAACGGTCCTATGTACCTCGGGCTTAGCTTGCCTTTCTTACCAAATCGCATCACTCCCTTCCAGGGTGATACTTTAAGCAACACCTTGTCACCTACTTCGAAGTGAATAGGTTTACGCTTCAAATCAGCGTAGCTTTTCTGCCTATCACGGGCAGCTTTGAGACGGTCACGAATCTGGACAATCTTGTCCGTCGTTTGAAAGACTATCTCCGGTCCTGACAGTTGGACATCTCCAACTTCCGCCCAACACACGAGCGTTCTACATTTTCTACCGTATAATGCCTCAAAAGGCGCAGCCTTAATGCTGGTATGGTAGCTATTGTTGTAGGAGAATTCGATTAACGGTAGGTGGTTATCCCAACTACCACCCAAGTCAATCACACATGCACGAAGCATGTCTTCCAACGTTTGAATAGTACGCTCACTCTGGCCGTCCGTCCGAGGATGGTAAGCCGTACTAAAATTCAAACGCGTGCCCAGAGATTGCTGGAAACTCTTCCAAAAATGTGACGTGTATCTAGTATCCCTGTCAGAGATAATAGACACATGCACGCCATGTAAGGCGACAATCTTATCAACGTATAATTGGGCTAACATGTCGGAGCTATAAGTCTCCTTAATGGGTAGGAAATGTGCTGACTTAGTCAGTCTATCAACTATTACCCATATCGTATCATTGCCTTTCCTTGTCTTCGGCAATTTGGGGATGAAATCCATCGTCACCATTTCCCACTTCCATGTGGGAAGTTCAGGTTGTTGTAGCAAACCTGACGGCTTTTGATGTTCAGCTTTTACTTGCGCACATGTCAGGCATTTAGCTACATAGGTGGCTATAGACTTCTTCAAGCCTATCCACCAAAACTTTGCCTTTAGATCTTGGTACATCTTATCAGCTCCAGGATGAACGGAATATTTAGAACTATGGGCTTCCTGGAGGATAACATCTCGAAGTCCTCCATAAATTGGAACCCATATTCGTCCATTTAATCTCAGGATTCCGTCCTTGCTAAGAGATAACTGCACTTCAGTTACCCCTAGCTTTTCATTAGGATAGTTAGCATCCAACACAGCTTCCTTCTGTGCAGCTAACAACCTTTCGTTCAAATTGTTCTTTATTTCAATGCTCTTGGCATTGATTCGGATAGGTTTCACCCTTTCCTTTCTACTCAAGGCATCGGCGACTACATTCGCCTTGCCTGGATGGTATCTGATTTCACAATCATAATCATTCAACGTCTCCATCCAACGGTGTTGCCTCATGTTTAAATCCTTCTGATTAAACAGGTGCTGGAGGCTCTTGTGATCAGAATAGATCACACACTTGATACCATATAAATAATGCCTCCATAGCTTTAGTGCAAATACAACGGCACCCAACTCCAAGTCAAGGGTGGTGTAATTCTTTTCATGCACCTTTAACTGTCTTGAAGCATAGGCAATAACCTTGCCTTTCTGCATAAGCACACACCCCATGCCAGTGTGTGATGCATCGCAGTAAACTACAAATTCTTCGGTACCTTCAGGCAATGTCAGTACAGGAGCGTTGCTCAACTTCTGCTTCAGGATATCAAAAGATTCTTGCTGCTTAGGGCCCCAATCAAACTTAATCTTCTTCCTAGTCAAGGAAGTTAGGGGCGCAGCAATCCTTGAAAATTTTTCGATAAAGCGCCTGTAGTATCCTGCTAATCCCAAGAAACTGGGAATTTATGTGGGCGTCTTCAGCTCTTGCCAGTTCATAACTGCTTCAACCTTAGCGGGAACCACTTAGATACCACGCTCACTAACCACGTGTCCAAGGAATTGGACTTCTCGAAGCCAAAATTCACACTTACAGAATTTGGCATAGAGCTTCTCATGATGTAGAAGTTTAAGAATACAGCGAAGGTGTTTCTCGTGGTCAGCTTGGTTCTTTGAGTAAATGAGAATGTCGTCAATGAAGACGATGATGAATTTATCTAAGTACGGCTTGCAAACGCGATTCATGAGATCCATGAATGCGGCCGGTGCATTAGTGAGCCCAAAAGGCATCACCAGGAACTCGTAATGACCATAACGAGTCCTAAATGCAGTTTTGTGTACGTCTTCATCTCTAACCTTCAGTTGGTGGTAGCATGACCTTAAGTCAATCTTCGAGAAATAACTTGCCCCTTGTAATTGATCGAACAAATCATCGATCCTGGGCAAAGGATACCTATTCTTTATAGTGACTTTGTTAAGCTCACGGTAATCGATGCACAGACGCATCGATCCATCCTTCTTTTTGACAAACAGGGCTGGCTCTCCCCAAGGAGACGAACTAGGTTTAATGAAACCTTTAGCTAGCAATTCGTCCAGCTGTGCTCTCAATTCCTTCATCTCTGTTGGTGCCCGCCTGTCGGGCGCTCTAGCAACAGGTGCTGCTCCAGGGATGATGTCAATTCTGAATTCCACTTGCCTATCTGGTGGTAATCCAGGTAGTTTATCAGGAAACACTTCAGGGTATTCAAAAATGACGGGGATGTCTTCCATCTTAGGTTTCGGCTCATCGATAGTAACCTGTGCCATGTAGATGACACAACCCTTCTTCAAACATCTAGACGCCTTGAGCATAGTCACTTGCTCAGGCAGTCCATACCGGGTATCTCCCTGAATGGTAATTGATTCGCCAGACGGAGTCTTGATCACCACTTGCTTTCTATTGCAGACAATCTGGGCCTGGTTATGAGATAACCAGTCCATACCCAAAACGATGTCAAAACCGGCTAACTTCAAAGGAAGTAGGGACAAAGGAAAAGAATGCTTCTTAATGGATATGAAATATCCATCTAAAATGGTTGAGGCGGTTTCTATGGTGCCATCTGCTAACTCCACCTCATACTTTACACTAAAGGTTTTAACAGGTAAGTTCAGCAATTTACAAAACTTATTATCTACGAAAGACTTATCAGCGCCTGAATCAAAAAGTACTCTTGCATAGACGTCATTTATAAGGAATGTACCTGTTATCACATTGTCATCCAGTACTGCTTCCTTTGCATCCATTCTGAAGACTCTCGCGTTGGTCTTCTTGGCCTCATCAGGCTTCTTGGCGTATTTAGGGCAGTTGGTTTTAATGTGCCCCTTCTCATTGCAACTGTAGCATGTTGCATCCTTCAGCTTTTTGCAATCCAAGGTCTTGTGTTCCTTGGACTTGCATATCCCGCAGGCAAAAGTTCTTGACTGAGTCTGCGAGTTTGATTCCATCCTGCACTTTCCAAAGTGCTGTCTCTTCCAGATCTTGCACTTGGGCTTTTCACCAGACTGATGCCCATCCTTCTTCAACTCAGACCCTTTCCTGTGGTCATTGCTTCCTCGCTGCTTCTTGTTTGACCTCCGTGAATTATCATCTTCACGTTTTCTCTTCTCAGCATCTTTGTTCCTCGGCGATCTTTGTCTGACCGCATCCAGAGTGAGGGACAAAGATATGTCAGCTACCGATCTAAAAGTAGCTGGCCGAGAGGCCTTCACGCTAGCCTTTATCTAGGGGGCTAAACCCCCGATAAAACGAGGTATTCTTTTTGGTTCCGGGGTCACCAGATACGGAACCAACCGGGACATCGTGTTGAAGCTCGTGAGGTAAGCTTGGCAGTCAAGGTTCTGCATGACCAACGATAGGAAATCAGACTCAATCTTTTCAACCTCATGTTGAGGGCAGTAATTTTCCCTAATGAGGGCAGCAAATTGTTCCCAAGACATGTTGTACAATGGGATCTTCCCAGTGGCTTGAATCAGTGATCTCCACCAGGCTAAGGCTTCGCCTTTAAACGATTGTGACACAAACTTGACTATATCCCTCTCAGCGCACCCGCTGATATCCACTACCGTGTCCATCTCATCTAACCACGTCATGCAGTCAATGGCTCCTTTTTCCCCCGTGAAATCCCTGGGTTTACATGTAACAAAGTATTTATAGGAGCAGCCCTTGTTACGGGGTTCTTGATTTAGTACAATCTACTGAGATGGATCACTGTGGTGGTTTGAGGAGAGTCTATCATCATTTTTCTTGGGTTCTTCCTTCTTGGAAGGTGGCTTAGATAGGGTCCTACTTTGAGTCCCACTATACTCTTCATACTGCCGCTCCAAGGCCTTTGTAACTGCGTCGTCTACTAACGCTTTCAGTTCAGCACCCATTAAATTAATTCGGGGGTTATCATTATTCTCCACTGGGTGACTATTAATTTCATCCGAGTCACCCATTTTAATTGAACTGTTACATAAAACAATGACAACAGTTTATTTGGGAGTTTATTATGGAATTGCCCCTTAGGGTAATTCATTAACCATGGTGAACAGAGACCATATTTGGTTAATTTATTAATCATATTTATTTAGGACTTTATTATAATCTATCCTAATCATAAGAACAATAACAGTTTTATTAGTGGCACAAAAGGCCTAGTCACAAGGACAAATTTTTAAATTATAAGCCATGATTTCAGAGAATCAAGGCATGAAGGTTTGAACATAGTTCATTACCTTTTTCTGACAGGGAGTCATCGCTACCACTGTCTTTTGGCTCATATGGAAATGAGCAGGGCCCGTAGGCACCATATTACCACGTATGGTCAAAATATGATCATCTTAATTGATGATTTAACCCATGATTCAGAGATCATTAAGTCGGGTTAGGAATCTGTGGAAAGATCCTTATATAAGAATGATGTGTGTGATTTTAACGAATCACATCTGCCAGGAGCGTTAACATGTTTTCGGATGTTAACTGGGATTTGAATCTTTTTAACAGGTTTCACCATCTTGGCCAGGTCTTAAAATGACATGCCGACTAGGTTATACCTTTAAGATCCTTAGCTAATATTTAATTAGACAGATTACTTTTAAAAGGAATAACTAAAAATTTATATATAAGGTCAAACAAATTACACCAAGATAGCCGGTAAGCGGGCAACAAGCTGCGCCGCTACCCCCTTTTGAAAGGAATGATTTTAATTTATTTATTTCATATATATTTTATTTATGCATAATATGGCAAAAATGAAATTTATAAATTAAACATTCCATTAATCATTAATAGATTACACGTCGCCCTAAACGGGACTTTTTAATAAACAAACTTACCCACGCAGGGGTTTAAACAAGGACTTACCCACGCAGGGGCTTAACAACAAACATACTAGTCCACGCAGGGACTTAAACAAATAACATACCCTCGTAGGGGTTAACAGAAAGATAGACCCACGCAAGGGTCAAAACAAACAAACATACCCACGCAGGGGTCAATACAGTAAGACTGGCCCACGCAGGGGCTCAACTGATACAAGGAAGTTTCAACAACAATGGAAGGATTCAGTGGTCCTTCTTACTCTTCCCTTTTATTAGGCTTGTCAATCCTTGGAAGAAAGTTTGTCGCTCCCTTCGGTCCCTGTGAAAGTCTCGCTCCACTTGATCCAACCTTTGCAGAATTTCTTCACGCTCTGGTGGGGAGAACCTTGGCGGCTGCGATTGTTGCCGGATAATAGGTCTTGCAGGTATTTGGTACCCATGAGTTGGGTACCCTACTCCCCATGGATCTCCATACGGTCCTTCCAGATGATGGGTGTTATAGTTAGCCGCTTCCAAGTATGGGTCGGCTTCAGCGTAGTTGTAGTTGGTGTGCACCGGCTGCTCAAACGGGTTATACGCCATGGAACCCGTGTATGCCGGAATCGGGTTATCAAAACCCATCGGTGGTGGTTGTGGTGCAACTGGGTGTGAAGGCCCACCCATTTGTGGGTCCTCCTGAAGTGGCGGATAATGACTGCCACTTGATTGACGAGGAAAACTAAAATGAAAGTCCCCCGCTCGCGCAGACATTCGCGCGCCTGTCCTCCTACGCCTCGGCGGTTGTGGAGGTGCCTGATTAACTGGTGGTGGTGGATGCAACATGCTACAGTTGCAATGAGAAGGGGCACATTAAAACCAACTGCCCTAAATACGCCAAGAATCCTGATGAGGCCAAGAAGACCAACGCGAGAGTCTTCAGAATGGATGCAAAGGAAGCAGTACTGGATGACAATGTGATAACAGGTACATTCCTTATAAATGACGTCTATGCAAGAGTACTTTTTGATTCAGGCGCTGATAAGTCTTTCGTAGATAATAAGTTTTGTAAATTGCTGAACTTACCTGTTAAAACCTTAAGTGTAAAGTATGAGGTGGAGTTAGCAGATGGCACCATAGAAACCGCCTCAACCATTTTAGATGGATGTTTCATATCCATTAAGAAGCATTCTTTTCCTTTGTCCCTACTTCCTTTGAAGTTAGCCGGTTTTGACATCGTTTTGGGCATGGACTGGTTATCTCATAACCAGGCCCAGATTGTCTGCAATAGAAAGCAAGTGGTGATCAAGACACCGTCTGGCGAATCAATTACCATTCAGGGAGATACCCGGTATGGACTGCCTAAGCAAGTGACTATGCTCAAGGCGTCTAGATGTTTGAAGAAGGGTTGTGTCATCTACATGGAACAGGTTACTATCGATGAGCCAAAACCTAAGATGGAAGACATCCCCGTCATTTCTGAATACCCTGAAGTGTTTCCTGATAAACTACCTGGATTACCACCAGATAGGCAAGTGGAATTCAGAATTGACATCATCCCTGGAGCAGCACCTGTTGCTAGAGCGCCCTACAGGCTGGCACCAACAGAGATGAAGGAATTGAGAGCACAGCTGGACGAATTGCTAGCTAAAGGTTTCATTAAACCTAGTTCGTCTCCTTGGGGAGCGCCAGTCCTGTTTGTCAAAACGAAGGATGGATCGATGCGTCTGTGCATCGATTACCGTGAGCTTAACAAAGTCACTATAAAGAATAGGTATCCTTTGCCCAGGATCGACGATTTGTTCGATCAATTACAAGGGGCAAGTTATTTCTCGAAGATTGACTTAAGGTCAGGCTACCACCAACTGAAGGTTAGAGATGAAGACGTACACAAAACTGCATTTAGGACTCGTTATGGTCATTACGAGTTCCCGGTGATGCCTTTTGGGCTCACTAATGCACCGGCCGCATTCATGGATCTCATGAATCGCGTTTGCAAGCCGTACTTAGATAAATTTGTCATCGTCTTCATTGACGACATTCTCATTTACTCAAAGAACCAAGCTGACCACGAGAAACACCTTCGCTGTATTCTTAAACTTCTACATCATGAGAAGCTCTATGCCAAATTCTGTAAGTGTGAATTTTGGCTTCGAGAAGTCCAATTCCTTGGACACGTGGTTAGTGAGCGTGGTATCCAAGTGGATCCCGCTAAAGTTGAAGCAGTTATGAACTGGCAAGAGCCGAAGACGCCCACAGAAATTCGCAGTTTCTTGGGATTAGCAGGATACTACAGGCGCTTTATCGAAAAAAATTTCAAGGATTGTTGTGCCCCTAACTTCCTTGACTAGGAAGAAGATTAAGTTTGATTGGGGCCCTAAGCAGCAAGAATCTTTTGATATCCTGAAGCAGAAGTTGAGCAACGCTCCTGTACTGACATTGCCTGAAGGTACCGAAGAATTTGTAGTTTACTGCGATGCATCACACACTGGCATGGGGTGTGTGCTTATGCAGAAAGGCAAGGTTATTGCCTATGCTTCAAGACAGTTAAAGGTGCATGAAAAGAATTACACCACCCTTGACTTGGAGTTGGGTGCCGTTGTATTTGCACTAAAGCTATGGAGGCATTATTTATATGGTATCAAGTGTGTGATCTATTCTGATCACAAGAGCCTCCAGCACCTGTTTAATCAGAAGGATTTAAACATGAGGCAACGCCGTTGGATGGAGACGTTGAATGATTATGATTGTGAAATCAGATACCATCCAGGCAAGGCGAATGTAGTCGCCGATGCCTTGAGTAGAAAGGAAAGGGTGAAACCCATCCGAATCAATGCCAAGAGCATTGAAATAAAGAACAATTTGAACGAAAGGTTGTTAGCTGCACAGAAGGAAGCTGTGTTGGAAGCTAACTATCCTAATGAAAAGCTAGGGGTAACTGAAGTGCAGTTATCTCTTAGCAAGGACGGAATCCTGAGATTAAATGGACGAATATGGGTTCCAATTTATGGAGGACTTCGAGATGTTATCCTCCAGGAAGCCCATAGTTCTAAATATTCCGTTCATCCTGGAGCTGATAAGATGTACCAGGATCTAAAGGCAAATTTTTGGTGGATAGGCTTGAAGAAGTCTATAGCCACCTATGTAGCTAAATGCGTGACATGTGCGCAAGTAAAAGCTGAACATCAAAAGCCGTCAGGTTTGCTACAACAACCTGAACTTCCCACATGGAAGTGGGAAATGGTGACGATGGATTTCATCCCTAAATTGCCGAAGACAAGGAAAGGCAATGATACGATATGGGTAATAGTTGATAGAGTGACTAAGTCAGCACATTTCCTACCCATTAAGGAGACTTATAGCTCCGACATGTTAGCCCAATTATACGTTGATAAGATTGTCGCCTTACATGGCGTGCATGTGTCTATTATCTCTGACAGGGATACTAGATACACGTCACATTTTTGGAAGAGTTTCCAGCAATCTCTGGGACGCGTTTGAATTTTAGTACGGCTTACCATCCTCGGACGGATGGCCAGAGTGAGCGTACTATTCAAACGTTGGAAGACATGCTTCGTGAATGTGTGATTGACTTGGGTGGTAGTTGGGATAACCACCTACCGTTAATCGAATTCTCCTACAACAATAGCTACCATACCAGCATTAAGGCTGCGCCTTTTGAGGCATTATACGGTAGAAAATGTAGAACGCCCGTGTGTTGGGCGGAAGTTGGAGATGTCCAACTGTCAGGACCGGAGATAGTCTTTGAAACGACGGACAAGATTGTCCAGATTCGTGACCGTCTCAAAGTTGCCCGTGATAGGCAGAAAAGCTACGCTGATTTGAAGCGTAAACCTATTCACTTCGAAGTAGGTGACAAGGTGTTGCTTAAAGTATCACCCTGGAAGGGAGTGATGCGATTTGGTAAGAAAGGCAAGCTAAGCCCGAGGTACATAGGACCGTTCGAAGTCATCGAATGTGTCGGATCAGTTGCCTATAAGTTAAACTTACCTGAAGAGCTCAGTGGTATTCATAATGTATTCCACATCTACAATCTGAAGAAGTGTTTCGCTAATGAATCACTGGTTATACCGCATACAGATGTGCATATAGAAGAGAGCTTAAAATTTGTTGAAAAACCTGTGTCGATCGAGGATCGACAGGTTAAGAAGCTTCGAAGGAAGCATGTGCCTATTGTAAAGGTAAAATGGGATGCCCGTAGAGGTCCCGAATACACGTGGGAGGTTGAATCCACGATGAAAGAAAAATACCCTCATTTGTTTAATTAAATCTCGAGGTCGAGATTTTTTTAAGGGGGTGAGGATGTAACACCTCGAAAATTCACGTCCTATAATGTGTTGACACGTGTCATAAGTTTGAACGTGTGAAAGAATGTTCTTGAAGGACTAAAGTTGACAAACCTGGAAAGTATGTGAATATACGGGTTCTAAATGTCAACAGTGAATAAATATATTGTACATTAACCCTACATGATGCTCATACCTTCAAACGAATAAATCATGGATTATACGAAGCTAAATATGAAAGAAAGTGAGAGATTACAAACTACAGGGGTTAAATGTGTCAACATGTTTAAGTTATACCTCTGAGTGACCTTTTAACAAACCCAAAGCTTTGTAACGGTTAATTATGCTCACTAGAATGCGCGATATAAATTTCATAAAGTTTCGTTATCGTATGAGAAAGTTATGATCAAATTCGTATACAAGGGGTTAAAAGCGTCAACGCGAAAGTTTATGACTTTTCGGGTAATAACAAAGTGATCAAGGACTAAATAAAGTGGGTATAAGCCTTGAAGCCCTTGTAAGTAAATGTGAAGGGGTCAAATTGCAAGAAATAAAGTTGGTTGACCTTTCGAAAGGCCAAGGGACAATATGCAACAACTTGAAAATGTTTAAATCTGAATACAAGGCCCACGCGGGCCGCGTAACCCTTAACAACATCTTACGCGGGCCGCGTCAGACGCCCAGAACCTTAGGGACATGTGTGGATCATCTAGGATCATTGATAGGCTTGGGTGTCAACAATCTATAAGATTTTGAACACTATATAAAGGCCTCTTGTGCAACCATTTTGATCACACCTTCCTTCAGCATTTCTGATCATTCTTGGAGCTCCAAAGCAGACTCAAGTGATCACAAATCGTGCATAGGACTTCAGTAAGTTTGCCTAACCTTCCTTAGTTAAGTTTTTGCTTAGTTTTAGCTTAAAAGTCAAACCGTCGTAATTAACGGTTGACTTAACGATTAATCACTAATGGTCCAGTGATTAGTCGAATTGAAAGTAGTTATAAGTTGGTAATTATGTGGGCAATAAACCCTTAAAAGGGCACCCTCTGATTCCCACTCTAACTAGGTCAAATGTCGGGTCAAACTTGTTATTAAAAAGTCAACAGAATGCTTAATTTACAATTTATGCATAATTAGCAATGTAGAACACATACAACCTGTTTGATCATTAATATAACTTGGTAATTAGTGTAAAAACATGTCTAAACATGTTCAACCCGACAATTTTATGTTTAGACCCGGTTCGGAACCGAAAGTCGCAAAGCTTTGACTTTTGCTTTGACTTCAGTTCTGACCCGTTTTGGTATGTTTTAGAAATGCCAAAGAGCTTCATTAGGACCAGGTTACATGCTAGTATAACCCTCTGTGATTATACACCTTGGTTCATTAGTTAACCAATTAATATGCATGATTCCGTTAATTGCTCATATGTTGACCATTATGCCATTTTCACCTTAAAACGTGATTTTTGAAAATGTAAAAGAGTAGAAACCTTAGTTACTGATATATAATCTTGCACCCAAAATTTGACATTAGTTTGAGGTGTAGATTGAGAGTTATGCTCATTAGCGTAATTAAAAAGTCTTTTAGCGATTAAACGACATAATTAGCGTATAGCCTATTTAAACCTATTTTTTTATATCAAACTTATTACCCACTGATGTAATATATTATTTTGGGATTTTTGAAGATTTTTAATTAATTTTAGGCTGAGCATAACTTATAGCCATAGGCTTAATCCGGTAATTGTCGGTTTTGCCCTTACGGGCTATAAAATGAGTTTTACATATCTAATTAACTCCAAACCTTTTTCTACTGATTTTAAATCATAAAGAGTAAACTGTCATTTTGGTCCCTGTGGTTTGGGCACTTTTTCCATTTTAGGTCAAATCTCAAACTTTTTAAATCTGGGTCCCTGTGGTTTCACTTTTATTGTCATTTTAGTCCAAAATTAAGAGTAAATTACCATTTTGGCCCCTGTGGTTTCACTTTTATTGCCATTTTAGTCAAAATCTCAAACTTTTTGGAACAGTCAAAAAAAGGGGGATTTTGAATTTTGGACTAAAATGGCAATAAAAATGAAACCACAGGGACCCAGATTTAAAAAGTTTGAAATTTGGACTAAAATGGTAAAAATGCCCAAACCACAGGGACCAAAATGGCAGTTTACTCAATCATAAATAAATTATTTTAAACCTTCTGGAATAATAAAAATATCAGTTTTCTATATAGAACCCGGAAACGGCATCTAATCGCCTAATTAAGCGTTTTTAACGCATAGTATGTACTAGAACTATTTTATACATACAAAGGTTGATACCTACTGATATTTGAGGTAAATTTTAATATTTTAACAGTAAGCAAAAGTTGTTTAACTCAGACTTCAGTTTTGAGCTTTTCGGCTTATGTGAAATTACCAAAATGCCCCTACGGTGCATAGTTTGGTTATATTTGATAAATTTCACATATATGCAATACCATACTGTTATAACTTACTAAATTGAGTATTTTTGCTGATTATATCAGACCTGTAACTCAGGTTAATACTTAAACTCTTTTATAACCTTGTAAATGACCAAACTACCCTTACGGGGCAAAGTTTGTGTTTAAATTCGTTTCGGGCATAATAAATGATATCTTACTGATGTCACAACATATTTGAGGCATATTAACTTAGGAAACCTGTATATGGCTCTTACGTTCACCCGTTACGCTTATTACGCGTTCGGTTCGGTTTATGTACTAGTTTACATAAATTAGCCGAAACGGGTCAAACCTTATCGGTTTTATCTCAAAATCCAGAATGTGTATGAAATACCCTTATTAAGAAAGTCTTCAAACTTGTCGGGTCTAAATCACATTCTATCCAGTCTTCGCTTAATCGTGCATACGAACCGTATCTTTGAAACTAACCGGTCTAAGCTTAAGCTTGATTAAAGACCCGTTAGGATTCTAATAGGTAAATACTTACATTTGCTTATTGTGATTATTACTTTGCTACTTGCATTTACTCAGGTAAATACTTTTAACTTATTTTCCCTATACGGGCTTGGGTTACGGTATATAAAATACCGCTTGGTCGGGCATTAAATCTTCCATCGTTTGGTGGTTAATTGAATAATTTAATCGGCCCGTTTAAATATGTTTTGTTTGCTTAAAGCCTTTGGGGGGTTAATGACCATGTCCCGGATATCCTTGGCATCATTTTACGAAATGGCCACGACCTAAGCGCGGAGTGTAGGCGTACACTCGTCAGTGCATAAATAGTTGATGTGGTGTGTCTATTGATCTTTAACCCGGCACGCTCCGGGCTACTGAACGCATAAGGAACATGTAATTCTTTTACAAGATTATATATTTAAATAATTATCCCAAGTTATAAAATGTTTATGCCACGTGCATCCAAATCAATTTTCAATCATTTTTAAAATGAGTCTGTTGATTGTATTTACCAGTGTAAACTGACGTATTTTCCCAAAAAGATTAAATGCAGGTACTAAGCGTAATAGGCTGGATTTCTCCTTAGCATCAATAGAAGTCTCGCAAGCTTAAGATGCCTACAGTCTGTTGAACTACAATTTATTTTTGATCCTTCTGTGGACAAACCTTCAACTGTTGTGATACACGATATTACAATATTATTAAAGTTGAATTATATTTTTCATTTGCTTCCGCTGTGCATATTTATATATTGTGTTGTTTGACTATTATGTTGCCAACCACGTCACGATACTCCCCCACCGGGCCCATCGGTGACACGTGGAAATCGGGGTGTGACACATCTTTCGCCAATTCGAAGCGACGGAATCAAGATCGTGATACATACCTTGTTCCATAATCGCAAGAAACTTTGATAATATTTCTTTCCAAAAACCATCGCCGGTTTGGTTGTTACCTATATTTTTAGAATGTAACAAAAGTTATATATTAAAAAATGTAAAATTTATATATTTTTAGTATAAAATTTATATTTTTACATACCAACAATGGGGCATTTTGACGTACTAATCCACGCCTTAGTGTCACACCCCGATTTCCACGTGTCACCGGTGGGCCCGGTGGGGGAGTATCGTGACGTGGTTGGCAACGTAATAGTCAAACAACACAATATTATTATGCACAGCGGAAGCAAATTTAAAATATGATACAACCGAATATAATATTGTTGATCAATGTAACAATAACCGGAAGTTTATCCACAGAACGGATCGAAATAAAAT
The DNA here is from genome assembly GCA_030545235.1 of Helianthus tuberosus. Taxonomy (NCBI): domain Eukaryota; kingdom Viridiplantae; phylum Streptophyta; class Magnoliopsida; order Asterales; family Asteraceae; genus Helianthus; species Helianthus tuberosus. The sequence goes on along the minus strand of CM060446.1, from coordinate 99,686,090 downwards.
AATATTAATGGTTCAACAGACTTCAGGCATCCTAAGCTGGCGAGACTTTTTATTGATGCTAAGGAGACAGTCCAGCCAATTTCGTTTAGTACCTGCATTCAGTCTTTTTGGGAAAATACGTCAGTTTACACTGGTAAATACAATCAACTGACTCATTTTGGAAAATGATTGAAAATTGATTTGGATGCACGTGGCATAAACATTTTTGTTTAACTTGGGAGAATTATTTAATATTATAATCTTGTGAACGAATTACATGTTACTTATGCGTTCAGTAGCCCGGATCTTGTCCGGGTTAAAGATCAATAGACACACCACATTATTGAGTTATACACTGACAGGTGTACGCCTACACCCTGTGCTCAGGTCGTGGCCATCTCGTAAGATGATGCCAAGGATATCCGGGACATGGTCATTAACCCCCCAAAGGCTGTAAAGTAAACAAGACTATTTAAACGAGCCGATCAAATTATTCAACTACCCACTTTAACGGTGGAGATTTGATGCCCGATCAAGCGGTATGCTATATACCGTAACCCAAGCCCGTATAGGGAAAATAAGTTAAAAGTATTTACCTGAGTAAGTATTAATCACAATAAGCAAAATGCACGTAGCTTTTATTGGTCCTCCTAATCTGGAACGAAGGTTTATAATAACCTATTAGAATTCTAACGGGCCTTTTATTAAGCTTAAGCTTAGACCGGCTAGTTTCAAGATACGGTTCGTACGCACGATTAAGCGAAGACCGGATAGAATGTGATTCAGGCCCGACAAGTTTGAATACTTGTTTAATATGGGTTTATTATTCACATTCTGGATTTTGAGATAAAACCGTTAAGGTTTGACCCGTTTCGGCTAATTTATGTAAACTTGTTACATAAACCGAACCGTACGCGTAATAAGCGTGACGGGTATTCATGAGAGCTATATACAGGTTTCCTAAGTTAATTATGCCTCAAATATGTTGTGACATCAGTAAGATGTCTTTCATTATGCCCGAAACGTGGTTAAACACAAACTAGGCCCCATAGGGGTAGTTTGGTCATTTTAAAGGTTGTAAAAGGGTTGAAGTGTTTAACTGAGTTACAGGTCTGATGTAATCAGTAAAAATACTCAAATTAATTAGTTATAACAGTAAGATAAAGCATATATGTGAAATTTATCATTTCTAACTAAAATAGGTCCCGTAGGGGTATTTTGGTAATTTCACATAAGCCGAAAAGCTCAAAACTGAAGTCTGAGTTTATCAACCTTTGCTTACTGTTAAAATATTATAATTTGCCTCTTATATCAGTAGGTATCAACCCGGGTATGTCCAATATGATTTTAAAACATACTATGCGCTAAAAACGCTAAATAAGGCGATTAAATGCCATTTCCGGGTTCGATACTTAAATCTGATATTTTTATATTTCCAGAAGGCTTAAAATAATTTATTTATCATATGTGATCAGTAGCAAAAGGTTTGGAGTCGTTTAGATATGTAAAACTCATTTTATGGCCCGTAAGGGCAAAACCGACATTTACCGAATTAAGCCTACGACTATGAGTTATGCTCAGCCTAAAATTAATTAAAAATCTTTAAAAATCCCAAAATAATATATTACATCAGTGGGTAAAAGATTTGATACCAAAAAGTATGTTTAACTAGGCTATACGCTAATTACGCCATTTTATTAACATAAAGCATTAATTTTGCGATAATGAGCATAACTCTTAATCTACAAGTCAAACTGATGTCAAACTTTGCATACAAGTCTATATATCAGAAATTAAGGTTTCTACACTTTTACATTTTCATAAATCACGTTTTAAGGCAATAAGGGCATAACGGTCAACATATGAGCAATTAACGGAAACATGCATATTAATTGGATAACTAATGAACCAAGGTGTATATAATCACAGAGAGTTGTTCTAACATGTAACCTAGTCCAATTAAAGCTCTGAGGCATTTCTAAAATATGCCTAAACGGGTCAGAACTGAAAGTCAAAGTGAAAGTCAAACTATGTGACTTTCGGTTCCGAACCGGGTCTAAAAAGGGAATTGTCGGGTTGAACATGTTTAGACATGTTCTTACACTTATTACTAAGTTATAACAATGATCCAACAGGTTGTATATGATCTACAATGTTAATTATGCAAAAATGGCATTTTAGACTTCCTGTTGACTTTTTAAGTAAAGGTTTGACCCGACTTTTGACCTGGTTAGAGTGATGATCAGGGGAAACCCTTTTGAGGTTTTATTACCCACATAAATACCATCTTATATCTACTTTTGATTCGAGAATTGACTGAGCCATTATTGACTAATCTCGAAGTCCAACCGTAAATACGACGGTTTGACTTTTAGCTAATTAACTAAGCTAAAACTAATTAAAGAAGGACTAGCAGACTTACAAGGGTCCAATGCACGAAATATGATCACTTGAGGCTGCTTGATAGCTCCAGAAATGATCCAACAATGCAGGAGAAGGTGTGGGAATGTTTGTAACTAAAGAGGCTTTATATAGTGATCCAAGACACCATAAAAGCTTGACATCTTAGTCTAGCACCCATCCACAACTGATTAACACTTGTCCTAGTGCTTAGGGGGTGCCTAGGGGTCGTCCACATGTGAGAAAAACCGGCTAGAATGGTCACAATCGCGCATAACAGGCTGCAGCAAGTTTTCTGGTTGCTGGCACTTGCTTGCGCACCGTAACAAATATTTGTTGCAGTGCGCAACAATTCATCAGGGACCAAAATGTTGGCTTTTCAATGATTTGAAGGGGCAACTGAGTATAAACGATTTCTTGGCCGTGTTTTATCAATATGGGGCCTCAAATTTGGGTCAAGTATAGTATCATACCCTACCATTATGAATTGTATGCTTGTATTCCAAAAGAAAGTACCGAATTATAAGGTTTACCGTTGGAATTTCCATACGCACCTATCATGCACTTTGAATTCGATTATTGCCAACAATTTCCTGGATTTAAAAATACATTAGATGTTTAATATATAGATACTTGGGTCTTGGGATTTATAAATGAGGTCGTTCAGAGGTAAGAATTAACATGACGCCACTTTTAAATCCTGCCAAAACATCTTTATTAAATCCGGGTTTACAACGCTTTTTTTCCTTATATGACACGTGTCGTTATATCGTTGAACATGAATTTTCGAGGTGTTACATCCTCACCCCCTTAAAATAAATCTCGACCCGAGATTTACCGAAATAAATAAGGGTACTTTTCTTTCATCGTGGATTCAACCTCCCACGTATACTCGGGACCTCTACGGGCATCCCATTTGACCTTAACAATAGGTACATGCTTCCTTTGAAGCTTCTTCACCTGTCGATCCTCGATCGACACAGGTTTTTCAACAAATTTTAAGCTCTTGTCTATATGCACATCTGTATGTGGTATAACCAGTGATTCGTCAGCGAAACACTTCTTCAGATTGCAGATGTGGAACACATTGTGAATTCCACTGAGCTCTTCAGGTAAGTTTAACTTATAGGCAACTGACCCGACACGTTTGATAACCTCGAAAGGTCCTATGTATCTCGGGCTTAGCTTGCCTTTCTTACCAAATCGCATCACCCCCTTCCAGGGTGACACTTTAAGTAGGACTTTGTCACCTACTTCGAAGTGAAAATCCTTACGATTTGGATCCGCGTAACTCTTCTGCCTATCACAGGCAGCTTTGAGACGGTCACGAATCTGGACAATATTATCCGTCGTCTCGAACACTATCTCTGGTCCAGATAATTGGACATCTCCAACTTCCACCCAACAAACTGGCGATCTACACTTTCTACCGTATAATGCCTCAAAAGGCGCAGCCTTTATGCTGGTGTGGTAGCTGTTGTTGTAGGAGAATTGGATTAATGGTAAGTTCTTATCCCAACTACCTCCCAAATCGATCGCACATGCACGTAGCATGTCTTCCAACGTTTGAATAGTACGCTCACTCTGACCGTCAGTCTGAGGATGGTAAGCCGTACTAAAATTTAAACGTGTGCCCAAAGATTGTTGGAAGCTCTTCCAAAAATGTGACGTGTATCTAGTATCCCGGTCAGAGATAATAGCTACAGGTATGCCATGTAGGGCTACAATCTTATCAACGTATAACTGGGCTAACATGTCGGAGGTATAAGTCTCCTTGATGGGTAAGAAATGAGCTGACTTAGTCAGTCTGTCAACTATAACCCATATCGTATCATTTCCTTTTCTGGTCTTAGGTAACTTGGTAATAAAATCCATCGTTACCATTTCCCACTTCCACGTAGGAAGTTCAGGCTGTTGTAGCAAACCTGACGGTTTCTGATGCTCGGCTTTGACTTGCGCACATGTCAAGCATTTAGCTACGTGAGTGGCTACAGACTTCTTCAAGCCTATCCACCAATAATTTGCCTTCAGATCCTGGTACATCTTATCAGCCCCAGGATGAACGGAGTATTTGGAACTATGAGCTTCCTGGAGGATGACATCTCGAAGTCCTCCATAAGTTGGAACCCATATCCGTCCATTCAATCGCAGAATTCCGTCCTTGCTAAGAGTCAACTGCTCCTCAGTTACTCCTAACTTTTCATTAGGATAGTTAGCTTCCAACACAGCTTCCTTCTGTGCAGCTAACAACCTTTCCATCAAATTATTCTTTATCTCCATGCGCTTGGCATTGATTCGGATAGGTTTCATCCTTTCCTTTCGACTCAAGGCATCAGCGACTACATTCGCCTTGCCGGGATGGTACTTGATTTCACAATCATAATCATTCAAGGTCTCCATCCAACGGCGTTGCCTCATGTTTAATTCTTTCTGATTAAACAGATGCTGGAGGCTCTTGTGATCAGAATAGATCACAAACTTGATTCCATAACGATAATGCCTCCACAGTTTTAGTGCGAACACAACGGCACCCAATTCCAAGTCGTGGGTGGTGTAATTCTTTTCGTGCACCTTTAACTGTCGTGATGCATAGGCAATAACCTTGCCTTTCTATATAAGCACACACCCCATGCCGGTGTGTGAAGCATCGCAGTAAACTACGAATTCTTCAGTGCCTTCAGGTAATGTAAGCTCAGGAGCGTTGCTCAACTTTTGTTTCAAAACATCAAAGGACTCTTGCTGCTTAGGGCCCCAAACGAACTTTACTTTCTTCTTGGTCAAGGAAGTTAGGGGTGCAGCAATCCTTGAAAAATTTTCAATGAAACGCCTGTAATATCCTGCCAATCCCAGGAAGCTACGAATCTCCGTAGGCGTCTTTGGCTCTTGCCAATTCATAACAGCTTCAACCTTAGCGGGATCCACCTGGATACCACGCTTACTGACCACATGTCCAAGAAATTGGACTTCACGAAGCCAAAATTCACATTTAGAGAATTTGGCATAGAGCTTCTCTTGGTGTAAAAGTTTGAGAATACATCGAAGGTGTTTCTCATGGTCAGCTTGGTTCTTAGAATAAATGAGAATGTCGTCAATGAAGACGATGACGAATTTATCTAAGTGCGGCTTGCAAACGCGATTCATGAGATCCATGAACGCGGCTGGTGCATTAGTGAGCCCAAAAGGCATCACTAGGAACTCGTAGTGACCGTAACGAGTCCTAAATGCAGTCTTGTGCACGTCTTCATCTTTGACCTTCAATTGATGGTAGCCTGACCTCAAATCAATCTTCGAGAAGTAACTTGCCCCTTGAAGCTGATCGAACAAATCGTCGATTCTGGGCAAAGGATACCTATTCTTGATCGTGACTTTATTAAGCTCGCGATAGTCGATGCACAGACGCATCGACCCATCCTTCTTTTTGACAAACAAGATTGACGCTCCCCAAGAAGATGAACTAGGTCTAATGAAACCTTTAGCCAGCAATTCATCCAGCTGCGTCCGCAACTCCTTCATTTCTGTGGGTGCCAATCTGTATGGTGCTCTAGCAACTGGTGCCGCTCCGGGGATGATATCGATCCTGAATTCGACTTGTCTATCTGGTGGTAGGCCAGGTAGATCTTCAGGAAACACTTCTGGGTATTCAGAAATGTCAGGGATGTCTTCTATCTTTGGTTTAGGCTCATCAATAATCACTTGCGCCATGTAGATGACACACCCCTTCTTCAAACACTTGGAAGCCTTGAGCATAGTCACTTGCTCAGGTAGTCCATACTGGGTATCTCCCCGAATGGTGAGTGATTCACCAGACGGAGTCTTTATCACTACTTGTTTCATGTTACAGACGATTTGGGCCTGGTTATTAGATAACCAGTCCATACCCAGAACTATGTCAAAACCAGCCAACTTAAACGGAAGTAGAGACAGAGGAAAAGAATGGTTCTTAATGGATATAACACATCCATCTAACATAGTTGAGACGGTTTCTATGGTTCCATCTGCTAACTCTACCTCATAATTCACTTTTAAGGCTTTGACAGGTAATTTCAGCAATTCACAAAATTTATGATCTACGAAAGACTTATATGCGCCTGAATCAAAAAGTACTCTTGCAAAGACATCATTTACAAGGAAGGTACCTGTTATGACATTATCGTCTTGCACAGCCTCTTTCGCGTCCATTCTGAAGACTCTGGCATTAGTCTTCTTAGCCTCTTCAGGCTTCTTGTTGTACTTAGGGCAGTTGGTCTTGATGTGCCCCTTTTCATTGCAACGGTAGCACGTTGCGTCTTTTATCTTCTTGCAGTCCAGGGTTTTGTGATCCGTGGACTTGCAAATTCCATAAGCAAAGGGTTTTGACTGAGTCTGAGAGTTCGACTCCAGTCTGCACTTTCCATAGTGCTGCTTCTTGCAAATTTTACACTTGGGCTTTTCACCAGAATTATGCCCATCCTTCCTCGACTCCGACCCTTTCTTGTTGTCACCGCTCCCACGGTGCTTCTTGTTCGACTTTCGTGAACCATCATCTTCACGCTTCCTCTTCTCGGCCTCCTTATTCCTCAGCGATCTCTGCCTGACCGCATCCAGAGTGAGGGATAAGGAAATGTCAGTTACGGACCTGAAGGTAGCTGGCCGAGAAGCTTTTACGCTTGCCTTGATCTCGGGGGCTAAACCACCAATAAAGCGAGCGATTCTTTTTGGCTCCGGGGTTACCAGGTAAGGAACCAACCGGGACAGCGTATTGAAGCTTGTCAGGTAAGCTTGACAGTCGAGGTTCGTCATCACCAACGATAGAAAGTCAGATTCTATCTTCTCCACCTCATGTTGAGGGCATAAATTTTCCTTGATTAGGGCAATGAATTGATCCCACGACATATTATACAATGGGATCTTTCCGGAGGCCTCCATCAGAGATCTCCACCATGCTAACGCTTCACCCTTAAAGGACTGTGACACAAACTTAACTACATCCCTTTCAGCTCACCCGCTGATATCTACCACCGTGTCCATTTTGTCCAGCCAAGTCATACAGTCGACGGCTCCTTTTTCCCCAGTAAAATCCCTGGGCTTACAAGACACGAAGTACTTATAGGAGCAACCCTTGTTACGGGGTTCTTGATGCAGTACTAAGTGCTGAGATGGGACACTTTGATGGTTGGTGGACTGACGGTCATCACCATCTTTCTTGGGTCCATTCTTTTTGGGAGGAGGCTTGCTATGAGCCTCAGAATGTGTCCTGGGCTTTGAATGTGGTGCAGAGTGGGTCCTACTTCGAGTACCACTGTATTCCTCATACTGCCTATCCAAAGCCTGTGTAACAACGCCGTCTATGATCGCTTTTAATTCAGCACCCGTTAACGTAATCTGGGCGTTATCATTTTGCTCCACTGGATGGCTATTGATTTCATTTGAGTCAGCCATTTGAATTGAACTGTTGCAGAAAACAAGGACAATATTTTATTTGGGAGTTTATTATGGAATTACCCCTTAGGGTAACTCGTTAACCATGGTAAATAGAGACCATATTTGGTTAACTTATTAATCGTATTAATTTAGGATTTCAATTAAAATTTATCCTAATCATAAACAATAACACTATATATTAGCACATAAGGCTTAGTCACATGGACAATTTAAATTATAAGCCATGATTTCAAAGAATCAAGACTTTTAAGGTTTGAACCTAGTTCATTACCCTTATCAGACAGGGAGTCATAGCTACCTCTGTCTTTTGGCTCATATGGAGTGAGCTGGGCCCGTAGGCACCATATTACCACGTGTGGTAAAATATGATCATCTTAATTGATGATCTTAACCCATGATTCAAAGATCATATAATTGGGTTTGGAATCTTCTAAAGAATCCTTATACATATAAGAATGACATGTGATTTTATCGAATCACTTCTGCCAGGAATGTTAACATGTTTTAAGATGTTAACAGGGATTTGAATCTTTTAAACAGGTCTTACCATCTTGGCCCGGTCTTATATTTGACACGAGGCTAGGTTTCACACTTTAAGATTCTTAATTAAATAATAATTACATAGGCAGATTATTTCAAAAGGGATGATTTTAATTTATTTATTTCATTTATAAATTATCTATGCACAAAATGGCAAACATGAAATTTATAAAAACAACATTCCATTAATTATACATAGGTTACATGTTGCCCTAAACGGGTCTTTTCAAACAAACCATTACCCACGCAGGGGTTTTAAACCAGTACTTGCCCACGCAGGGGCTTTAAACAAACAAACTAAACATCATACCCACGCAGGGGTTTACGGAAAATAGACCCACGCAGGGGTCAAATCATCACACATACATACCCACGTAGGGGTTTATGGAAAGATAGGCCCACGCAGGGGCTCAAAACAAACATACAACACACATACCCACATAGGGGCTTAACAACCAAATACACCCACGCAGGGGCTCATACAGAAATTAGGAGGATTCAATGATCCTTCTTGTTCTTCCCTTTGATCAATCCTACTAATCCTTGGAAGAAAGTCTGTCTCTCCCTGCGGTCCTCGTGAACTACCCGTTCAACTTGATTCAGCCTCTGAAGGAGTTCCTCATGCTCAGGTGGTGAGAACCTAGGCGGCTGCGAATGAGTCCGAATAATAGGCCTAGGGGGTATCTGGTACCCTTGTGTTGGGTACCCTACTCCCCATGGATCTCCATAGGGTCCCTGGGCGTTGTAGTTCGCTGCTACCAGGTAAGGGTCAGCCTCCGCGTAGCCATAGTTATGATGCATTGGGGGTTCAAACGGGTTGTATGCCATGGAACCCGTATACGCTGGAATTGGGTTGTCAAAACCCATTGGTGGTGGCTGCTGCATCGCGGGGTTGGAAGGTCCACCCATTTGTGGGTCCTCCTGATGTGGCGGGTAGTGACTGGCACTTGATTGACGTGGGGAGCTGAAATGAAAGTCTCCCGCACGTGATGACATACGTGCACCTGTCCTCCTACGCCTTGGTGGTGGCGGAGGCACCTGATTAACTGGTGGTGGTGGAGGCGGTGGCGTAACTGCCACAAATCGGTGATCCTCAGAGGAATCTTGATGATGCTGCGGTTGCTGCTGCTCATGAGGCGACTGCTGCTGCTCATGAGGCGACGACTGGTGAGGAGGTGTGTAGTACCACTCGTGCCTGGTGAACATCGCCTGAAAGCTATCCGGACCAACATAAGGTGATCCGTGAAATGAAGATCCGTCGGAGATTTCGATCGGATGGTTTGGAGTACCACTCGCCGGCATGACGGGGTCCGTATCCTCGTCCATGTCATCTGCATTATCACCGGAGAAGTGATCGTCTGGCCCTAGTGGGTTGAAACCCACGGGTTCTGGTATGAATCCTACCGGGTTAAACTGTCCCCGAAAAACAGGTGTAGGGTCTCCATAGGAATGATGGGACAAAGACCTCTGCAGCGGTATATATGAAGGCTGGGGGTTGTTCGGCTCGTAATCTGGCTGCGGTCCGTATGGATTTTGGACCGGAGGTGTAGAGCTGTGCGAAACGGATCGTCTCGCCGGCTCGAACAGGTTTCTCCTGCTCTGACGTGGATCTTCGCTCTCCGTAGCAGATGGAGCTCGTACATTGGACGGTCCAGCTTCATGGTCATTTGGGGCGGTGACTGGCCCCTTGCCTCGTCCTCGTCTCCTAAAGAATCTTGGCGGCATTTTTTATTCCTGTCAATATTTTATGAGATAACAATAACAAGATATAAAATTCAAAGGACAAAACAAAAAGCCGAATAAGGTGGAATTTGTCCTATGTTATAAGTCTAGACTCGAAGGTTTAGATATGTGCAATTGTGTAACTGAGATTAAACACAAAAAAGCTAGTGTTTAATTCACTCAGAGTTGGCTCTGATACCAACCTGTCACACCCCGATTTCCACGTGTCACCGGTGGGCCCGGTGGGGGAGTATCGTGACGTGGTTGGCAACGTAATAGTCAAACAACACAATATTTTTATGCACAGCGGAAGCAAATTTAAAATATGATACAACCGAATTTAATATTGTTTATCAATGTAACAATATCCGGAAGTTTATCCACAGAACGGATCGAAATAAAATAATATTAATGGTTCAACAGACTTCAGGCATCCTAAGCTGGCGAGACTTTTTATTGATGCTAAGGAGACGATCCAGCCAATTTCGTTTAGTACCTGCATTCAGTCTTTTTGGGAAAATACGTCAGTTTACACTGGTAAATACATTCAACTGACTCATTTTGGAAAATGATTGAAAATTTGGTTTGGATGCACGTGGCATAAACATTTTTGTTTAACTTGGGAGAATTATTTAATATTATAATCTTGTGAACGAATTACATGTTACTTATGCGTTCAGTAGCCCGGATCTTGTCCGGGTTAAAGATCAATAGACACACCACATTATTGAGTTATACACTGACAGGTGTACGCCTACACCCCGTGCTCAGGTCGTGGCCATCTCGTAAGATGATGCCAAGGATATCCGGGACATGGTCATTAACCCCCCAAAGGCTGTAAAGTTCAGGCAGAAACCGTCAGGTTTGGGTCAGGTTTGCTACAACAGCCTTTGGGGGGTTAATGACCATGTCTCGGATATCCTTGGCATCATCTTACGAGATGGCCACGACCTGAGCACGGGGTGTAGGCGTACACCTGTTAGTGTATAACTCAATAATGTGGTGTGTCTATTGATCTTTAACCCGGACAAGATCCGGGCTACTGAACGCATAAGTAACATGTAATTCGTTCACAAGATTATAATATTAAATAATTCTCCCAAGTTAAACAAAAATGTTTATGCCACGTGCATCCAAATCAATTTTCAATCATTTTCCAAAATGAGTCAGTTGATTGTATTTACCAGTGTAAACTGACGTATTTTCCCAAAAAGACTGAATGCAGGTACTAAACGAAATTGGCTGGATCGTCTCCTTAGCATCAATAAAAAGTCTCGCCAGCTTAGGATGCCTGAAGTCTGTTGAACCATTAATATTATTTTATTTCGATCCGTTCTGTGGATAAACTTCCGGATATTGTTACATTGATAAACAATATTAAATTCGGTTGTATCATATTTTAAATTTGCTTCCGCTGTGCATAATAATATTGTGTTGTTTGACTATTACGTTGCCAACCACGTCACGATACTCCCCCACCGGGCCCACCGGTGACACGTGGAAATCGGGGTGTGACAGGTTGGTATCAGAGCCAACTCTGAGTGAATTAAACACTAGCTTTTTTGTGTTTAATCTCAGTTACACAATTGCACATATCTAAACCTTCGAGTCTAGACTTATAACATAGGACAAATTCCACCTTATTCGGCTTTTTGTTTTGTCCTTTGAATTTTATATCTTGTTATTGTTATCTCATAAAATATTGACAGGAATAAAAAATGCCGCCAAGATTCTTTAGGAGACGAGAGGACGAGGCAAGGGGCCAGTCACCGCCCCAAATGACCATGAAGCTGGACCGTCCAATGTACGAGCTCCATCTGCTACGGAGAGCGAAGATCCACGTCAGAGCAGGAGAAACCTGTTCGAGCCGGCGAGACGATCCGTTTCGCACAGCTCTACACCTCCGGTCCAAAATCCATACGGACCGCAGCCAGATTACGAGCCGAACAACCCCCAGCCTTCATATATACCGCTGCAGAGGTCTTTGTCCCATCATTCCTATGGAGACCCTACACCTGTTTTTCGGGGACAGTTTAACCCGGTAGGATTCATACCAGAACCCGTGGGTTTCAACCCACTAGGGCCAGACGATCACTTCTCCGGTGATAATGCAGATGACATGGACGAGGATACGGACCCCGTCATGCCGGCGAGTGGTACTCCAAACCATCCGATCGAAATCTCCGACGGATCTTCATTTCACGGATCACCTTATGTTGGTCCGGATAGCTTTCAGGCGATGTTCACCAGGCACGAGTGGTACTACACACCTCCTCACCAGTCGTCGCCTCATGAGCAGCAGCAGTCGCCTCATGAGCAGCAGCAACCGCAGCATCATCAAGATTCCTCTGAGGATCACCGATTTGTGGCAGTTACGCCACCGCCTCCACCACCACCAGTTAATCAGGTGCCTCCGCCACCACCAAGGCGTAGGAGGACAGGTGCACGTATGTCATCACGTGCGGGAGACTTTCATTTCAGCTCCCCACGTCAATCAAGTGCCAGTCACTACCCGCCACATCAGGAGGACCCACAAATGGGTGGACCTTCCAACCCCGCGATGCAGCAGCCACCACCAATGGGTTTTGACAACCCAATTCCAGCGTATACGGGTTCCATGGCATACAACCCGTTTGAACCCCCAATGCATCATAACTATGGCTACGCGGAGGCTGACCCTTACCTGGTAGCAGCGAACTACAACGCCCAGGGACCCTATGGAGATCCATGGGGAGTAGGGTACCCAACACAAGGGTACCAGATACCCCCTAGGCCTATTATTCGGACTCATTCGCAGCCGCCTAGGTTCTCACCACCTGAGCATGAGGAACTCCTTCAGAGGCTGAATCAAGTTGAACGGGTAGTTCACGAGGACCGCAGGGAGAGACAGACTTTCTTCCAAGGATTAGTAGGATTGATCAAAGGGAAGAACAAGAAGGATCATTGAATCCTCCTAATTTCTGTATGAGCCCCTGCGTGGGTGTATTTGGTTGTTAAGCCCCTATGTGGGTATGTGTGTTGTATGTTTGTTTTGAGCCCCTGCGTGGGCCTATCTTTCCATAAACCCCTACGTGGGTATGTATGTGTGATGATTTGACCCCTGCGTGGGTCTATTTTCCGTAAACCCCTGCGTGGGTATGATGTTTAGTTTGTTTGTTTAAAGCCCCTGCGTGGGCAAGTACTGGTTTAAAACCCCTGCGTGGGTAATGGTTTGTTTGAAAAGACCCGTTTAGGGCAACATGTAACCTATGTATAATTAATGGAATGTTGTTTTTATAAATTTCATGTTTGCCATTTTGTGCATAGATAATTTATAAATGAAATAAATAAATTAAAATCATCCCTTTTGAAATAATCTGCCTATGTAATTATTATTTAATTAAGAATCTTAAAGTGTGAAACCTAGCCTCGTGTCAAATATAAGACCGGGCCAAGATGGTAAGACCTGTTTAAAAGATTCAAATCCCTGTTAACATCTTAAAACATGTTAACATTCCTGGCAGAAGTGATTCGTTAAAATCACATGTCATTCTTATATGTATAAGGATTCTTTAGAAGATTCCAAACCCAATTATATGATCTTTGAATCATGGGTTAAGATCATCAATTAAGATGATCATATTTTACCACACGTGGTAATATGGTGCCTACGGGCCCAGCTCACTCCATATGAGCCAAAAGACAGAGGTAGCTATGACTTCCTGTCTGATAAGGGTAATGAACTAGGTTCAAACCTTAAAAGTCTTGATTCTCTGAAATCATAGCTTATAATTTAAATTGTCCATGTGACTAAGCCTTATGTGCTAATATATAGTGTTATTGTTTATGATTAGGATAAATTTTAATTGAAATCCTAAATTAATACGATTAATAAGTTAACCAAATATGGTATCTGTTTACCATGGTTAACGAGTTACCCTAAGGGGTAATTCCATAATAAACTCCCAAATAAAATATTGTCCTTGTTTTCTGCAACAGTTCAATTCAAATGGCTGACTCAAATGAAATCAATAGCCATCCAGTGGAGCAAAATGATAACGCCCAGATTACGTTAACGGGTGCTGAATTAAAAGCGATCATAGACGGCGCTGTTACACAGGCTTTGGATAGGCAGTATGAGGAATACAGTGGTACTCGAAGTAGGACCCACTCTGCACCACATTCAAAGCCCAGGACACATTCTGAGGCTCATAGCAAGCCTCCTCCCAAAAAGAATGGACCCAAGAAAGATGGTGATGACCGTCAGTCCACCAACCATCAAAGTGTCCCATCTCAGCATTTAGTACTGCATCAAGAACCCCGTAACAAGGGTTGCTCCTATAAGTACTTCGTGTCTTGTAAGCCCAGGGATTTTACTGGGGAAAAAGGAGCCGTCGACTGTATGACTTGGCTGGACGAAATGGACACGGTGGTAGATATCAGCGGGTGCGCTGAAAGGGATGTAGTTAAGTTTGTGTCACAGTCCTTTAAGGGTGAAGCGTTAGCATGGTGGAGATCTCTGATGGAGGCCTCCGGAAAGATCCCATTGTATAATATGTCGTGGGATCAATTCATTGCCCTAATCAAGGAAAATTTCTGCCCTCAACATGAGGTGGAGAAGATAGAATCTGACTTTCTATCGTTGGTGATGACGAACCTCGACTGTCAAGCTTACCTGACAAGCTTCAATACGCTGTCCCAGTTGGTTCCTTACCTGGTAACCCCGGAGCCAAAAAGAATCGCTCGCTTTATTGGTGGTTTAGCCCCCGAGATCAAGGCAAGCGTAAAAGCTTCTCGGCCAGCTACCTTCAGGTCCGTAACTGACATTTCCTTATCCCTCACTCTGGATGCGGTCAGGCAGAGATCGCTGAGGAATAAGGAGGCCGAGAAGAGGAAGCGTGAAGATGATGGTTCACGAAAGTCGAACAAGAAGCACCGTGGGAGCGGTGACAACAAGAAAGGGTCGGAGTCGAGGAAGGATGGGCATAATTCTGGTGAAAAGCCCAAGTGTAAAATTTGCAAGAAGCAGCACTATGGAAAGTGCAGACTGGAGTCGAACTCTCAGACTCAGTCAAAACCCTTTGCTTGTGGAATTTGCAAGTCCACGGATCACAAAACCCTGGACTGCAAGAAGATAAAAGACGCAACGTGCTACCATTGCAATGAAATGGGGCACATCAAGACCAACTGCCCTAAGTACAACAAGAAGCCTGAGGAGGCTAAGAAGACTAATGCCAGAGTCTTCAGAATGGACGCGAAAGAGGCTGTGCAAGACGACAATGTCATAACAGGTACCTTCCTTGTAAATGATGTCTTTGCAAGAGTACTTTTTGATTCAGGCGCAGATAAGTCTTTCGTAGATCATAAATTTTGTGAATTGCTGAAATTACCTGTCAAAGCCTTAAAAGTGAATTATGAGGTAGAGTTAGCAGATGGAACCATAGAAACCGTCTCAACTATGTTAGATGGATGTGTTATATCCATTAAGAACCATTCTTTTCCTCTGTCTCTACTTCCGTTTAAGTTGGCTGGTTTTGACATAGTTCTGGGTATGGACTGGTTATCTAATAACCAGGCCCAAATCGTCTGTAACATGAAACAAGTAGTGATAAAGACTCCGTCTGGTGAATCACTCACCATTCGGGGAGATACCCAGTATGGACTACCTGAGCAAGTGACTATGCTCAAGGCTTCCAAGTGTTTGAAGAAGGGGTGTGTCATCTACATGGCGCAAGTGATTATTGATGAGCCTAAACCAAAGATAGAAGACATCCCTGTCATCTCTGAATTCCCAGAAGTTTTTCCGGAAGAACTACCTGGTTTGCCACCAGATAGGCAAGTGGAGTTCAGGATTGATATCATCCCCGGAGCTGCACCAGTTGCCAGAGCACCTTATAGGTTGCCGCCCACAGAGATGAAAGAATTGAGGACACAGCTAGATGAATTACTAGCCAAGGGTTTCATTAAACCTAGCTCGTCGCCTTGGGGAGCGCCAGTCCTGTTTGTAAAGAAGAAGGATGGATCGATGCGTCTGTGCATCGACTATCGTGAGCTTAATAAGGTCACGATAAAGAATAGATATCCTTTGCCTAGGATCGATGATTTGTTCGATCAGTTGCAAGGAGCCAGTTATTTCTCGAAGATTGATTTGAGGTCGGGCTACCATCAACTGAAGGTCAGAGATGAAGACGTGCATAAAACTGCATTTAGGACTCGTTATGGTCATTACGAGTTCCTAGTGATGCCTTTTGGGCTCACTAATGCACCAGCCGCGTTCATGGATCTCATGAATCGCGTCTGCAAGCCTTACTTGGATAAATTCGTCATCGTTTTCATCGATGACATTCTCATTTATTCTAAGAATCAAGCTGACCATGAGAAACACCTTCGTTGTATTCTCAAACTTTTACACCAAGAGAAGCTCTATGCCAAATTCTCTAAATGTGAATTTTGGCTTCGTGAAGTCCAATTTCTTGGACATATGGTCAGTGAGCGTGGTATCCAGGTGGATCCCGCTAAGGTTAAAGCTGTTATGAATTGGCAAGAGCCAAAGACGCCTACGGAAATTCGTAGCTTCCTGGGATTGGCAGGATATTACAGGCGTTTCATTGAAAATTTTTCAAGGATTGCTGCACCCCTAACTTCCTTGACCAAAAAGAAAGTAAATTTCGTTTGGGGCCCTAAGCAGCAAGAGTCCTTTGATGTTTTGAAACAAAAGTTAAGCAAAGCTCCTGTGCTTACATTACCTGAAGGCACTGAAGAATTTGTAGTTTATTGTGATGCATCACACACCGGGATGGGGTGTGTGCTTATGCAGAAAGGCAAGGTTATTGCCTATGCATCACGACAGTTAAAGGTGCACGAAAAGAATTACACCACCCATGACTTGGAATTGGGTGCCGTTGTGTTCGCACTGAAACTGTGGAGGCATTATCTTTATGGGATCAAGTTTGTGATCTATTCGGATCACAAGAGCCTCCAGCATCTGTTTAATCAGAAAGAATTAAACATGAGGCAACGCCGTTGGATGGAGACCTTGAATGATTATGATTGTGAAATCAAGTACCATCCCGGCAAGGCGAATGTAGTCGCTGATGCCTTGAGTCGAAAGGAAAGGATGAAACCTATCCGAATCAATGCCAAGCGCATGGAGATAAAGAATAATTTGATGGAATGGTTGTTAGCTGCACAGAAGGAAGCTGTGTTGGAAGCTAACTATCCTAATGAAAAGTTAGGAGTAACTGAGGAGCAGTTGACTCTTAGCAAGGACGGAATTCTGCGATTGAATGGACGGATATGGGTTCCAACTTATGGAGGACTTCGAGATGTCATCCTCCAGGAAGCTCATAGTTCCAAATACTCCGTTCATCCTGGGGCTGATAAGATGTACCAGGATCTGAAGGCAAATTATTGGTGGATATGCTTGAAGAAGTCTGTAGCCACTCACGTAGCTAAATGCTTGACATGTGCGCAAGTCAAAGCCGAGCATCAGAAACCGTCAGGTTTGCTACAACAGCCTGAACTTCCTACGTGGAAGTGGGAAATGGTAACGATGGATTTTATTACCAAGTTACCTAAGACCAGAAAAGGAAATGATACGATATGGGTTATAGTTGACAGACTGACTAAGTCAGCTCATTTCTTACCCATCAAGGAGACTTATACCTCCGACATGTTAGCCCAGTTATACGTTGATAAGATTGTAGCCCTACATGGCATACCTGTAGCTATTATCTCTGACCGGGATACTAGATACACGTCACATTTTTGGAAGAGCTTCCAACAATCTTTGGGCACACGTTTAAATTTTAGTACGGCTTACCATCCTCAGACTGACGGTCAGAGTGAGCGTACTATTCAAACGTTGGAAGACATGCTACGTGCATGTGCGATCGATTTGGGAGGTAGTTGGGATAAGAACTTACCATTAATCGAATTCTCCTACAACAATAGCTACCACACCAGCATAAAGGCTGCGCCTTTTGAGGCATTATACGGTAGAAAGTGTAGATCGCCAGTTTGTTGGGCGGAAGTTGGAGATGTCCAATTATCTGGACCAGAGATAGTGTTCGAGACGACGGACAAGATTGTCCCGATTCGTGACCGTCTCAAAGCTGCCCGTGATAGGCAGAAGAGTTACGCGGATCCAAATCGTAAGGATTTTCATTTCGAAGTAGGTGACAAAGTCCTACTTAAA
Organism: Helianthus tuberosus; assembly: GCA_030545235.1. Lineage (NCBI taxonomy): Eukaryota > Viridiplantae > Streptophyta > Magnoliopsida > Asterales > Asteraceae > Helianthus > Helianthus tuberosus. Next base: position 99,667,852 of record CM060446.1, on the reverse strand, counting down.
GTGTCACCCTGGAAGGGGGTGATGCGATTTGGTAAGAAAGGCAAGCTAAGCCCGAGATACATAGGACCTTTCGAGGTTATCGAACGTGTCGGGTCAGATGCCTATAAGTTAAACTTACCTGAAGAGCTCAGTGGAATTCACAATGTGTTCCACATCTGCAATCTGAAGAAGTGTTTCGCTGACGAATCACTGGTTATACCACATACAGATGTGCATATAGACAAGAGCTTAAAATTTGTTGAAAAACCTGTGTCGATCGAGGATCGACAGGTAAAGAAGCTTCGAAGGAAGCATGTACCTATTGTTAAGGTCAAATGGGATGCCCGTAGAGGTCCCGAGTATACGTGGGAGGTTGAATCCACGATGAAAGAAAAGTACCCTTATTTATTTCGGTAGATTTATTTTAAGGGGGTGAGGATGTAACACCTCGAAAATTCGTGTTCAACGATATAACGACACGTGTCATATAAGACAAAAAAAAGCGTTGTAAACCCGGATTTAATAAAGATGTTTTGGCAGGATTTAAAAGTGGCGTCATGTTAATTCTTACCTCTGAACGACCTCATTTATAAATCCCAAGACCCAAGTATCTATATATTAAACATCTAATGTATTTTTAAATCCAGGAAATTGTTGGCAATAATCGAATTCAAAGTGCATGATAGGTGCGTATGGAAATTCCAACGGTAAACCTTATAATTCGGTACTTTCTTTTGGAATACAAGCATACAATTCATAATGGTAGGGTATGATACTATACTTGACCCAAATTTGAGGCCCCATATTGATAAAACACGGCCAAGAAATCGTTTATACTCAGTTGCCCCTTCAAATCATTGAAAAGCCAACATTTTGGTCCCTGATGAATTGTTGCGCACTGCAACAAATATTTGTTACGGTGCGCAAGCAAGTGCCAGCAACCAGAAAACTTGCTGCAGCCTGTTATGCGCGATTGTGACCATTCTAGCCGGTTTTTCTCACATGTGGACGACCCCTAGGCACCCCCTAAGCACTAGGACAAGTGTTAATCAGTTGTGGATGGGTGCTAGACTAAGATGTCAAGCTCTTATGGTGTCTTGGATCACTATATAAAGCCTCTTTAGTTACAAACATTCCCA